>JASDQU010102304.1:567935-578380 GCA_032191745.1 Picea mariana | reverse complement strand
TGAGATTCAATCTCTTACTTCCAGCTCAACAAAAGTTAGGGATGAAGGCTACTCTCCTTCTCCCCATAAAGGAATAGGTAAGGACGAAGGTTACTCTCCTTCGCCTCTCTCTGTCTCCCTATTCCCTGTGATCAGAACTTTCTTGTTCACTTTCGATCCTTCCTTAAACCCAAGAGATATGCTCCCATCTATGCACTTCTTCATAGGTCGCTCCCTCTGTCCACCATGATTCCCTTCTTGCCTCCCTCGGCAAGGTTGTGTGTGGCTCGAATCCCCTCATTCGGGATCAGGTCCAGAAGCCATATCAATGGGCAATCTGCCTCATCCCTCATTAATTCTTGAGGAGGCCCTTCCCACCTACCATCGTGATTGGAATTCATTCCTGGTCAGAGGGTTGTTCTGATCTGAGCAAAATTAACTCCAGCATGGTACTGGTTCGATGGAGGTTAACACAACCATTCCGGGTCCCCTCCACCACCTTTTTCATTAGAAATCATGGTCTCTCTTTATTTTAGCACATCCCCTCTCTCAGCAATCATGCAACACATAAAATTTTCTATTGCAATAATCAAAATTTACATTCATCAACCTTCTACACAAGGTCCATCAAATCAAACATTCACACTTTTAAGTTTTCCATAGTCCCTTGGTCCATATAGTTATATTTACAGACTGGGGGAAACAGGGTGTTACAATTCCTTCCCCCTTAAAGGATTCATCGCCCTCGATGTTCTATCTATCAACATGATATGTATGTATAGAAGTAAACAAAATCGGAAATGCCTTCCTCATGGCATCTTCCATTTCCCACGTAGCCCCATCTAGGCCAAAGTGTTTCCATTGCACCTTGATCTGTGCAACGGTTCAGTTCCTGAGTGAGATTTCCTTCCTGTCTAGTATGCATTGGGGTTTTGGCAGGAATTCTCCCTCCAGTTCCACCTGGATCACAAACCAGTCAATTATATGGTTAGCATCATGTACATATTTCTTTAATAATGAAACATGGAAAACATTATGTGCCTTTACGGTGGGAGGAAGTGTTATTCTATAGGCTGCAGGTCCCACTCTATCTAGGACTTAAGAGGGCTCATAATACCAAGGTGCCAACTTGGCACAGGCTCCCATTCTCAGGGAACTCTTCCAGTGTCTAACGCTAATATAGAGACGGTCTCCCACTTTGAACTCTCGGAGAGTTCTCTTTCTGTCGGTCCTGAGCAATTTTCAATTTTTTCCTTATCTATACTAATTGTTGTTACATTTCTTTCAACATGTCAAGTCCGATTGTAATTCTATCCACTGGATTACTCCAGATGATTGGGATCTTGCACTATCTACCATAGAGGGCTTCAAAGGGGCTCATCTTCAAGGATTCTTGATAACCGTTGTTGTAGGAAAAATCTACCAATGGTAGGTAGTCTTCCCACCTATTAGGCTGATGCATTACATGCATCCTTATCATGTCCTATACTATTTGGTTTACTCTTTTTGTCTGTCCATTAGTTTGAGGGTGATAGGTTGTGCTAAACAACAATTTAGTCTCGAAACCGACCATTAGGGATTTCCAAAAGTTTGAAGTGAATTTGGTATCTCTGTCACATACAATTTCCTTGGGCATGCCATGTAGTCTGAATATCTCCTTCATGAAGATGTTGGCAATATCTACTACCTTGCAAGTTGACTTGACAGGGATAAAATGGGAAGACTTACTCAGTTTGTCCACCATGACCATGATGGCATCATTTTGCTTGGTCGACTTTGGTAATCTGGTGATGAAATCCATGGAGATGGTTTCCCATTTTCATTCTGGGATTGGTAGGGGCTGTAATAATCCGGCTGGATGTTGGTGCTCTACCTTAACTTACTGGAATTCTAGGAACTTAACTATATAGTTAGCTATGTCTTTCCTTAACCCAGGCTAATAGAATTGTTTCCTAGTGGTCGTGATCATCTTCTGATATCCCAGGTGACCAGTATATGGTCTCTTATGCAGTTCATCCATTATGAACCTCTTCAAGTTGTCACGGTTCAGAATATACAATCTGTTTATGTAAGTCAGCAGCCCTTCCTCGAGCATTTTGTAGCCTTCATACTTCAGCCCTATAGGCTCTTGCCTTAGGTATGAGGTCACGGTCTTAAACAATGCATCTGTCTCTTGTGCATTTCTAATTCTTTCCCTGACATCCATTTTGCAGGTGCTTACTATTGCTAGATGAATCATTTTTATACCTGTACTAAGGGCATCGGCCACCCTATTTTCCTTTCCTTTTATATGTTTGATTTCGAAATCGAATTCACTTAGGAGATCCATCCACCTCGCTTTCCTGGCATTGAGTTTTGGTTGGTCAAACAGGTGTCTCAATCCACAATGATCTGTCATAAGCACAAATATTCTACCCAGGAGGTAGTGTCTCCACATTTTTAAAGCATATACTATGGCAGCCAACTCTAGGTCATGGGTCACATAATTGATCTCATGCTCATTTAATTTCTGGGATGTATATAAAATTACACATCCTTCTTGCATAAGGACTCCTCCGATTCCTTCCTTGCAGGCATCTGTACACACAAGGAAATCATCACCCAGGTCCGCAATCTTTAGCACAGGGACATGGGTCAGGAGGTATTTCAGTTCCTGAAATCTTTCTTCACATTTTGACATCCAAAAGAATTTAGTCTCATTTTTCTGAAGGGCAGTGATTGGACAGCCAATCTTGGAAAACCCTTTTATGAACCTTCTATAGTATCCTCCTAATCCCACGAAGGACCTAATATTGGATACATCCTTCGAGGTAGGCCATTCCATAATGGATCTGAATTTGTAGGGGTCTACTGCCACCCCTTCCTTAGATATAACATCGACTAAGTAGTGGACTTGCTTCTGAAATAAGTCGCACTTTCTAAACTTAGCGTAGAGCTAATGCTCCCTTAGTACTTGAAGTATGAGTCTAAGATGCTCTTCGTGCTCCTCTGTGTTCTTGGAGTAGATTAGGATATCATCAATGAAAACCAATACAAATTTGTCTAGAAATTTGTTGAGTACATTATTCATCAAGCACATAATTATTCATCAAGCACATAAAAGTGGTGGGGGCATTGGTTAACCCAAATGGCACCACCACAGATTCGTAGTGACCATACCTCTTCCTGAAGGCTATTTTGTGGATGTCTTCATCCTTAATCTGGACTTGATGGTAGCCAAATATTAGGTCGATCTTTGAGAATATGGATGCACCTCCCAATTGGTCGAACAGGTCATTGATTCTTGGTAAGGGGTACTTGTTCTTTATGGTTTCCTTATTGAGTTGTTTGTAATCTATGCACAGTTGGAGTGTGCCATATTTCTTTTTCACAAACAGGACGAGCACTCCCCATGGAGATACACTGGGTTAGATGTAGCCTTTGTCCATCATCTCCTTTAGTTGTAGCTTGAGCTCAACAAGCTCTGGCGTTCTCATTCTGTATGGCATTCTAGATGCTGGTACCGCTCCCGGTGTAAGTTCTATTGAGAAGTCAATATCCCTTCTCGGAGGTAGACCTGGTACTTCTTCTGGGAATACGTCCTTGTATTCTCTTAATATGGGGTGGTCCTCTAAGTTTGGTTTGTCGTCTTCAATGGATTCCAACACCTGTATTTCATATAAGGAACACCCTTATCTACAATACTTCTTCATTTGAAGGGTCGATATTTGTCTCACTGAGACAGGCTTTTGAATCCCTTGGAAGGTCATCTTTCTCCCTTCTTAGTTTACACATTCTAAAGTTTTATGATAACAGTCCATTTTAGTTTTATGAGCAGCCAACCAGTCCATACCAATCAACAAGTCATAAGATCCCAAGGGAAGTAGGTTAAGGTTCGCTCAGGTAGGCAATCCACCCATGATGAATTCGTAGACTGGTATAGCCTCTGCCACCTTTCTTTTGGTCCCAATGGCTAGTTGTACCAACCATGGTTTAACATGTCTAATTGGTTGCAAATTACACTTATCAGCAGTCTGAGGGGCTACATAACTCAAATTAGAACCTGGGTCAATTAAAATATAAATTGGATGGTTGGCGATCATACCTTCCAGGTCCACTACTGAAGCTTGGTGGTCGGCTTCATTATTGTCCAGGGCTGCATAGATTCGTGGCATGCTCCTAGGCACATAATTGACAGTGGTAGCTTCTTGGATATTGTACACCCCCTTACTATTTTTTTGTCTGTGTGGGTAGTCCCTCATTCTATGATTTTCAACACAACCCCAACATTTTAAGGGTTCCTTCTTTAGGTTATTGGTCTTTATGGGGGTTGTCTGAAAAGGTTTATTTCCACTTTGAGAGGGGAAATTTTGTTGATATACACTTCTAGGAGGAAGGCTCCCCCTAGAATATTTTCCATAGTTCTTAAGTCTTGAGGAGTTAAACCTTTTCTTATGGAATCCCGAACTACTCTTCTTCTTCCAGCTCTTGTGGGGTCCTGTCTTGCTCCCAAACTGTTCATAACAATACCTCACCTTCTAGATAGCTTCTTCTAAGGTCCTTGGTTCGTCAAACTCAATCCTATCTGGGTAGGTCTGCGGTAACCCACTAATGAACCGTTGTATTTTTGCTTTTTCATATTTTATGTAGGGTACATACCTTAGTAGTTCAAGGAATTTATTGACAAATTCCTCTATGGTGAGTTGTCCCAGACAGAGTTTGTAGAATTCCTTAGTTTTCCCATCTGTGTATTTTTCTGACAGATACTACTTCCTGAAGTATTTCTCAAATTATTTCCATGACAAATCCTTCTCATGGACTCCTTTCACATTCCTAAGGTCTTCCCACCATATAGAAGCCTTTCCATTCAGGTTGAAGATGGCTATCTGAGCCTTCAAGTTCTCAGAGTAGTCGTGGACTCTGAAATACTTCTTTAAACCAAGTAGCCAAGCTTTGGCCTCTTCTCCCTTATTTATCTCTCCATCGAAAGAGGGTGGTTTGGCTTTCTTGAACTCTCCAGGACCACGGGTTTTGGAACGCTTTTGTTTCCTTCCTTTCTTCTGAGAATGTGAACTGGCCCTGCTACTAGAAGACCCTTCGGAGTTGTCAACTTCCCTTCCAAAGGACTCTCCCAATGAGTGTCCCCTACCTCCAGGTTGGACCTTCTTCGCGGTACTTCTCTCAGTGAGGTCACTTATGGAGNGGAACGCTTTTGTTTCCTTCCTTTCTTCTGAGAATGTGAACTGGCCCTGCTACTAGAAGACCCTTCGGAGTTGTCAACTTCCCTTCCAAAGGACTCTCCCAATGAGTGTCCCCTACCTCCAGGTTGGACCTTCTTTGCGGTACTTCTCTCAGTGAGGTCACTTATGGAGTCATGTTTTTGGGTCTCAGGTGGACTCTGGCCTCTCTTCTTGTGTCGTCGGTCCGCATGACTGGTTGCGGGTTCGTGTTGCAGTTGCCTATGTATGTCATATAAGCTCTATAGAAAGACTGCATTAATTTTTGTTTGTTTCTCTTTATCCTTTATCAATATCTCATTGTCAGCCTTGAAACATTGTAGCTCGGCCCTGAGGCTCCTTACAATTTCAGCCAGATCTGGAGGGGTTTCAACCACCCTCCTTTCATCAGATTCCTCATCTCTATTGTGGGAGCCATCCCCCACTTCATGACACGTCATCATCCTTTAGTATTGGAGTCTTCCCGTGATTCACTGATTGTTCGAGTGTTGCCAAAAACACTTCTAGTTAGTTAACAATCTATTAGTTCACGAGCAATACATGGTTTTAATTTCTTAATGCACACGCATAGTAGAAGGTTTCATTCCTTTCTTTCATAGCATTTTTAAATCATACCTTTTTTTTTTTTTTTAAGAAAGAGGTAAGGTAGGGTGTCACTCTTTTGAAAGTATTCCAAATAGAGTTATTTAAGAAACTCGTCGATGAGCCCAAGCAGGCCAAGTGTTATAACCATGCTCTAATACCATTTTGTAACACACCCAAGATGGTGAATAAGGTTTTTTGCTTTTCTCAAGGGATAGAATCTCAAATTCTGAAGCCAAACAATTCTAGAATATTGGATGCTCTTGTTCTATAGTTAAACACAGAACCTTTCGGTTTCTTAGTGCAGATTTAAGGGCATACGCGACCTTCCCCTCCGCCCTAATGTGAAAACTCGAAGTGTCGGGCGTTATCTCCTTTTTTGACTCAGTCTGCGCGATTTTCTCTCACGCGCCCATAGGTTGTGACCACCCGCCTACCCAAAAGGTGTTTCGGGGCTTTATACGTCAGGTATTCTACATGTGAGTTACCCTAACTTTCCCAATCTCTGACATCTGACAGGGGCCTAGCACATGCTAGCTCTTCCCTTATCCTCCTCCATGTGACCACTACCCGCAACCATAGGCTTAACCTAAACAGCGCATCCACGACCTTCCTCTATCTAACAGTCCAGATCACATCGCAACATCTGGTTTCGGAAGTTTATTCGCGCCAACCTGCGACTCTTCCATCGTGCGAAATTGCAAAAACTGAAGTAGATGGGGCATTAATTCTTGCTCTCCTTCTTCAAATCTGGTGGTCGTGACAGACCTTGAATCCTCTCGATTGGATCTCATCCACTCACCTGCCAAGCGAAATGGTATTCCCTTTCGATACCTAAATCTCGCTATCCTTCCTGAGATTTGTTAGTCTTGGAGGATTAAGAGCGTTGCGCTCCTTAATTTAGTCTAGAATTTAGGTGGTTCTAGGTCTCTGATTTCCTCGCAGAGAGCCTGTGCATATATGCACTACCTCTCCTGAACTTAATAGACTCTGTCCTCGCAGTGATTGCAGGAATTCGACCTCCGCAATCAGGGAAGTACTCACTCGAATCTAGGACAGGGATGCAATTCCCTGGGAAGGTGCTTTTGAGGAATTTAACTAGCACATAAGAGAAATCAAGAAGATGTAGAAGTTCTCAAGGACTCAGGCATACTCTTAATTTAATAATTCAATGCAGAAACCATTTACAGGCATACAAAAACAAGCATGCAATCCATTATTTCCAATTTAGAGTTCAAGGCATAAAAACACTTATCAGGACCATAAAGAGTGAAGCGATCGCTAAGAGGGGTGCTCGTTTCCACCCAACCATAGGCTCAGTCACTCCCAATGGATTTATCACTGGCCACCCCCAAGCTTAGGCCACAATGCTCTGAGATTCAATCTCTTACTTCCATCTCATTGGAAGTTAGGGAGGAAGGCTACTCTCCTTCTCCCCATACAGGAATAGGTAAGGATGAAGGTTACTCTCCTTCTCCTCTCTCTGTCTCCCTATTCCCTATGATTAGAACTTTCTTGTTCACTTTCAATCCTTCCTAGGACCCAAGAGCTATGCTCTTATCTCTGCACTTCTTCGCAGGCCGCTCCCTCTTTCCACCACGCTTCCCTCATTGCCTCCCTTGGCAAGGTTGCATGTGGTTCGAATCCCCCCTTCTGTGGTCAGGTCCGGAAGCCATACCGATGGGCAGTCTACCCCATCCCTCACTAACTCTTGAGGAGTCCCTTCCCACCTACCAGCTTGACAGGAATTCATTCATGGTCAAAGAGTTGTTCTGATCTAAGCAAAATTAACTCCATCATTGTACTGGTTCGGTGGAGGTTAACGCAACCATTTCGGGTCCCCTCCACCACCTTTTTCATTAGCAATTGTGTTCTCTCTTTCTCTTAGCACGTCCCCTCTCTCAGCAGTCATGCAACACATAAAATTTTCTATTACAATAATCAAAATTTACATTCATAGACCTTCTACACAAGGTCCATCAAATCAAACATTCACACTTTTAAGTTTTCCATAGTCCCTTGGTCCATATAGTTATATTTACAGACTGGGGGAAACAGGGTGTTACAACTAGATGCCAAGTTCTCTTCAAAATTAACATCTATGCTAATAGTTGTCTTCCTATGCGTTGGAATGAATATTTTGTAATCTTTTGAGGTCTTGATGTACCCCAAAAACATGCCCTTATGTCCTGAAGGCTCCAACTTTGTCCTCTTCTCCACAAGCACATGGATGTAGACTGGAGAACCAAAGATCCTTAAATGACCAATCTTTGGCTTCACCCCTAAGAATGCTTCCTCCAGTGTCTTGTCCCCAAATATCCTATGAGGACTCATGTTCTGCACATATATCATCGTGTTACACACCTCTGCCCAAATAACCATAGGCAACTCCCGGTCATGTATCATAGCCCTGGAAGAACCGATGATGGATCAATTTTTTCTCTCTACATCCCCATTTTTTTTAGGGTTGTATGAGACTGTTAGCTCCCTCTTGATCGCTACCTCCCTGAATAAATACTCGAATTCATTGGAGGTGTACTCTCCCCCATTATTTGACCTCAAGACCTTTATCTTCTTCCCTTTTTCGTTCTTCTCCTAAGCTTTAAACTTCTGAAACCAACTAAATACCTCATCCTTAGTCTTCATAAAAAAGATCGGCTTTTCCTAGAAAAATCATCAATAAACATCACATAGTATGACGATCCCTATACTAATGATACTAAAATCAGCCCACTCACATATTAATGTATAAGATCCAAGATCCCCTTGGACCTATTCTCATTGCTTGAAAAATAATCCTTGGCATTCTTTCCAAGTGAACACCCTCTGCACTCTCCCTACTACTCAATATTGAACTCTAGAAGACATGTAACAATTTCTCTTGGTATCGACAATTCCTTGTAGTGTAGGTGTCCCAACCTTCGGTGCCACAACTCACATAGGTTGTGATTGTCATGTACCAAAGCTTGAGTAGGCTTTCCACGTAAATTATACAAAGTGATCTCTCTAACCCTAACGACCACTGCGTTGTTCATGATAGATTTCTCTAGACGTATGAGTACCTTCCTTCTCTAAAAAGTAACGACAAAACCCATGTCCTCCATAGCTGAGAGTGAGAGAAAATTATTCTTCAAACCTGGTATGTAAAGCACATCCTGGGCGTCTAACGAACCTCCTGAATCGAGCTAGAACGTAATTGTTCCTTATCCCTTCACTGCATACTTGGCATCATCACCAAGTTGCACATGAACATCTAATTGCCTCTCCATCATACTACTAAATAGCTCCTTTGATTTTGTCATATGACGAGGTGCACCATTGTCGAAGAACCAAGCACTCCTCTTCACTATGTTGGTATAAAGGCAATAAACTAGTGAGTAATCCTTCTTAAACTTCATTGCAAACTCATCAAGTTGTGTCTCTGTTGATGTTGTTGTCTGCATCTTTCCTTTAGCCTTCTTCTTCTCCAGACACTGAGATGCAAAATGTCCATTCTTATGACATGAGAAGCAATTGATCTTAATCAAGTCCTTCTTCTTCCTTGGCTACGATGATCCTCCATCATTGTTACCCTTCTTGCTATAACTCTTTCCTTTTCTCTTCCTTGTATTAATGACAAGGGCCAAGTTCTCCTCACTACTTCCTTGCTTGCTACTCTAAGACTCTTCTTGAGTCTCTTCCTGGATGCAATCATCCCAAAGTCTCTGCCAATCTATGAGACTTTCTCGAGAAAAAACTCCCTTGACAAATGGTTCCCAAGACTTGGGAATACCATTCAATGCCACATTCACAAGCTCTGCCTCCTTTTTTTTCTCTCTTATGGCTGCAATCTGATCATGAACATGTGTGATACTCATGAGATAACTAGTAACAATATCAAATCTAGACATCTGTGTCGATCTGATTTTATTCCTTAATACCATCTTCCTATTCATGTTAGATCTTTGGAATAAACCTACAAAGGCATGAAACATCTCTTTGGTCATATTCTTCTCAAATAAGTGAGGAATTATATGATCCTTCACTGAATACAAGAGTACCCTTTGTGATTTGATCTCCTTCTTCTTATGAGCTTCCGAAGCTTTCGGGTATGTCGATGGAACAACTACTTTGTTCACTAACTCTCAAAGGTAATACTCCTTTAATGCCAAAGCCACTCTTGCTTTCCAAGATAGGAATTTGGATGCTCCATCCAATCTGTCTTCAACTCTCAAAGGTGTTGATGCCATCCCTTAGACCTGATAAACTACCATGGAAATAACCTGTTGTTGAAATTTCCCATGTACTGACCTGTACGACCTCTTCCCGCGCTATATGTGCTAACAACGCAACTGTAAAGTTGATACTCGCATTGTTTTGTGTGACCTATAGCTAGATAATCGTGCTTTTACTGTGTGAACTATAACCAAATACCCACATGTATAAAAAAATACATGTGCATTCCTCCAATTGACCCGACTGAAATACGACTATTTCCCTTAAATCTGTCCTTCGATTTCTACATATTGATTATGGATCTGAGATATGGATTCCCTTCAGAGCATGCACTCTGATACCATGTTGAAATCTCGTACTCTAACACCTAGGTACTTTGTTATCTAGTGATTTCCTTACTGCAAATCAGATTAGTAGCTCACAAAACAAACATACATTGTTGGAATATTCAAC
>JASDQU010102304.1:526154-550545 GCA_032191745.1 Picea mariana | reverse complement strand
TTCTTTTTGTTAGTGAATATGGATGAGAGAGGATTGATATTTAGTGAATATAGTGTCTGAGTGGGTTTAATGGTTAAGAATATGTGTTTCCTCTTAAGAAGTCACAGGTTCAAATCCAAAAGAGGTAGGGTATGTATACCTTCATAGATTTGGGGGTCCCTTAGTTTATCATGTTTGTTGTGGGTACACGGGGGATTATTTGACTGCTTACCATCTATGGATCATGGAGAAGTATTTGGAGGGTTTAAAATATTTATATATAATGTTTAGTTATAGTTTTTCAAATTTGGAATAAAATTTTTACCCCAAAAAAATGAATTTCTCTACTTATTAATTTATATTTATATTTCTATAAATATGTACACATAATGCTTAAATATACTTAAACATTACGGTCAATATATTTAAAATATATAATGTTTATTTATAAACAATGTTTGAGAGTCTTGAAATTTCAAGATCATGAAACAAAAAGATTTATGACTTTCCTGTGTCATGTGCTTCCTCTTAAGAGGTCACAAGTTCAAATGTATGTATACTTCTGTAGACTTTACCATTTATGAATCAAAATAGTTGGGCAGTGGCTTAGCCCTGACCTTAAAAATAGATTATTAATATTATAATATTTTTATTATTTCATCTATTTTTTTTGGCATGTGAAAATTTGGCCATTTAAATAGAGCAATAAAAGACACCCTTGAAATTTAAACAATATCTTATGCACCTAGTACTTGGAAGTTGGAACCCCAATATTTGAAATTTAGACTTTTCTTTCTTCCAACTTATGGAGTGTTTTCCATATATATATATATATATATATATATATATGCTTTCTCCTTTATTTATGATTTTCTCCTCATTAGTCAACTCTTATTTAATATATATTAAATAAAAATCAAAATTCTCATGAGAAAACCATAAAAAAAAACCAATGTATTAAACATTTATATATATATATATGTGAGAGTTAGTTCATCAAATACCTTATAAATAGAAAATGATGAATAAGTTAACTCATCATTTTAGTCTAAGTCAATGTTGATGGTTTCTAAGTATACAATCACATGTTAAAAAAATTGTAATAAAAAATATTTAAAATAAATAAAAATGTTTTGTAAAATTTTAACATTATATCCATCCAATATAATATTTAAAAATATTAATAAAAAAAAATTCCTATAAATAAGGTGTATGACATCCATGTTTATAAATCAAAATATATAAATAAATAAAAACTTAATATATATATATAATTATTATTATATATATAATAATAAAAAAATTTATGGGATAAGGGAGTTCCTTCGGGTTGAAATACATATTTTTAATTTAATACATCAAATTGCAAAGTGAAATCTTGACAGAGATATATATACCTTAAATTTGAAGTATAATTTAAAAAAAAAATAAAAAATAAATACATATTCTTAACTATTAAACCATATTCTAATTCTTTTAAACATTATCCAAATTTATTTTTAATCTTTTTAAATATTTAATATATTTCAAATAAATATAAATATAATTAATATAAAATTATATAAATTTTAAATTTATTGATAATTCTAATGATTTTAAATTATATAAACTTTAAATTTACAACTTAAAAGTTTTAATAGCTTACAACTCTTCATAAATATAAACTCAATAATGATGGACACATGTCCTTGTTCCTTCTCTTCAATGTGAACTATAAAACACCCATAAATACTATAAACTCAATAATTATAAACACATGTCATTGTTCCTTCTCTTCAATGTAAACTATAAAACACCCATAAATACGGTGTTAACTTGAATGTCAAAGAAATTTAGAAGGATGAAAAGGGATGAGGTGACTTTCCAAAAAGATTAGAAGGATGAAAAGAGATGAGGTAGCTTTCCAAATGGTGTTTGCGGGGTTGGTGAATGAAGGAACTTTCACAAAGAGATTCAATAATGGTGATTTTTATATACCCTATAAGAATTTAGGGTTATATATATATATATATATATATATATATATATAAGATTCATGAAGGAAGATTATATTTTTTTAGTTTTTTATTGTCTTTTTTTTATTTTAATTTAATAGATCTTTAGTGTCTATTACTTAGCCATATTTAATGGAGACATAAGAATTAGGTCTCTTTCATGGTTTACATACTCTAATTCATGTTTAGTTTTTCTTCTTCTTTTTTTTAAATTTCTGTGTAATGGGACTATTGGAAGGGGAACTCATCTAGAGTTATGATCGTATATGTGTCTTTTTACACCACTTTGGACATGGAATAGTAGCATCTTTTGGAGTTGCAGGTGTAGATTTCTTTTATTTTTTGCTTGGTTTTGCCTAATGATGATTTTCTTTAAATATTTCCACTAGGAAAGATTCTCATTCTTCTCTTTGGTAGTTATTAAAAAAAAATCATTACATGTGATGTTCTCACATGTCCATAATCATAATGGAGTTTGCATCAAAAGGTAGTGATTTCATAATCCATAAGTTGTATATAACTTTGATCGCCACTCTCTAACATTATTGGGTCTTTGTTTAATTCAAAGTACACACATATCTAGGTGTAAATATTGTAAATATTGTCAATGAGAGTTAATGTAGTAAACTTATCTAAAGCATTACCAATAGCTTGTATACTTTGGTAACCCCCCCTTTTAAGGGGAGACTAAGTAATTTAACCTAAAACAAGACCTCCAACAAAAATTATATATGCAGATTGAAACTAAGGGACCAAGGCTTCATAAGAGACTTATACCTCCCACAAATTAAGGCCCTCCACCAACAACTTGTGCTCTCTCTATCTTGGTAACAAAATTCAAGATGATAAAACCTTATGGTAGTGGATAGATAACCCTTATAGCTTGCAAAGAAAATCCCCAAGTTGCCTTAATCCAATTTTGTGGCTTCTTAATGAGGGTCATAAAACCCTTGAACCTACAAAACCATGCCATGTGTTAATAAAAAAACCTCTTCCTTAATGACTTCATGAATCATTGTATTCACAAATTGTGTTGAGTAGCATTTTAATGAAAGGAAAGAAAAAGGGAGGAAAAAAAAGTTAAGATACATTCAATATATAAATAAAAAAATTTCAATATAAATTGCATACAAAACATACATAATAAATAAATAAATAACACACATAACACTATTTTACTTTACATAAATATTAATAATAATAATATAGAAAATAACAAACATCAACAATCAAAATGTATTTAAAATAAATTATAATTTTACTATTAATTAAAGTATTCCATAACATGAAATACATACTTACTCAATTACCATTAATAAAAGTAACCAAATATGACATGCTATGTACTTAAAATAAATTAA
This sequence comes from Picea mariana, assembly GCA_032191745.1. Taxonomy (NCBI): domain Eukaryota; kingdom Viridiplantae; phylum Streptophyta; class Pinopsida; order Pinales; family Pinaceae; genus Picea; species Picea mariana. Next base: position 547,211 of record JASDQU010102304.1, on the reverse strand, counting down.
ATTAAAATATTCCATTACATGAAATGCATACTTACTCAAATACCATTAATAAAGTAACCAAATATTGCATGGTATTAATCTCATGCAACTCAAAATTCAAACTGAAAGTTAACTCACTATGCATTTAATAAAGTATTAATCCCATGCAACTCAAAACCCAAACTGAAAGTTAACTCACTATGCATATATATTTAATTTCAAATATTCTTGACACATAAAGCACTCTCTTGTGTTCACATAAATTTTAATAAAAAAACTATTTAATTTCAATACAAATTGAAAGCTTATTAAACCTTTCTAACTCAACCTATATAAGACATTTCATGGCATTAATCTCATGCAACTTAAATTGAAAGTTAACTCATTATGCATGTATGTGGTTAATCTTAAATACTTATATATTGAAAGTTAACTCATTATGCATGTATGTGGTTAATCTCAAATATTTATATAAGAAATTCCATGGCATTAATCTTATGCGACTCAAACTTAAAGTTAATTTACTATGCATGTGTGGTTAATCTCAAATACCTATATAAGACATTTCATGGCATTATTCCCATGCAACTCAAATTGAAAGTTAACTCATGGCATTATTCCCATACAACCCAAGTTGAAAGTTAACTCACTATGTATGCGTGGTTAATCTCAAATATTCTTGGGACATAAAACACTCTTTTTTTACACAAATTTTAGTATAAGAACTATTTAATTTGAATACAAATTGAAAGCTTATTAAAGCTTTCTAACGAAACCTATATAAGACATTTCATGTGTAGAATTAGATTTTCTTTGAAACATTTATCATCCAAAGTATTGATCGAAAAGAGTCTTACTATTCACTTTTTGCGAGTAAAGGTGTTAATTTATCTTTATTTATTAGATAATGATTAATCGTAACATTAACTTATAAAAAAGAAAAAAAAAAAATAGAGAAAAGAAGAAAAACAATAGAGTAAAGGATATTATTATTATAGATGTGCAGAAGTTGATGAGGTTGTGATGATTGGTCCTAATAACTTTGGACACCTCACTTGTTCTAAACTGGACGAGGACAATATTTTTCTTTCTAGTTTTTAATTGTTCTAATTCATGATGACTCTTCATCTTATCTGAGCAGGTTCTTAACTAAGAATACATGTACCGAAAGGAGAGACATTGAATCTATTTCCACATCACAACCCTTAGAAAGAGGGTTGGGAATCTTAGCCAATGCATTAAGTTTCAATTTCTCCATTTATTTTTTTGAAACTCCCTCTAAATGTTTCTTCTCTATCAGTAATCATCCTTTAAGTCTATTACTCTTCACTTTTTACCCTAAAAGGACTGAGGTTTTTTCCAGTAGAAAATTAGCACAATTATATTAAGAAAATATAATTTTTACATCCGAAAAGACCATATCAGCGTTTAGTGTCATGGAAAATAACTGACCACAGAGCTGGACATCCTGAGAAATACATTAAAATACATCCAAAGAGAGCTCCAAAAAGGACCAGTACTCTTTGAACTTGCGAACAAAGCAAAAAGACTAAGATCAATAACAACCACTGTCTAGAAAAAGACATCATAAACACATCTCGACTCAGAACTCAAAACTGAGATATACTATCCAAAAATGTAGGAATAATAAGGGGATCGCTAATAGATGTTGATAAGTCGTCATTGGCCTGCCAAAACTCCAGAACACAAGTAGAGCGAGATATATCCTTCTGGTTCACATAATGCTTTCTTAGATAGCCCATCCGCTTCCTTGTTGAACTCACGATAAATGTGAAAAAATTGGATGGCCGCCAACTTTCTTCTTAACATCCTGATTATTTGTTTCCAGCCTTCAATGGAGCTAACACGAAAATCACTTTTATCATTCAACCAGTCTATGATTACCTTGGAATCTCCCAGAATCTGAAGCTTGTGAATAGACAAAAGATTCGCTCTAAAAAGAGTTGCCCATACTCCCATTAGTTTTGCCTTTGTATTAGTTCCAAAACCACAGTTCAAGTACCATTTATAAATTGTTGATGCAAAAAGTTTAATGATACTCCCGACGCCACTGCAAAGTCCATTTACCTTAGCTGCTCCATCAAAACAGGCCACTGGGTACTCAAGAAGATAATCTATCCTGCAGGAACGTAAAGATGAAGTAATAATTTTATCCACGTGATTATGAAGGGATCCAAGAGTTCTGATAACAATTGAATGAACTGAAGGATTTTTTTCTTCAAAGATAGTTGCATTCCTTTCTAACCATATAAACCAACATATATGAGGAGCTAGACTAGCTGAAACAGTCATATTCTTAGTCCAGTTTGATAGACAGTCATCTAAATCAGTCCCGCCCCAATCCTAATTGAACTTTTTAATGGATTTAATTTTCATCCAGATAAGTTTGGTGAAAGAACAATGAATGAACATGTGTTCATTATCTTCATTATCTTCTTTGCATAACTGGCAATGACCAGGGCCCTCCCATCCTCTATGTTGTAAATTTTTCCAAGTCAGAATTTTGTTCTCTGCTGCCAACCACAAAAATAGTTTAATTTTTTGTTGTATATCCCATTTCCACAAGCTTTTTCGCCAACCTGTAAGAATCGGTTTTTTGTAGATATTAAGGCCACATAAACATTATTTGTTGAAATGGAAACTGATGAGTCCCCCCCTATCCATAATAGTTCGTCTTCAATTTCAGATAATAAAACCCCTGATGCTTGAAGAGCCCTCCGGAAACGTTCCCACTCCACTACCAGATCACCTGTGAGGTCCAAGTATGAACTATTGATCCAAGTAGATAATAAAGAATCTTTATCATGAGTTCTCTGAGCCTGAGCTAGAACCGAAATATGTTTTTTGTCTAAGAACAGTGAGAAGCGAAAGAGAAAGGAAGGATGCATTACCCATCCCCAGAATTTTGTCCCTGTCTAAAGCCACATGATGACCTGTACCAAGCTTCTAGCTTAGACAATTTGTAATCATATACACAGACTTTAAAAGGCTATTCCAAATTTTGTAAGCCGAAATTTGATGAAATGTAGCTGATTGGAGCCAATTTTTAACTGTCGTAGAAGGGAAATAATTCTCCTTTATTAATTTTTTCCACAATCCTTCTTTAGTTAGAACTCTCCAAAGTGTTTTCGTTGTCATATCTTTACTGAAAGAGAAGATATTATGGAATCCCAAACCCCCAAAACATTTTGGGCTAGCTAGAGTCTCCCAGCGACAAAGATGATAATGATTTGAATCAACATTCCCATTCCAAAGAAAATTATAGAGTAATTTTCTTAACTTGGGAAGAATGGACAATGGAACTGAAGCTAGAAATAACCAATAAATGGGCTGGCTTTCCAGAACGGCTTTGCACAATGTATATCTTCCACCCAAGGATAGCCACCTGTAGCTCCAATGGTTAATTTTCTTTTCCACTTTGGTTAAAAGACATAGCCAGTCTTCCAATCTCTGTAATCTAGCCTTTAAATAGTACCCAAGATATTTGAAGCCCACAGAAAGATCAGAAAATTTATATGGGAGAATCAGCTTGAAAGAAGCAAGTTCTGACTCCTTGAGTCTTGAGTAATGTATTGTCAATTTGATTGGATTCACCTTTAAGCCCAAAACCAAACAAAACTTATGAACAAGACTCACAATCTCCTTCCATTCCTGCACAGAAGCATTTGTTAGGAGTAAAACATTATCTACAAATAAAAGGTGTAGAATTTTCGTAAGTTTGGAAACTTTAATTCCAGTTAAGGACCCTTCTCTTTGGCTTGTTTTTAATAGGATGCTTAGAATCTCCATCACTAGAATAAATAGTAAGGGTGACAGTGGACATCCCTAACGGAGTCCTCTACCACTTCTGAAAAAGTTGGTGACCTCCCCATTAACTAATACTGCAAGGGATGCAGATCTCACACATGCCATAATCCAGTTTGTCAAAGGTGTTCCAAATCCCACTTGAATTAAAATCAATCTCAAAAAGTCCCAATTGACGCAATCATAATCTTTTTGAAGGTCTAGCTTAAGAATGAGAGCTTTTAAGTTTTTCTTTTTTATATTGTGAATGCATTCATGAGTTGTACCTATTGCGTCATGTATCTGACGCCCCTCTAGGAAGCCAAATTGTTTTGTCGATAGGGCCCTCGAAAGAATTGGTCTGATCTGATTGGCAATAACTTTTGAAATAACTTTATAAACCAGGTTGCACAAAGAAGTAGGTCTGTAATCCCCAAAGTTTTGTGGTTTATTGATTTTGGGGATCAATGCTAAAAAAGTGGAATTTAAGGTTCCTACAATTCAACCACAGGACCGGACTTCCTCCACCAAAGCCAGAAGATCCTCACTAACTAAATCAAAGAAATGTAAGAAAAATTCCACCGTCCAGCCATCCGGCCCCGAAATTTTTTCTTTTTTAAACTGAGATAAAACCAATTCAATTCCATTATAGTAACAGGCAAATATAGATATTTCGTTTCATCCTCGCTAATCAACCTTGAAAAGAGGCCGGCCACCCCAACCTGCTCTATTATTGAAACAATATCAGTGGATTAAAAGAAGCTCTTGAAATAATTTTCTACCTCCACAACTATCGCTTTCTAACCTTTCTGAATAAACCTTGAATCATCTCTAATCTCCCATAAATGTTTGCTATTTCTCTTGTGATTAGAAAACTGGTGAAAAAACTTGGTATTTTGATCGCCGCTTTGGACCCAAATTGCCCGACTTCTGAGTCTCCACGGGTCCTCCTATGATTTAAGGACCTTATTCCTTTCAAATTCAAGTTTAATGAGATTAGACTCCACCTCTGGAAGTAAAAAACCCTCCAAGAGAAACCGCAAATGTTTTTTGATATTTTCTTCCAGGTTCTCCAGAACTTTAACATCCTGATCCCTCGACTCTTTTGCCCATTTTTTTGTAAGTGTTTTAAGGTCCTTTAACTTCCATATAAAACGATGTTGACTATCTCCTTCCTGTAGATAATTATGATCAGTCCAAAGCTTATGAACCATGTTGTTGTAGACTTTATCTGAGAGCCATTGAGAATTGAATTTGAAGGGGTAAGATTTAGGAAAAGTATTGTTCTCCAGCTGTAACAGGATTTGCACGTGATCCGACACAAAGAAAAATTCCACCCATGATCGATATAGTCTGACATCTAGGAGCAGATCCTCTGAAACCAAGAACCTATCCAATCTCTTGGCTATCAAATCTATACTCAAGCACCCATTACGCCAAGTCAGGACTAATTTGTTAGGCTAGACATCAATAAGTTTAAGCGATAGAAAGAGTGAGTTGAAAAAAATTGCAAGCTGGCCAGAAGAAGCAGAGCTTCCCCAAACCTCTCCATTAGAAACCGTAAGATTTAATTCCCCCACAATAACAAGAATTTTCATAGAAAGCAAACTGTTGTTTGCAAGAGTAGTCCAGAAAACTTTACGCTCCAGGCAAGGGCCATAAACGTTTAGAAGATTGATCTTCCTTTTTGATGAAAGAATTGAACCTGTTAACAAAATCCCGCCACAAGTAAGGAACAAAACCAAGATAAAAATTTGGGGATCCCATGACACCAGCAGACCTCCCGAGGTATCGACAGAGCTCACCGCACAAGTAACCCAGGTCGGACGAAATCTATGCATAAAGGATCGATCTTTTTGTTCAATAACCATAGTTTCCTGAAGGAAAATAATATTTGGATGGGTAGTTTCCAAGACATGATGAAATGAGGAAGCTTTTAGGGAGCCTCCAATCCCTCTAAGATTTAGTGACAAGAAAATCATTACTTATCTCTTGCTAAGGCCTTCACTGCTCTAAGTGCCCCATTGTCGGAAGAGGAAGGATTTGAGACTAAGGGAGAAATTGATGACGACTGTAATTTCTTCCTTGTATTTCTAGTTTTGATAGGGGAATATTATATTCCCAGTCCTCGTGACCAGGAAGAGTCCTTTGAAGTCTCATCCTGTATAGTTGTCGAGGTGCTAACCTCCCCAGAGAAGGTGGATGAGTCGATGAGTGCATTCCCGAAAAAAATTAGGTAAAGGGGCCGAGGGATTACTATCACGTAGATAGGGAATCAAGGAGTTTAAGATTGCACTTAATGAGGATTCACCCTCCTCGGATTCACGACAGCCCGAAAGAAGAAACGACTCACCTAGTGAGGGAGAGAACTCTTGTGAGACAGAAGGGTAGGTAGGATTAAGAACAAGTTCAGAAAGACTCTCTTGTCTAGGAAGCTACAATTCCAATGTTGGTAAAACACCCCGGTCACAAGTCAAGAAACATACAGAACCATCCAAACCTGCCGACGGAGTGTCATTAACATGTAAGGAAGGTGAAACCATAGGCACAAAAATGAGATTCCTCAAACCCTCCTTCGAGGACATATCCACAGGGGATAATAGAACTTTCAGCAGCAGAGCGACATTAAGTTCTTCTTTTTCCAGTAAAGATAAAGAGTTAAACAATACCGGATAGTAAAAATTCAACTTACCAATAATAGTTACATCCCGTTCCAGCGAGGGTAAGGGCTCTGATAATGGATAACGACATTCTTCCAAAGATGATTTCACTTCCATTTTGAAATCCCCCGTGTCTCTATGAAGTGTCGTGTCTTCGGAGACTTCCTCCTCACCCCTACCCAAACAGTTTCTTCTGAGATGACCATTATTATGGCAAAGGCTACAACAGAATGAAATTTCGAGATAGTCCAGTCTTTGGACTATCCTTCTACCCCTCCATTCAATCTCTAAGAGTTCAGGGAAGCCCCTGTGGATGTCCATCTCCACCAAGATTTTACCCATTTTTCTGGTAGAAGACGAGAGTATGGAGTTGCTCAACATTATGAAAGATCCTAAAGAGTTACTGATTGCCTCCATTGCAGCTGCATTCCTAAATTGAAGTTGTAATCCTGGGAGTAGTACCCACAGGTGCCAGAATTGAAAGTATTATGTCTCTGGTTTGAATGCCAAATGCCATCGTTTAATCATAATACTACAACCACCTATCACCCACCTCTGTGCTAGAAGTAGAGCAGAGTCTTCGGGAGTTTTACAAATGAATCCCACCCAACCTTTAGTCAAATAGACTAACTCGGGTGTATAACCTATCAAAGGCTTCCAGGTAAGTTCTACCCAATCCAACAAGGAGACCTTACAAAGGTATCTATAGGACCGTCTTCCAACTAAACCACAGAGCGCCAGACTACAGGACTCTGCAAGACCAACATCTGACCCTAACACCATTTTATGCACAGTCTTTTTCGCCCTCCACTGTCTACAGCTAATACGAGATTTCCTGGCCTCCTTACTACCTTCCTTCAACTAGTTAAAGTGATGCTTCGCCTTACTCTGTTCTTCCCTAGACTGGGCCACTGTAAATCTCTCTACAGATTGAGTAAACCCTGTGAAATTCGACAAGTAATTTGTGAAGGACGGAGTAGGATCCGGACTAAGGAATGAACGGGAAAGTGAAGATGGTAGATGTTTTACGGAGGGAAAAATAAATGTGTCAGTATGTAATATACCAGATATAAAATGTATGTAGAACAGAAATAAAATGCTAGAAATGGAAGAATAACAACAATATAACCAGAACATTCACCACAATAGCACTGAAATGATAAGAGAATAATAACAAAAATAACACTTTGAATCTGAAAGCAATGTTCACGGGCCTCTTCGAGGGGGCAACCTCCAGTTGATCAAAGCTCTATTACAATAATATCCAAGCTGGGGTTCTCATACCCTCAACTCCTATTTATACTAAAAAGGAGCATATAGAGGAAGATCCTTCTAGAAGAGGAAGCTTCTATTAGGTCTTCTTACATCCGCCTTATTCTATTTTATTGAAAGGCCTTATTAATATTGACCTTTATTACATCCGAATATATTGTTCTACCTATGTGCGGGTTAGGACCCTAACATGTCCGCCCCCTTAAAAACAGCCTTGTCCTCAAGGCTTGAGATGAGGAAATTGTTGCAAAATGGTAGCTGGTTCCCAAGTGGCATCTGCTGGAGTTGTATCTTTCCACTGGACAAGCACTTCCTTGATGGTTCTCTGACATAGGCGACACTCACGCTGGTCCAAAACTGCTTATGGTTGTAGCCAAATGGATCCTTCTTCAGCTAACTCTGGAAGGTTGGTTTGAATTTGGCACTTATCTCCAATCACCTTCTTTAAGCATGAAACATGAAAAACATGATGTAGCTTTGAATGGATGGGCAAAGCTAACTGATAGACTACTTGTCCCACACGCTTGAGAACGGTATAAGGACCATAAAATTTGGGTGCTAGTTTCTGACAATGCTCAACCTTGAGGGAATTTTGCTTGTAAGGTTACAATCGAAGAAACACTTGATCCCCTTCTGCAAATTGGCGTTCAAAGTGACCTTGATCTATTTGTTGCTTCATGCGATTATGTGCCATGACCAAATTCTCTTTGAGTGTATGGAGAATAGCCTCTCGAGTTGTAGGTGTTAGGTCAACCGCCTGTATCTTCGAGGCACCTAGTAAGTATGAGAGAACTGAAGGTGGCTTATGTTCATATACTACTTCAAAAGGAGTCATGCGTGTAGCTGTATGGTATGAAGTGTTGTACCACCATTCAGCTAGGGGTAACCATTGAGCCCACTGATTTTGCTTTTCCGAGGAAAGACACCTCAAATATGTTTCCAAGCACTTGTTGACAACTTCCGTTTGGCCATCAGTCTGGGGATGATAAGTTGTGTTGAGATGCAATTTGGTGCCTTGTATCTTGAACAGTTCTTGCAAAAAATTGCTTGTGAAAGTTGGGTCACGATCAGAAACAATAGAGTGCAGCATGCCATGAAGCTTGAAGACCTGATCCATGAAAATTTGAGCCACTGAGGATGTTGTAAACGGGTGTTGAAGGGTGCAGAAATGAGCATACTTGGAAACGCGATCAACAACCACCATGATCACTGATTTATTTCCCAATTTGGGTAAAGCCAGTAATAAAATCTATAGAGACATCCTTCCAAATAGCAGGTGGAATTGGGAGCGGTTGTAGTGTGCCCGGAGATTTGATTGTTTCTCCCTTGTTGCGTTGACATACATCACATTCAACGACAAAATTATGAATGTATTGTTTCATACCATCCCAGAAAAAGGAACATTTGACCCTGTCATAGGTTTTGGTGAACCCGGAGTGCCCTGTTGTGGGTGTAGCATGAAGCTCAGAAAGTACCATAGATTTAAGCTTTGATTGTTTAGTTAAATACAAATGGCCTTTGTATCGAAGTTCATCATGGAGCCAAGAGTACCCTTGGGAAGCTGGAGCATTGGACTGCAATTGTTGGATCAACTGCGAACTTTTGGGATCTTGTAGCCATTCCTGGCGAACGGATTGGAGCCAATCTGGGACAATGAATGAAAGAGAAAAAAGGGATCCTTCATCTTCATATTTGCGGGAAAGTGCATCCGCAACCACATTGTCTTTGCTTTTCTTGTAAATGATCTCATAATCATATCCAAAAAGCTTAGTCACCCATTTTTGTTGTTATGGGGAGGAAATGCGTTGTTCCAGAAAATACTTAGGATTTGATGGTCTGTCTTAATTTGGAAACATTGCCCCAATAGATAAGGGTGCCACAGATCAACGACATGCAGAATAGCCAACATTTTCTTTTCATAGATGGATTTTCCCAGATTTCTTTTAGATAGTTGCTTGCTGGTAGAGGCCAAAGGTCGACCCTCTTGCATAAGGATAGCACCAATTCCTTTCCCTGAGGCATCACATTCCAACACAAATGTATTTGTGAAATCGGGAAGGGCAAGGACTGGAGTGGTGTACATGGACATCTTCAAGGTGTGAAAAGCTTGAGCAGTGGCTAGAGTCCAAGTGAAAGATTTCTTTTTGAGGAGAGCAGTGAGAGGTGCTGCAATCTTCCCATAATTCTTAACAAACTTGCGATAATACCCTGTTAAGCCCATAAATCCATGCAAGCTCTTAAGAGTCTTTGGGTGAGTCTAGTCTTGCATAGCTTCAATCTTTTTAGGATCCACCCTGACACCATCCTTGCCAACCAGATGACCCAAGTATTCTACTTCTGAGGCACCAAAAGCACATTTAGACTGTTTCAGGAAAAGTTGGTGCTAAGAGAGTAGATGGAGAACTCGATCCACATGAGCAAGATGGTATGTCCAGGTTTTGATATAGATGAGGATATCATCAAAGAAAACTAAGACAAAATGGCGGAGAAAATGACGGAAGACATGATTCATGAGGCTTTGGAAGGCATTACATAAGCCAAAGGGCATGACCAAAAACTCATAGTGGCCCTCATGAGTTCTAAAGTCAGTCTTGGGAATCTCTGCCTCTTTCATACGTATCTGGTGGTAGCCCGAACGAAGATCCAATTTAGTGAACACTAAAGAATTGGGCGCCACTCAATTCATCCAGGAGGTCATCAATGATAGGAATGGGGAATTTGTCTTTGATGGTAAGTTTGTTGAGGGCATGGAAGTCAGGACACATTCGCCAAGAACCTTCTTTCTTTAGGACCATGACCACAGGAGAAGAGTATGGACTCGTACTAGGGCGGATAATGCCTGCATTAAGGAGTTCTTGGACCATTTTCTCAATTTCATTTTTTTGGGAAAAGGGGTGATGATACAGACGGATATTGGGAGGAAGGCTTCCGAGTACAAGGGGAATGGAATGATCATGAACACCACAGGAAGGAGGGATTCCTTGGGGAGTGGAAAAGACCAATTGATGTTTATAAAGGATGGCTTGGAGATCTTGCGGGATCGAGGGTGTCTCTGTTGCTTGTATGGCATGGAGTTGGGCGATAACAGCAGAATGACCTTTTTTGAGTAGCTTTTCCATGCGATGGGAACTAATGATTTCAGGTGAACCGATGATGATGCCTTGGAACCTATATTGGTGGCCCTCCTGGTCGAATTGCATGGTTAAGTCTTTAAAATCCATGAGAATGGGACCCAAAGTCCTTAGCCAGTCTACATCCAACACAATGTCACAACCTCCCATGTCGATAGCAAACATATGGGATTTCAGGTGGTAGTCACCAATTTGGAGACGCACATTTTCACAACGCCCTCCACATTTCATGGAACCACCATTGGCAATCATGATTTGGAAATTATTGACGGCATGGATGTAGCAATGAGTTTCTTGGGCAATGCGGCGATGAATAAAATTATGGGTGCTTCCACTATAAATCGGAATAATGACCTTCCGATGCTTGATGTAACCGATTAGCTTGAGGGTTTGGGGAGCAAAGAAGCCAGTGAGAGCATTGAGGGAAATGACCGATTCTACTTCGGGAGGGTCTGAGGGAGGGGTTATGTCATTGGATTCGGGTGACTCAAACATAAGGGGAGTTTCTACATCCTCTTCTGAAATATCCTCGAAGATGGCCATAAAAATCTTTTGTTCTTTACACTTGTGGCCCGAGAAATATTTGTCATCACAATTATAACAAAGGCCTTTGAGTTGGCGTTCATCCATGTCAGCCCTGGTCAATTTTTGGATCCTTAGTGGAGCAGAGGGAGTAGTGGGATTTATTGGTTTAGGGTGAGGGATAAAGGAGGGCTTTTGGTTTTGAGAGGATACCACATGTTGTGCTTCTTTAGCTCTTTTAGTAGCCTCCACCCAACTCTGAGGCCGAGCCATGAGGACATGGGCCCGAATCTCATCCTTGAGGCCGCTGATAAAACACTCTTGAAAAAAGGCATCAGACATACCCTCTATTCTAAAAGCTAGGAACTTAAAGGCAACTATAAAGTCTTCCACTATTCCTAATTGTTTCAACTTTGTCAAACAACCCAAATGGTTGGTGTCAGTGTCAAAGCATTCATAAAGATCTTCCACAAAGTGTGTCTAAGCAATATACCCTTGACGAGAAGTTTTTCTCCATTGCCACCATTGCCACCGTTCTTGATCTAGATGGAGAACACCATACCAGAGTTTGGCCAAGTCATATGTAATGCCATATAAAGAGAAAGAATGTTCCATTTGGGTTACCCAACCAATGGGGTCCGAGCCATCAAATTTGGTCACATCCACCTGCGGAAGGCATAGGCCATGTTGAAAGTGATGGTTCTGCAAGTTATTGGAATGAGAGGAATGGTCACCTTCAGGATGTGGAGGTGAGAAAGAGGAGGGGTTATCTGTAGGGATATTCAGTTTGGTGCAGAGTGTCGAAAAGACTGATTCAAGCTGGGTGGTGAGGTCTTGTTTGATTTCCTCCATTGAGGACTGCCTGGTTGTATTGATGGCTGCAAGATTGGCACTAAGTTGTTTCACTTCTTATTGGGTTTTGATGAGACCAGATTGCAAGGTGTTGAAGCGAGCTTCAAAGTCTTGGCTACGGGTATGGGCCATGAGGATGGGGGAACTGAAAGGAGCAAGCGGGGTCACAAATTTTGCCGAAAAAATGATATGGATGAATGTGATAAGGGCGAAGAGATGAATCCAATGGAATAGGTCTCAAATAATTTGTTTATGTTTCTGTCTCCAAGGGTTAGGTATTCAAGGGTTCTACAGACAAGGGTTTGCCCTGTGTTATAGCTCTCTGATATACGTGCAGGGTACAATAGTAGTACTCGGCCCAATATCTCAGGGCACTAACTAAGGAGGATAGACCGTACCCTTAGCCATACTACCCGACTACCCAGGTACTAGAGAGTATCTTCTTGAGTGTTGTTCTCAGTGACACTATAGTAGTCAGACAACCGATCGATTTATCTAAAGAGGCCTTCAGGTAATCTAGGTCGATCCATACACAGGTGTTGTTTGATGCACTACCACTCGAAGGAGTACCAACAGGGGTTACAAGGGTGGCCAACAGATGTGCGCTTAAGTACCACTTGTATTTCCTGCATGTATGAATCCCTCAACCACGGGTTTATGCGCGTAATGACAGATCTATGTGGCTTAAAGACGTCGGAATACGTCTCTACCCTGGAAAAAAAAAATTAACCCACACTTTCTGCCGAGGAAAGTGCTCTGATACCACTTGTAATATACCATATATAAAATGTATGCAGAACAGAAATAAAATGCTAGAAATGGCAGAATAACAACAATATAGCCATAACATTCACCACAATAGCACTGAAATTATAAGAGAATAATAACAAAAATAACACTTTGAATCTAAAAGCAATGTTCACGGGCCTCTTCGAGGTGGCAACCTCCAGTTGAGCAGAGCTCTATTACAATAATATCCAAGCTGGGGTTCTCATACCCTCGACTCCTATTTATACTAAAAAGAAGCATCTAGAGGAAGATCCTTCTAGAAGCAGAAGCTTCTATTAGGTCTTCTTACATCCGCCTTATTCTATTTTACTGAAAGGCCTTATTAATATTGATTTTTATTACATCCAAATATATTGTTCTACCTATGTGTGGGTTTGGACACTAACATAGTACCATGAACTGAATATTCCATCTTATCGAAAAGACCCTCTTCCCTCCATAGTTCTTCGTTAGCCACATTCATCAATGTGTCGACATTTGCTTCCACACTTGGCCGAGTCAAAGAGGCCATGGGAGTCCACCTGGGCTCCATTGAGCCCGACCCCCCAGAAGAGTTAATGTAATACTGCAGAGAAACGAAAAATGTTAAATGAAGTGATAAAGGCTTATAAAAAGGATAAAAGACCCGTCACCACTTGGAACCCACATTAAACACATCCCCCAAGGAAGCTCAACTACCAGTTCCCCAAAAAAGTAATAAACAACATGCCTTCACTAAGCTAGTTCAGTGGTAAAAATCACTCGAAACAAAAAGTTAAAAGTCTAAACCCTAAACCTCTGGCAAGGAAAGCCATAACTTATCTCCAGGCCCCCGAGGATAAACTCCAAAGATAGAACTAAAGGGAGGCTACAATCAACTGGTTCAGTTTTCGCTCGGCCCTCTGCCATCCCAGATGTTAAAATAATGTAACTGCAAAGTGTATTCTTATTATTATTTGATATATTATTCATTGGATCAATCCCCATTGCGAATTGATCATGTCAGTTATTATAAAGGACCAAATCCCCTTTTGCAGATTGGTCAAAAGATAATTGTAATAGGCAGAATAAGAAGTCGGCCCCAGAAAATATTAAAGGGGCGTTGAATCATAATAAAGGTGGTTATAACCACCTAGTTGGAGAAGTCAGCCCTGCCAGTGAAGAGACACTTCACACGTGCCAGTCTAATATAAATAAGGAGGCTAGCGCCTCACTTAGACACAACTCACTTGCTCATTTTGAGAGACAAGTTTCAGAATTGCAAAAGAAGGAGAGAGAGTGGCGCATATTTGGGAAAGGAACTTCTGTTTTAGTTTGAGTTATCTCTTGGCATTGTATTGGCTATCTATAATAAGGAAGTTTTGTTGGGTTTTATTCCCCTAGAGGGTTTCCTAGGATAAATGTTGTGTCTCTTGTGATTGTGTATTTCTCAGTGATCTTGTATTATGCTATTGTTATATATTGAAATGCAAAGAACTATAATAATGGCTTAAACATTAACATGGTATTAGACCCAAGATGAAGAGAGCATCTTTCACAAGAGAAAAGTGAAAAACATCACTGTTGTCGTACATGAAAATTAGGGCTTTTGTTGGAAAGGTATTTAAGCCCTAAAACCACCTAGAAAAGTGCGCCCTCCCCCAAGGATCATTTTGGCACCTTCAGCACACCTTTTCAGTGGCTAGATCTCCCGGAAAGTGAAACCCTAGTTTCACAAAGTACCAAAAAACCAGAAAACCAAAGTACCAGAAGTACCAGAAGTACCAGAGTACCAGAAGTACCAAAAAACCAGAAGCACCAGTCAAGAAATCCACAGATCAAGTTTGAGGGGGTAAAAGTTGGATTTTAGAAATTCTAACTACACCAGCATACTCGCCTCAACTCACCGCCTCTATTCCCTGGATCATAATTTCAAAATTTGAAGTTTGAAAAATTAGGGTTTCCTCATAAAACCATAAGTTGCAGTTGCAGTTTCAGAACCAGTTGCAGTTGCAGCATCAGTTGTAGTTGCAGTCGTAGAACCAGTTGCAATCACCCTTGAAGTTTTCTTAAGAGTTGGTAATGATTACCGTTGCTACCAAATGGAGCCACTACCTGCAAATGCCATCAGAGGTATGTACTCACATATGTTTAATGGTTAAACCCTAAAGAGTATTTGCAGGAGAAGATATCTCTTGCCATAGATCCAGAAGGATCTCAACATCCAACACATTCAAAGGAATGAAGCAACCCAGGTGTGATTATTCTGATATGCATTATTATTTTTTAGTGTTGCATGTTGTAGCTATGACCATCATTCTAACCTTTTCTGAGTCAAGGTATTAGATGGGTTAAAAGTTGAGATCATGGAGCTTATCCTCTAACCCAACCTTCTGTCAAGATAGCATATTGTCTTAGTACAATAGACAGGTTGAAGAAAGCACTCGTCATATTGAGTGAAGGAGACTTGGAAGAAAAGAAAGCACTCATTCCTGAAGACAAGGATCCAGGTTTGATTAATCAAGATTAATAAGATTCAAAGGTACACATGACAAGTTGATGACTATAGTTGAGATAGTAGTCGTCGTAAAGTATTATACTTGATAGCATGTGAGCATATAGAGGTAAATGCTTTGCCTGATACAACTAAAACCTCCTCAAAGGAGAAACCTCGTGTGTTTTCCAGGTTGTCATGGAAGAATGCTTGGTCACAACACTATGAGAGTGTTGACCTCATTTTGTATTGTATTCCTTACCTTTAATCTTTGCTTCGGATAAATTATAAGTGATAGCTCTAAAGGAGCTACTATGATGATTGTTCGTGCTATTGCTTTATATTATCAAAAGGATATTATTCTTGCTCGTTGTTTTGTTGACCTTGCTCCAGGTCACAGGTAATAACCCTGAGGAAGCTATAGTGAAGGTTGCAGAAGGCAACGTGCTTAAAGAGAGACCATAAATGAAGCAATCATCATTGGAAGTGAAGAAAATGGTTTGTATAAACTAAAGGGTCACTCAGAGGCTGCCATGACCCACGCCATTGAAAACTCATGTGAACTTTGGCATAGAATATTAGCTCACATCAACTACAAGGCACTACCATACATATGCAAAGCGGTCACAGGTTTACCATAACTCAAAGGTGACCATGAAGGCGTATGCAATGGATGTGCACAAGGGAAGAACATCAAGAACCCGTTTCCGAAGAAAGACAACAAGGCAGAAGGATTCCTAGAGTTCATTCATTTAGATGTGTGTGGTCCAATGCCATCATCCTCCATTAGTGGGAATTCAAAGCCTTGATAGAGAATCTTTCTGAGAGAAAGATCAAGATACTCAGGTCATATAATGGAGGAGAATACACCTAAAAAGAGTTCGTGAACTTCTGCAAAGATGTTGGGATCAAGAGGGAACTCACTACTCCCTATAATCCCCAAAAAAATGGTGTAGCTGAATGAAAGAACAGAACAATAATGGAAGCTATGAAGACTATGATCCATGATCAAGATCTTCCTATGTGCTTATGGGCAAAAGCAGCAATGGCAACTGTATATGTGCATAACCGATTATCCCATAGTGCACTTGGGCTCAAGACCTCGGAAGAGATGTACACCAGAAAGAAGCCAGAGGTAAGCCATCTCAAAATATTTGGTTGCCCAGTATTTATTCATATACCAAAAGAAAAGAGAAACAAGTTGGACCCTTCAGGAAAGAAGGGAGTATTTGTGGGATACAGTGAGTTCTCCAAGGCCTTCAAAATCTATACACCAGGTCACCATCACATTGAGATCAACAGGGATGTGACCTTTAATGAAGATGCAACGCTCAAGAAATTTAAACGATGCCAACTTGAAGAAGTATATGAAGAGGAACTCGTAATCCCTAATACTGCAATGAGGGAGGTTCCCAGAGCTGCAGAACTAGTGAGGGAAGTTGTAACTTCCCATGATGAGGAACTTCTAGAAGACCATGATATAGTAGAAGTGCAAGAACCTCCTCAGATGATGATCCTCCATAAAAGAAAGCTAGCTTGGGCTAGAGAGCTTATTCAAGATGGAGAGAAGTATGGTGTTATCGAAGGAACCACGATACAGGTAAAAAGACCAAAGCCATTCTCCAGTTATATGGCTTTGATGTGTGATCTTCTAGAGGAAGAACCTACCTGCTTTGAAGAAGCCATTCAGAGGAAAGAATGGGCAGATACTATGATAGAGGAATACAAATCCATAATGAAGAATGAAGTATGGGAAATAGTTCCCAGACCGAAGAATAAAGATGTGGTATCCTCCAGATGGCTCTTCAAAATAAAACACGCTGCTGATGGAAGTATTGAGAAGTATAAAGCAAGATTTGTCACTCGTGGCTTTTCTTAGAAAGAAGGCATTGAATATGAAGAGACATTCGCTCCTTTAGCTAGATACACTTCGATCAGAACCATCATAGCTCTTGCAGCTAAGATGAAGTGGAAGCTGCACCAGATGGACGTAAAGACAACTTTCCTAAATGGTGTCATCAAAGAGAAAATGTATATAGAGCAACCCCAAGGATTTGAGGTTGAAGACAGGAAGTCTCATGTCTGCAGATTGAAGAAAGCCTTATACGGATTAAAGCAAACTCTTAGAGCTTGGTATGGTCGTATAGACAATTTCTTGATGAGATTAGGATTTACCAAGAGTAAAGCAGACTCTAACCTCTACTTCAAAGTCATGAATAATGAGCCAATAATCTTACTGTTATATGTGGATGACTTATTCTTAACTGGAGAAGAAAATTTCATCACCGAATGTAAAAAGAGACTTGCCTCAGAATTTGAAATCAAAGACCTTAGCCTAATGCATTATTTCTTAGGTATTGAGGTATGGCAGAGTCTTGAGAGGATCTTCCTTAACCAAGGGAAGTATACGGTCAAAATTCTGAAGAGATTCGACATGTTGGAGTGCAATCCCATGAATACACCCATGGAAGCGAAGCTGAAGTTGTTGGTCAACACTTCTTCAGAATTGATTGATGCCACACTGTACAGACAAATTATTGGATCGCTAATGTACCTGATGAACACCAGACCAGACATTTGTTTTGCCGTGAACACCTTGAGTCAGTTTCTGGTATAACCCAGACATGTTCACTTAGTGGCTGCAAAACATGTGATGAGGTACCTTAAGGGTACAATAGATTGTGGTCTTAGCTATGATGGAGATCATGATTTCACATTGAGTGGATATACTGATGCAGATTGGGCAGGAAGTGTTTCTAACAGGAAAACCACTTCAAGATGCTATTTCAGTTTGGGATCAGCTATGATCTCCTGGCAGAGTAGGAAGCAATCTAGTATTGCTCTCAGTACAACGGAAGAATAATATATTGTTGCATGTTCTGCCAGCTGCGAAGCTATATCACTTCGAAAGTTGATGACTGGCCTATTTGACTTAGAGATGAGAGCAACCTTGATTCTATGTGACAACCAAAGCTGCATAAAGATGACAAAGAATCCTGTATTCCACGACAGGTCGAAACACATAGAGATCCGATATCATTACATCCATGACATGGTGCAGAGAGGAGCCTTAAAAGCTCCAGTACATTAGCACGGATGAACAGGTAGCTAATGTGTTGACCAAGCCACTATCTCGTATAAAGTTTGAGTACTTTCGAGATAAGATTGGTATACTCCAAAAGGACCCTCCTCAAAAGGGGGAGTAGATGTTGAGATGATACATCTCTTGCTTCCGACCTGATGGTTGTGACGTAAAGCAAGATGATGTGATGTGACTAGAACTGTGCTTCCAATTGGATAGCTGTGACGTAAAGCCAGTCTAGTATCCTGCTCCCAACCTGATGGTTGTGACGTAAAGCAGGATGAGTACCTTGCTTCCGACTTGATGGTTGCGACGTAAAGAAAGATGATGTGTGACTAGTACTATGCTTCTGGCTGTATAATTGTGGTGTAAAGCAAGTCTAGTACCCTGCTTCCGACCTGATGGTTGTGACGTAAAGAAGGATGTGTACCCTGCTTCTGACCTGATGGTTGTGATGTAAAGCAAAATGATATGATGAGACTAGCACTGAGCTTTTGGCTGGATAGCTGTGATGTAAAGCCAGTCTAGTATCCTGCTTCTGACCGAATGGTTGTGACGTGAAGCAGGTCGAGTATCTTGCTTCCAGCTTGAGTGTTGTGACGTAAAGCAAGACAATGAGGTGAGACTAGTAATGTGCTTCCAGCCTGATGGATGTTACGTAAAGCCAGTCTAGTATCTTGCTTCCAGCTTGAGTGTTGTGACGTAAAGCAAGACGATGAGATGAGACTAGTACTGTGCTTCCAGCCTAATGGATGTGATGTAAAGCCAGTCTAGTATCTTGCTTCCAGCCTGAGTGTTGTGACGTAAAGAAAGACATTGAGATGAGACGAGTACTGAGCTTCCATCTTGACAGCTGTGATGTAAAGCCAATCCTATATTATGATGAGCCATCCTCATGTTGTGATGATCATGATGATGATGATGATGATGTATCAATTTTTATACTAATACATAGTGATGCAGATGATGATGGCATTCCTTTGAGAATGACGATGTTGCATATGAAGAAAACTTCCGATGATTTATAGATACGCCAGTCAGTGTTCCAAGATGATATTGATGATGTTGTCCTCTCACCCACTTGATGTTGTTGATGATGAAGGCCTCTCTCTCTCGCATGATGCTGCTGAAGAATACCCTTTTTGTTAAGGGGGAGAGTTAAAATAATGTAAATGCAAAGTGTATTCTTATTATTATTTGATATATTAATCATTGGATCAATCCCCATTGCAGATTGATCATGTTGGTTATTATAAAGGACCAAATCCCCTTTTGTGGATTGGTCAAAAGATAATTGTAATAGGCAGAATAAGAAGTCGGCCACAGAAAATATTAAAGGGGCGTTGAATTATAATAAAGGTGGTTATAACCACCCAGTTGGAGAAGTCAGCCCTGCCAGTGAAGAGACACTTCACACATGCCAATCTAATATAAATAAGGAGGCTAGTGCCTCACTTAGACACAACTCACTTGCTCATTTTGAGAGACAAGTTTTGGAATTGCAGAAGAAGGAGAGAGAGTGGCGCATCTTTGGGAGAGGAACTTCTGTTTTAGTTTGAGTTATCTCTTGGCATTGTATTGGCTATCTATAATAAGGAAGTTTTGATGGGTTTTCTTCCCCTAGAGGGTTTCCCAGGATAAATGATGTGTCTCTTGTGATTGTGTATTTCTCAATGATCTTGTATTATGCTATTGTTATCTATTGAAATGCAAAGAACTATAATAATGGCTTAAACATTAACGCCAGAGAACTTCAACTTCTAAGAGTGGTCAACTTGGTTGCAACTTTATTTAACATTGGAATGCAAGTTCAATTGTCTAAAAGGTGTAAATGTGTTGAACCTTCACATAATAGATCTGGCTAAACAATAATACACACATTTTCCGAGAGAGTTGGAAAAGGAAGAAGAAGGAGAGAAAGAATGGAAGAATTCTCATTAACTGTTGTTAATAATGAATAATTTACATATACTCTGTATAAATCAATGAGTTCGACTTGAGGTGAACCAAGTCGCCATAGTGGTGGTCTAGAGTGATATGGACACACACCATCAGTTACGGGAGTGAACTGCCACCTATTCTAGTCTCTCAGGCAGTTACGGGAGTGAACTGCCACGTAGTTGAGTTAACTAGTCAACTAGTCTTCAGTTAACTAACTGAACAAAAAGTAGTGAGGAGTTAACTCAAGGAATCAAGACTAATGCACCACTCTGGTGATGATACCAAGGCAAGGTCGAATTAGCATGGTGATGATCTCAATGCAACATCTAAACTCAACTCAACTATTCAAACTAAAGTGTGAATTGAAAGAGAATATTCTCCAAGTGGAATATTCTCTCCTAAAATATAGGAGACTGGATAATGACTAATTATGATTAATAAACAAATAAAATCCTTAAAAAAAAAGAATTCCTAGGTGTGTGTGAATTAACTCCAAAACCCCCCCTGAACATCACTATGGTGAAAATAAAGATTGGGTCCCGGCAACGAGGCCATGTTAGGTACCCAAGTACA
>JASDQU010102304.1:513563-526080 GCA_032191745.1 Picea mariana | reverse complement strand
GTAAAAAGAAGAACTACAGTTGCTAGGCAGAGAATGGAATTTCTTCTCAGTGAAGTTCTTGGTGAAAATGTCTATCGTATGTTCTGCTGAAGGACAACTGTAAGTCGATGATCCCCTCGTGTACTAAGTCCCAGATGTAGTGCATGTGGATATCAATGTGCTTCGTCTGATGCCTCTGAACTGGATATCTACAGAATTTCAGAGTGCTCTGGTTGTCACACCAGATGACGATCGACCGATGAAACTGAATGCCCAACCCAGTGAGAAAATGTTGTAGCCACATAGACTAAATGTTTATGTTAACTACCACTCTGTACTCTACCTCGGCTGAAGATAGAGGAATGGAATCTTGCTTCTTTCTCGACCAACAGACAGGCTTGGAACCAAGACTGAGTGAGTAACCAGATGTGAACTTGCGATCAATGCTATCGTCAGCCCAGTCGGAATCAGTAAACCCAATGAGATCTAATGTAGAGCCTGCTACATAATGAATCCAAAAGGTGATGGTGCCCTGTAGGTATCAAAGGATACACTTTGTAGCTTTCCAATGTAGCTCATGCGGCTCTTGCATGAACCTGTAAACTATGCCAACTGCATATGAGAGGTCTGTTCTAGAGTGTGTGAGATACAACAAGCTCCCCACTAGCTGTATGTACAATGTGTTGTCAACTAGTGGAGTCTCCCCACCATCCTCAAGTTTGACTCCTGATAGGAAAGGAGTCGAAGCAGACTTGCAGTCTGTCATGTGAAATATTTCAAGGAGATCTTGTGCATACTTGGCTTGAGACAGTTTGATGCCTAATGCATCCTGACTGATCTCAAGTCCAAGGAAGAAGTGTAGTGGACCCATGTCCGTCATAAAAAAACTGTCATGAAGAATCCTCTTGACTATAACAATTGTTGAAGTCGAGCAACCGGTGATCAGTAAATCATTGACATACATAACTAAAAGTAGAAGTGAATCACTCGTCTTGGGCATGTATACATTCGGGTCTGATTTACAACGTACAAAGTTTTGTGACAACAGGTAGGAGTCCATCTTGGCATACCATTCCCTCGGAGCCTGCTTGAGGCCATAAAGTGACTTCTTCGGTCAACAGACCAAAGATGAGTCCTGCATAAATCTCTGGGGCTGCTCCATGTAGATCTCCTTAGAGAGATCACCGTGAAGAAATGCATTCTTCATGTCCATATTATGGAATTCTCATCCCTTGGTTGCCACAATGGCAAGGGCCAATCGAATGCAATCCATCTTCTCTACTGGATCGAAGGTCTCATCATAGTCAATACCATGAACCTGCTGGAAGCCTTTGGTGACAAGCTTGGATTTGTGTCTGTTGATCTGTCCATCTGCTGCGCTCTTGATCTTGTAGACCCATCTGCATCTGTCAAGTTTCCTCCCAGAAGGAAGGGGAACCAGATCCCAAGTCTGGTTCTCGAGGAGGGAGTTGTACTCCTCCTGCACGGCTTATTCCCAAAAGATATTTCCAGAAGCCTCGCCATAAGACTGTGGATCTGATGATTGAACTAAGAAAAGATGCCTCGAAGGCAATGATTTAGTGGCAGTGAGTGCAACATGAGGCTCCTTGAAATCAGATCGAGTCCTCCTAGTATCAATTGGATCACCGACGAGATCCCCTGCATCCTGAAGAGTAGTCTCTTCCCACTTGGGCCTCTTCTTTGGCTCTGCAACTGCATCTGGATGCTCTGACTCTGCATCCGACTATACTGAATCTGAATCTGAATCTGAATCATATGAGTCCTTTGAATCAAAACTCTCGTCTAAAGAAGAATCGACATGTGCATGCTCATCATCTCGGACAGGTGGAAGAATGAAGGTGTCTGCATGCAACTGCTGAGGTGCATGTGAGACACTCTCCTCGAATAGGACACTACGCTCAATGATGAGTTGGTCCGAGGAAAGATCAATAAGTTGATATCCCTTCACACCGTTAGGGTATCCAACAAAAATTCACTCAGTGCTCTGTGGATCAAGTGCCTTCCTCTTTTCAGAGGGAATCCGAGCGCATGCACGTGAACCAAAAATGCGAAAGTGGGTCACTTACGGTTTGAAGTCGCTCCAAGCCTCGTAGGAGGTCTTATCCTTGACATATATATGAGGAGATATATTTTGGATGTATGTTGCACAGTTAAGTGCTTCAACCCATAGTCTCTGTGGTAGTGACTTTGCATGCAACATGCAAGATGGAATCTCCTTTAGAGATCGGTTTTTCCGCTCAACAACTCCATTTTGCTGTGGAGTATAAAGAACTGTGTACTGCAACTGAATCCCTGCCTCGGGGCAAAGATTGTGGATCTCATGATTCACATACTCTCCCCTGTTATCAGTTTGGAGGACTTTGATCTTCTTTCCGGACTGTGTCTCAACCAACGCTTTGAAATCTATGAGGTATTTAAAGACCTCATATTTTTGCCTGAGAAAGTAGATCCATGTAAAACGTGAGAAATCATCAAAAAAAATGAGAACAAACCTCGCTTTGTTGATCGGTGGATGCAGAAAAGGACCCATGAGGTCACTGTGGATCAGATCTAAAGGTGCGGAAGCTCGCTGAGACTTTCCCTTGTCGAATTTCTTTTGAGGGTGTTTTCCAAGAACACATCCCTCACATACTCCCTTGGAGAAATGGATGTCTAGTAGACCATCAACTAATTTGTGCTTGCTAAGCTGTTTCATGTATCTGAAATTCAAATGTCCAAACCTTTCGTGCCATATCCTACTACTTTCATCAGCATGAGTAAGGAGTAAAGCAGAATCAGGTTCAATGAATTCAAAAAATGTATACAATCTAGACTGATGATTTACCTCACTGGTACCAACCCTGGAGTTGATTTGCATGTCATAGATGTTCATGAAATTTGGTGTGAATATGACTCTCTTTCTGGTGCCAGAATTCTTCAATTGATACATGGACAAAAGGTTGATAGAAAGCTTGGGAACATGAAGCACATTCTCGAAGCTTCCATTGGTGAGTTCAATCCTTCCTTTGTCGGTGACTTCGACAGAAGAGTTGTCCCCCATCAGAATAGGAGGACCTTTACATGCATCCAAAGAAGAATATACTGCTTATGAGGCAGCCATGTGATGTGATACTCCTGAATCTACGATCCAAGCATCGGGAGAGGAGTTGATGGCAATCAAGGCATGGCTAGAATTTCCTTTCTTGGAATTCGGATCTTCTGGCTTCTTCTTCTTTGCACCCTCGGGGATGCGATCTCCAAGGTTGTTTTGTTGAAGTATCTGAGACATCAGATCTATTTGTTCTTGCATGCATGCAGATTCTGAATGGAATTCTTTGTTAAAATACTACACACATTTGCATGAAGATTCTGAATGAATGCTCTGATACCAACATCAACCTTTATTCCTTTTCTTCCCTTTTCTCCTTTGGATCCGGAGGCATCGGTGAAGGGTTTTGTGTACCCTTCCTTCATTGTATGTGCATGAGATTTTCTCTTATCTTTATCTTTAGATTTTTGATATTTGTGGCTGCCATCATGCACAATGAGTGCATGTGCCCTTGGGCCTTTGATTGCACCCATGTTGATGAGCTTGGTTTGCTCTTGTGTTAGGGATTCGGTAAAGTACTCAAGAGAAGGAATCTTCCAGGTGGATCCAGAGGTGAATCTGATAGTATGGAATACTCCGGTCTGAAGAATACTAGAGAGAGGAAATGTCCAAATGCTTAACCAAAAAGAAATGTGTATTTACTTGGCAACCTAAACACAGTTGCGTGCCAATAGATCTTGTCTGTTTTAATTTGTTTATGTTTATGTCCCCAAGGGTTAGGTATTCAAGGGTTCTATAGACAAGGGATTTCCCTGTGCTATAACTCTCTGATATATGTGCGAGGTCCAACAGTAGTACTCGGCCCAATATCTCAGAGCACTAACTAAGGAGGATAGACCATACCCTTAGCCGTACTACTCGACTACCTAGGTACTAGAGAGCATCTTCCCGAGTGTTGTTCTCGGTGACACTATAGCAGTTAGGTGGCTGATCGGTTTATCTAAAGAGGGCTTTAGGTAATCTAGGTCGATCTGTATACAGGTGTTGTTTGATGCGCTACCACTCGAAGGGGTACCAACAGGGGTTACAAGGGTGGCCAACATATGTGCACTTAAGTACCACTTGTATTTCCTGCATGCATGAATCCCTCAACTGCGGGTTTATGCGCGTAACAACAGATCTTTGTGGCTTAAAGACGTCGTAATACGTCTCTACCCTGAAGAAAAAAAATTAACCCACACTTTCTGTTGAGGAAAGTGCTCTGATACCACTTGTAATTTACCAGATATAAAATGTATGCAGAACAGAAATAAAATCCTAGAAATGGCATAATAACAACAATATAACCAGAACATTCACCACAACAGTAGTGAAATGATAAGAGAATAATAACAAAAATAGCACTTTGAATCTGAAAGCAATGTTCACGGGCCTCTTCAAGGGGGCAACCTCCAGTTGAGCAGAGCTCTATTACAATAATATCCAAGTTGGGGTTCTCATACCCTCGACTCCTATTTATACAAAAAAGAAGCATCTAGAGGAAGATCCTTCTAGAAGAGGAAGCTTCTATTAGGTCTTATTACATCCGCCTTATTCTATTTTATTGAAAGGCCTTATTAATATTGACCTTTATTACATCCAAATATATTGTTCTACCTATGTGCGGGTTAGGACCCTAACACAATACCATGAACTGTAGATTCCATCTTATCGAAAAGACCCTCTTCCCTCCATAGTTCTCCGTTAACCACATTCATCAATGTGTCGACATTTGCTTCCACACTTGGCAGAGTCAAAGAGGCCATGGGAGTCCACCTGGGCTCCACTGAGCCCTACCCCCCAAAAGAGTTAATATAATACTGTAGAGAAATGAAAAACAATAAATGAAATGATAAAGGCTTATAAAAAGGATAAATGACCCATCACCCCTTGGAACCCAGATTAAATGCATCCCCCAAGGAAGCCCAACTACCAGTTCCCCCAAAAAGTAATAAACGACATGCCTTCACTAAGTTAGTTCAGTGGTAAAAATCCCTCGAAACAAAAAGTTAAAAGTCTAAACCCTAAACCTTTGGCAAGGAAAGCCATAACTTATCTCCAGGCCCCCGAGGATAAACTCCAGAGATAGAACTAAAGGGAGGCTACGGTCAACTGGTTCAGTTTTCACTCGGCCCTCCGCCATCCCAAAGAACTTCAACTTCTAAGAGTGGTCAACTTGGTTGCAGCTTTCTCTAACATTGGAATGCAAGTTCAATTGTCTAAAAGGTGTAAATGTGTTGAACCTGCAAAGAATAGATCTAGCTAAACATTAATAAACACATTTGCAAAGAGAGTTGGAAAACGAGGAAGAAGGAGAGAAAGAATGGAAGCATTCTCATTAACCGTTGTGAATAATGAATAATTTACACATGATAAACTTTGTATAACTCAATGAGTTCGACTTGAGGTGAACCAAGTCACCATAGTGGTGGTCTAGAGTGATCTGGACACACAACAACAATTACGGGAGTGAACTACCACCTATTCTAGTCTCTCAGGCAGTGACGGGAGTGAACTACCACCTAGTTGAGTTAACTAGTAAACTAGGCTTCAGTTAACTGACTGAACATAAAGTAGTGAGGAGTTAACTCAAGGAATCAAGGCTAATGCGCCAGTCTGGTGATGATACCAAGGCAAGGTCGAATTAGCATGGTGATGATCCCAATGCAACATCTAAACTCAACTCAACTAGTCAAACTGAAGTGTGAATTGAAAGAGAATATTCTCCAGGTGGAATATTCTTTCCTAAAATATAGGAGACTGGATAATGACTAATTATGAATAATAAACAAATAAAAACCTTAGGAAAAAGAAATCCTAGGTGTGTGTGAAGTAACTCCAACACCCCCCCTGAACATCACTATGGTAAAAATAAAGATTGCGTCTCGGCAACGAGGCCATGTTAGGTACCCAAGTACAAAAGATACAATGAAAATAAAGTGAGGAAAGAGGGAAAACCTCATGGGAAACCCCCCCCCACTCAAGGTACAATGTATGTAAAATGAAGAACTACAGTTGCTAGGAAACTGTGTCCTTCATTCCAAGATGACCTCGCAGAGAATGGAATATCTGCTCAGTGAAGGTCTTCGTGAAAATGTCTTCCGTCTGTTCTGTTGAAGGACATAACTGTAATTCGATGATCCCATCATGTACTAAGTCCCATATGTAGTGCATGTGGATATCGATGTGCTTCGTCCGTTGCCTCTGAATTGGATCTCTGCAAAATTTCAGAGTGCTCTAGTTGTCACACCAGATGACGATCGACAGATGAAACTAAATGCCCAACTTAGTGAGAAAATGTTGTAGCCACATAGCTTGAATGGTTATGTTAACTACCCCTCTGTACTCCGCCTCGGCTGAAGATAGAGCAATGGAATCTTGCTTCTTGCTCGACCAATAGATAGGCCTGGAACCAAGACTAAGTGAGTAACCAGATGTGGACTTGCGATCAATGCTATCGTCAGACCAGTCAAAATTAGTAAACCCAATGAGATCTAATGTAGAGCCTGTTGCATAATGAATCCCAAAGGTGATGGTTCCCTGTATGTATCGAAGTATACGCTTTGCAGCTTTCCAATGTAGCTCATGCAGCTCCTGCATGAACTTGAAAACTATGCCAACTGCATATGAGAGGTCTGGTCTAGAGTGTGTGAGATACAACAAGCTCCCCACTAGTTGTCTGTACAATGTGTTGTCAACCAGTGGAGTCTCCCCGCCATCCTCGAGTTTGAATCTTGATAGGAAAGGAGTCGAAGAAGACTTGCAGTCTGTCATGTGAAATCTCTCAAGGAGATCTCGTGCATACTTGGCTTGAGACATTTTAATGTCTGATGCATCCTGACTGATCTCAAGTCTAAGGAAGAAGTGTATTGGACCCATGTCCATCATCAAAAACCTGTCATGAAGAATCCTCTTGACTACAACAATTGCTGAAGTTGAGCAACCAGTGATCAATAAATCATCGACATACATAACTAAAAGTAGAAGTGAATCAACCGTCCTGAGCATGTATACATTCGGGTATGATTTACAACGTACAAAGTTTTGTGACAACAGGTAGGAGTCCATCTTGGCATACCATGCCCTTGGAGCCTGCTTGAGGCCATAAAGTGACTTCTTCAATTGACAGACCAAAGATGAGTCCTACATAAATTCCTGGGGCTGATCCATGTAGATCTCCTCAGAGAGATCACCGTGAAGAAATGCATTCTTCAATTCCATATGATGGACTTCTCATCCCTTGGTTGCTGCAATGGCAAGGGCCAATTGAATGGAATCCATCTTCTTTACTGGAGCGAAGGTCTCATCATAGTCAATACCATGAACCTGCTGGAAGCCTTTGGCGACAAGCCTGGCTTTGTATCTGTTGATCTATCCATCTACCGTGCTCTTGGTCCTATAGACCCATGTGCATCTGACAAGTTTCCTCCTAGAAGGAAGGGGAACCAGATCCCAAGTCTGGTTCTCGAGGAGGGAGTTGTACTCCTCCTGCATGACGGATTCCCAAAAGGTATTTTCAACAACCTCGCCATAAGGCTGTGGATCTAAAGACTGAACCAAAAAAAGATGCCTTGAAGGAAATGGTTCAGTGGCAGTGAGTGCAACAGGAGGCTCCTCGAAATCAAATCGAGTCCTCCTAGTATCAGTTGGATCACCGACGAGATCCCCTGCATCCTGAAGAGTAGTCTGTGCCCACTTGGGCCTCTTCTCTGGATTGCAACTTCATCTGGATGCTCTGACTCTGCATCTGACTGTACTGAATATGAATAATCTGAGTCCTCTGAATCAAAACTCTCTTCTGAAGAATAGTCGGCATGTGCATGCTCATCATCTCGAACAGGTGGAAGAATGAAGGTGTTTGCATGCAGCTTCTGAGGTGAATGCGAGACACTTTCCTCAAATTGGACACTATGCACTATGATGAGCGAGTCAGAGGAATGATCAATAAGTTGATATCCCTTCACACCGTCAAGGTATCCAACAAAAATGCACTCAGTGCTCTGTGGATCAAGTGCCTTCCTCTTTTCAAAGGGAATTTGGGCCCATGCACGTGAACCAAAAATGCGAAAGTGGGTCACTTACGGTTTGAGGCCGCTCCAAGCCTCATAGGGGGTCTTATCCTTGACAGATCTATGAGGAGATCTATTTTGGATGTATGTTTCACAGTTAAGTGCTTCAACCCATAGTCTCTGTGGTAGTGACTTTGCATGCAACATGCAAGATGCCATCTCCTTTAGAAATCCGTTTTTCCGCTCAGCAACTACGTTTTGCTGCAGAGTATAGGGAACTGTGTGCTGCAACTGAATCTCTGCCTCATGGCAAAGATTGTGGATCTCATGATTCACATACTCTCCCTCATTATTAGTTCAGAGGACTTTGATCTTCTTTCCGGACCGTGTCTCAACCAACGTTTTGAAATGTTTGAAGTGTTGAAAGACCTCAGATTTTTTCCTGAGAAAGTAGATCCATGTAAAACGTGAGAAATCATCTACAAAATTGAGAACAAACCTTGCTTTGTTGATCGATGGATGTGGAAAAGGATCCATGAGGTCATAGTGGATCATATCTAAAGGTGCGGAAGCTCGTTGAGACTTTCCCTTGTCGAATTTCTCTTGAGGGTGTTTTCCGAGAAAACATCCCTCACATACTCCCTTGGAGAAATGGATGTTTGGTAGTCCATCAACTAATTTGTGCTTGCTAAGTTATTGCATGTATCTGATATTCAAATTTCCAAACCTTTCGTGCCATATCCTACTACTTTCATTAGCATGAGTAAGGAGTAAAGCAAAATCAGGTTCAATGAATTCAGAAAATGTATACAATCTAGACTGATGATTTACCTCACTGGTACCAACCCTGGAGTTGGTTTGCATGTCGTAGATGTCCATGACATTTGGTGTGAATATGACTATCTTTCTGGTGCCGGAATTCATCATCTGATACACAGAGAGAAGGTTGACAGAAAGCTTGGGAACATGCAGCACATTCTCGAAGCTTCCATTGGTGAGTTCAATCCTTCCTTTACCAGTGATTTCGACAGAAGATTTGTCCCCCATCAGAATAGGAGGACCTTTGCATGCATCCAAAGAAGAATATACTGCTTCTGAGGTAGCCATGTGATGTGATGCTCCTAAATCTAGGATCCAAGCATCGGGAGAGGAGTTGATGGAAATCAAGGCATGGCTAGAATTGCCTTTCTTGGAATTCGGATCTTCTGGCTTCTTCTTCTTTGCACCCTCATGGATGTGATCTCCAAGGTTGTTTTGTTGATGTATCTGAGACATCATATCTATTTGTTTTTTCATGCATGCAGATTCCGAATGGAATCCTTTGTGAAAATACTACAAACATTTGCATGAACATTCCGAATGAATGCTCTGATACCAGCATGACCCTTGATTCCTTTTCTTCCCTTTTCTCCTTTTGATCCGGAGGCATCGGTGAAGGGTTTTGTGTCCCCTTCCTTCATCATATGTGCATGATATTTCTGCTTATATTTATCTTTAGATTTCTAATATTTGTGGATGCCATCATGCACAGTGAGTGCATGCGCCCTTGGGCCTTTGATTGCGCCCATGTTGACGAGCTTAGTTTTCTCTTGTGTCAGGGATTCAATAAAGTCCTCAAGAGAAGGAATCTTCTAGGTGGCTCCAGAGGCGAATCTGACAGTATGGAATACTTTGGTCTGAAGAATACTGCAGGGAGGAAATGTCCAAATTCTTAACCAGAAAGAAGTGTGTATTTACTTAGCAACTCAAACATAGTTGCGCGGCAATAGATCTTGTCTGTTTTAATTTGTTTATGTTTCTATCCGCAAGGGTTAGGTATTCAAGGGTTCTACAGACAAGGTTTTGGCCTGTGTTATAGCTCTCTGATATACGTGCGGGGTCCAATAGTAGTACTCGGTCCAATATCTCATGGCATTAAACTAAGGAGGATAGGTCATACCCTTAGCAGTACTACTGGACTACCCAGGTACTAGAGAGTATCTTCCTGAGTGTTGTTCTCAGTGACACTATAGTAGTCAGGCGACCGATCGATTTATCTAAAGAGGGCTTCAGGTAATCTAGGTCGGTCCATACATAGTTGTTGTCTGATGCGATACCACTCGAAGGGGTACCAACATGGGTTACAAGGGTGGCCAACAAATGTGCGCTTAAGTACCACTTGTATTTCTTGCGTGTATGAATCCCTCAACCGCGGGTTTATGCGCATAACGACAGATCTCTGTGGCTTAAATACGCCGGAATATGTCTCTACCTTGAAAAAAAAAATTAACCCACACTTTCTGCCGAGGAAAGTGATCTGATACCACTTGTAATATACCAAATATAAAATGTATGCAGAACAAAAATAAAATGCTAGAAATGGCAGAATAACAACAATATAACCAAAACATTCACCACAATAGCACTTAAATGATAAGAGAATAATAACAAAAATAACACTTTGAATCTGAAAGCAATATTCACGGGCCTCTTTGAGGGGGAAAACTCCAGTTGAGCAGAGCTCTATTACAATAATATCCAAGCTGGGGTTCTCATACCATCGACTCCTATTTATACTAAAAAGAAGCATCTAGAGGAAGATCCTTCTAGAAGCAGAAGCTTCTATTAGGTCTTCTTACATACGCCTTATTCTATTTTATTGAAAGGCCTTATTAATATTGACCTTTATTACATCCGAATATATTGTTCTACCTATGTGCGGGTTAGGACCCTAACACAGTACCATGAACTGTAGATTCCATCTTATTGAAAAGACACTCTTCCCTCCATAGTTCTTCATTATCCACATTCATCAATGTGTCGACATTTGCTTCCACACTTGGCAGAGTCAAAGAGGCCATGGGAGTACACCTGGGCTCCACTGAGCCCTACCACCCAAAAGAGTTAATGTAATACTGTAGAGAAATGAAAAATGTTAAATGAAGTGATA
This sequence comes from Picea mariana, assembly GCA_032191745.1. Classification (NCBI taxonomy): domain Eukaryota; kingdom Viridiplantae; phylum Streptophyta; class Pinopsida; order Pinales; family Pinaceae; genus Picea; species Picea mariana. The sequence continues at coordinate 515,075 of JASDQU010102304.1, read as the reverse complement.
AAGGCTTATAAAAAGGACAAAAGACCCGTCACCCCTTGGAACCCATATTAAACGCATCCCCCGAGGAAGCTCAACTACCAGTTCCCCAAAAAAATAATAAACGACATGCCTTCACTAAGCTAGTTCAGTGGTAAAAATCGCTCGAAACAAAAAGTTAAAAGTATAAACCCTAAACCTCTGGCAAGGAAAACCATAACTTATCTCCAGGCCCTGGAGGATAAACTCCAGAGATAGAACTAAAGGGAGGCTACAGTCAATTGGTTTAGTTTTTGCTCGACCTTCCACCATCCCAGAGAGGTTCAACTTTTAAGACTGGTCAACTTGGTTGCAGCTTTCTCTAACATTGGAATGCAAGTTCAATTGTCTAAAAGGTGTAAATGTGTTGAACCTGCACAAAATAGATCTAGCTAAACAATAATACACACATTTGCAGAGAGAGTTGGAAAAGGAAGAAGAAGGAGAGAAAGAATGGAAGAATTATCATTAATCGTTGTGAATAATGAATAATTTACACATGATATACTCTATATAACTCAATGAGTTCGACTTGAGGTGAACCAAGTCACCATAGTGGTGGTCTAGAGTGATCTATACACACACCAGCAGTTACGGGAGTGAACTTCCACCTATTCTAGTCTCTCAGGTAGTTATGGGAGTGAACTGCAACCTAGTTGAGTTAACTAGTAAACTAGTCTTCAGTTAACTGACTGCACATAAAGTAGTGAGGAGTTAACTCAAGGAATCAAGGCTAATGCGCCACTCTGGTGATGATACCAAGGCAAGGTCGAATTAGCATGGTGATGATCCCAATGTTGCATGGTGATGATCCCAATGCAACATCTAAACTCAACTCAACTAGTCAAACTGAAGTGTGAATTGAAAGAGAATATTCTCCAGGTGGAATATTATTTCCTAAAATATAGGAGACTGGATAATGACTAATTATGACTAATAAAAAAATAAAAACCTTAGGAAAAATAAATCCTAGGTGTGTGTGAAGTAACTCCAACACCCCCCCTGAACATCACTATGGTGAAAATAAAGATTGGGTCCCGACAACGAGGCCTTGTTAGGTACCCAAGTACAAAAGATACACTAAAAATAAAGTGAGTAAAGAGGGAAAACCTCATGGGAAACCCCCACCCTCAAGGTACAATGTATGTAAAAAGAAGAACTACAGTTGCTAGGTAACTGTGTCCTTCACTCCAAGACGACCTCGCAGAGAATGGAATTTCTGCTCAGTGAAGGTCTTGGTGAAAATGTCTACCGTCTGTCCAACTAAAGGATAGAACTGTAAGTCGATGATCCCGTCGTGTACTAAGTCCCGAATGTAGTGCACGTGGATATCGATGTGCTTCGTCTGCTGCCTCTGAACTGGATCTCTGCAGAATTTCAAAGTGCTCTAGTTGTCACACCAGATGACGATCGACCGATGAAACTGACTGCCCAACTCAATGAGAAAATGTTGTAGCCACATAGCCTGAATGGTTATGTTAACTACCCCTATGTACT
>JASDQU010102304.1:487135-505739 GCA_032191745.1 Picea mariana | reverse complement strand
ATTAGAAAAAAAATTGAATCCATATAAATTAGATAAATTTTAAATTAAATTAAAAATTGAATTTACATATAAAATTGAAAAATAAATTATTCGTTATATTAATGTACACAATTAAAAAAAAAGTAATCTTAAATAACAAAAAATATATTATAACAATATTGTATTTCACTAACTCAACCTTAATATATGTAGTTTGTTTTATTCAACTTTGTTAAACTAACCCAACCTTAATATATAAAATAAACCTTAATATATGTAGTTTGTTTTATTCAACTTTGTTAAACTAACCCAACCTTAATATATAAAATAAATGTGATTTGTCTTATTTAACTTTTAACCCAACCTTAATAACAAATAACCCAACCTTAATAACAAATGTAGTTTGTCTTATACAACTTAGTTAAAAGAATTAGAGAGGAGGAGCACATGCAAATGTTTATGTGGAGATCGAAGCACATATCCCAAGGTAAGTAGCTCTTTTCAAATTTTTCATTGCTTGTATACTCCAGCTATTGTTAGGTGATTTTGAGATTTTAAAAACTTAAGTTGAAGGTTAGGATAAATGAAGTAATATAACTTGATTTCTATATTAATGTATTGAAAGTAGCAATGTGTATTTATGTTTCACTATGATAGAGATTTTATCACATACATGATTAATGTTCACTTGGTTTAAACAATAATATAATATTTATAACAAATAATAATAATATTATATGTTAGTCAAATATAAATATAAACATAAATCTCTCTTGTCTGGTATTGTGACTAGTGTGGAAGATGGTAAGGGGAAGACATTGGCTTGGTCACGGGGCCTAGGTATGGAGGCCTTTCCCATCAAAACTCATAGTGCATGCAAAAAGTTAGGGCTAGCATCTGCTACTGGTGAACACTTTTCGGTTTCCACTCATTATTTGAGGGCGCTTAGAGGCATGAAAGCCCTCGCAAGGGCTAAATCATGATCCTCCTCTCCCTGAACATAAGAGGGGTAGGTGGTACCCTTAAATTTCCATCCTTACACAGACTTCTCTCTAACACTAAACCATATATTATTTTTTTCCAATAGACTTTAGTTCATGAGGAAAAGGCTAGGAAGTTCATGTATTCTATCTGTCCAAGCTGGATGATAAGTGTTGTTAGTTTTGTTGGGAAGTCGGGTGGACTTCTGGTGGCATGGAATCCTAATATTTTTGAGTTGCATCCTTTTCTAAGTGTTGGTGGAATCTTATTGACAGGTATCCACAGTCTCGATAAAAGAAGGATTAGTTTTTTAAATGCTTATGGGTCGTGCTCTGGGCGGTTGCAGTTCTGGGAACAAGTGGAAGCTAAAGGATTGCTAGCGCAGGATGATCTCATCCTAGAGGGGGATTTGAACTTTTTTACTAGCACAAATGAAGTGTGGGGCGAGGTGGCCTTATCCGATCCTATGGCAATTTTTTTCAAAAATCCTTTTGCAAATAATCAATTGGTGGATGTGAAGCCCACAGTGTTAATGCCAACTTGGAAAAATGGTAGGAGAGGGGTGGCGGAGATGCAAAAGAGATTAAACAAGACGTATGTTTCATAAACTATATTATGTGATGCTGTTAGGTACAGATCGTGGGTGGATCTCCCATTTTCTTTTTATCATGCGCATGTGATTCTACAATTAGATTATGGTTACAAGCCTGTAGCATATCCCTTCAAATTCAATCGAGCGTGCTTGAAAGAGGAGTCATTTTGTGACTTAGTTCGGGCTGTATGGGGTACGCAAGAGGAAGAAGAGGAGGTTGGAGTACAAAGAAGATTGGCTAGGAAGATATCTATGTTAAAAGCAAGGGTTAAGATTTGGTTGGCTGATAGGAAAAAAAAGGAACGCCTAGCCTTTGAAAATTTAGAAGTTGAGATCGTGTTCCTTACTGAGCAAATTATGGAAAGTGATCAAAGTTATGAGATTAGATCATGGCTGGAATCTCTTGAAAATGAAAGGAATAAGTTGCTATTGGCTAAGGAGGAACGTTGGTGCCTAAAGAGCAGGGTAACATGGATTAAAAACGAGGACAAAAACACTAAATATTTCCATCATTTTTCTAGCTACAAGCAGAACAAAAAACATTTATGGGAGGTTAAAGATGAGTCAGGCCTAACACATTATGAACAAGATGCTATTAAGATTGAAGCACAGAGATGCTTCAGTACCTTCTATCAAGAACCAAGAATTAATACGATCGAGCATCTGGTGGCATCAGTGGGATATTATCCTAGGATGGTTGACGAGGAGGAAGTTATACATCTAGAGAAACCTATTACAAAGGAGGAAGTATTAGAGGTATTAAGGGTTTCACAAAAGACAAAAGTCTTAGTCCTGATGGGTGCATTGTTGAGTTCTATTTGCATTTTTATGATCTGGTTGCTAAAGGTTTATTGGATGCCGTTGAGGAATCGCGCTTGTTTGGAGAGGTGAATAGAGCTCTAAATTAGACTTTTATTGCACTTATCCCGAAGGTTAATGGCCCTACTAATTTTGAGGAGTTCTAACCGATTTCTCTGTGCAATATTTTCTATAAGATCATTTCTAAAATTATTTCCAAGCGTATCAGATCGATCATGTCTCACGCCTTGTCCGAGGAACAATTTGGCTTCTTGAAAGGAAGACAAATTATTGACTCCATTGGGACTGGGTGGGAGTGTCTTCATAGTATCAAAGATAAAAAACTTCAAGCCTTAGTCCTTAAGATAGATTTGAAGAAAGCCTATGACTGTATAAGATGGGATTTTCTTAGGCTGGTCTTACTACAATGTGGTTTCGAGCTGCCAATGACCAAGTGGATTATGGGATGTATTACTTCAACAACCTATGCGATTTTAATAAATGGTGAACCATCCACTTTTTTTAATACTGGCAGAGGGATGAGACAAGGGTGTCTATTGCCGCCCTTTATTTTCATTTTAATTATGGAAGGTTTGAGTCTGGCTTTAAAAAGAAGCCAAGAGGAAGGCTTACTGATGGGCATTAAAGTTTCAAGGCTAATTAAGATTCTTCATCTTCTGTTTGTCGATGATATCCTAGTTATGACAAAAGCTTCTATTGTAGAATGGCAGGAGATAAAAAGAGTTTTGGAAAGATTATGTAGTGCATATGGTCTTAAGATCAATGATAAGAAAACTTCTATCCTTCAGTATGGTGTGCGACAACATGAACTGAATATTTTAAAAGATACTTTTTTTTATGATTTCCTTGATCTTTCTGTTGGTTTCAGGTATCTTGGTTTTTTTTGAAGATTGACAGGTACAGAAAAGAGGACTGGCAATGGCTGATTGCTAAGTATGAATATCGGATAAGTCACTGGTGCAATAGATGTCTATCTATTGGGGGATGCTTAATACTAATCAAGGTTGTTCTCGAAATTCGGCTAGTCTATTGGTTGGCACTTGCAAATCTGCCTTCCTTGATCCTCCATAGAATTCAATAGTTAGTCTTTAGTTTCCTTTGGTCTGGGAGAAATAAAAAGAAGAAGTTCCACATGTGCGATTGGAAACGTATTGCTCGCCCTAAACATCATGGGGGCTGGGGTTTGATAAACTTGGGTAGTTTTGGCAGAGCAGTGATGACGAATACATTATGGAGAGCATTAATGCAGGAGGGCTTATGGCATCGTGTTTTAAAGGATAAATACTTCCCCTTTGTTTCAGTTGCTCGCTAGCTTCGTACGATAACTATAGTGGATGTAAAAGGTTCTCGGACTTGGAAACATCTTTTAAAATCTTTACACATCCTCCTACACTGGTTAGCATGGAGTCTGGGGACACGAGACTCAATTTTATTGGGCAAAGACTGCATTATGGGTTTGGGAGATGGGTCCATTATGTCTGAAGATTTGATCACAACACTTAATAGGAAAGGAATATTTTATTTATACCAGGCCCATTGTGAGCCTCGAATAGGGATGACTGGTTCAAACTGGCATTCAAGCGACGATATGGAATTAGAGGGATGTCTTGCATATGAATGGCAAATTTTCTGTCGTGCTCTCATTAACACTGGTGTCCAATTAGTAGAGAAGCCGGATGTGCTTATTTGGATGAGGGGAGATGCGTCGGGACATATATCTATTAAAAATGTATATGTGGCCACAAAAAAAAAGAAATGGAACTTTGTGATTGGAGGCTGGAGGAAAGCGATGTGGTCCTGGGTATGCCCATTAAAAATAAAACTATTTACGTGGTTAATTGCTAAGAATAAAATTCTCACATGGGAAATTCTTCAACGCAGAGGTTTTATGGCCCGAGTTATTGTCATTTATGTAAGAAGAGTAAGGAGACAACATACCATTTGTTTGTGGAATGTTCTTTCGTGCTTGCGGTCTGGAATAAGATAAAATATTACTTAAATATTTTGGGTAGGTGGACTGGCAACACATTATCAAAGTGTTTTGAATTGTGGAAAGAACAAAACCTACCATATCCATGCTTGTCGGCGGTCATTTGTTGGTTTATCTGGAAGGAAAGGAATCTTGCCATTTTTTAAGATGGCACAACCAATTTTCAGAAGGTGGTTTTCCAGTCACTATCTGCCATGAGGGATTGTAACTCAAAGATGAAAGTTGTCTTTCGTAGACACTTGCCTCCTCCTCTCGTTGCGGGTGGCATTGTTGGTTGGTTTGATGGGGATGCTCATTCTTCGGGCCTTAATTGTGGAGCTGGTGGGATAATTAGGATCAGTGAGCACAGATGTTACAAGTGGATCTTCAACTGTGGGCCTGGAACGAATACTAAAGCGGAGATCTTGGGAGCTTGGGTCCTTCTCACATTGGCATCTCGGCTTTCAATTCTGGAGATCCATGTTCAGAGAGATTCAAAAATTATCATTGACTGGTTGAGGGGAAAGGGATGTCTTCAAGTGGCTGCTTTGGAATACTGGAAGGACCGTCTCAGTGAGATTATAAATCTTTTTCAGAAAATCACTTTTTCTCATGTGTACAGGGAAAAAAACAAAGTTGCGGAAAGACTATCGAAACAAGCGCTCCTTCATGCTCTCGGGAATATTGTCTATTTTTGGTGTGAGGACGAAAATGAGGGTCCTCATCTATTTTTAAACCTATATTAGTTAGTCTGCTTCTGGTTTTATTATGTGTATTGTGGAGGATAGAGGATTTCTAGCTGTCTTTTCGCTTGGGTTTGACTGATGCTTCATTTTGTTTTTTTGTCAATGTGGGAAGCTTGAAAAAGCTATTGGTAGTAGGATCATTGTACCTGACTATGATATTGTTGACATATTTTGATTTAGCAGTGAGGAAGGTTATGTCCGGAAGTATGTGAGACTCTTGTTGCTGTTTTACTTGTAAAAGAACAATTTATATTTAATACAAATATAAAGCGTAATTTTCTGTGGAAAAAAAAGTGTAAGGAAGATATTTGATATGTACTATATAGAGAGATAAAAGGAGATATCCATATTTACACAAAAATAGAAACAATATAAATATGATATTTACATAAAAATATTGTTACCCCTCTCTTCGTATACGCCTAAATCCATCTTAAACGATAAAAAAATGTATACCTCAAGAGATTAGATCCCTCTCAATGCTTCATAGATCTAGATTTAAGATGGATCTATACTCTTTTTTTCATTGAAGTCATAGCCTTGAGTAAAAGTTAATCAAGAGGTACTTGTCTATATTTAAAAAAAAATACTAATATTAGAGATATATTTGAGCATTGTATTTTAGGTTTGATGTTCAATGTTGATCCCTACTTCTTCAAGTCTAGGATCAATTTTTCATTTTTTAATTTTGTGTCCAACTCTGAATCTCTAATTTTATATTTGGTTTATAGAAGGTCATTCTTTGATTTGGCTATTTTATAATATCTATAGATGTACCACATACGTTTGAGCATATAAGTCACATATTCTTTACATTGATGGATTTTCTTTTATATCCTTTCTTTTTTTAATTTCTTAACATTCAACAAATTGAGTTGAAGCTAAGGGAGACTCTAGTGCCACAATTACCTTTCTTCTACATGTATTCAAAGGGACTATTTCCGTTTATGTATCAAAATTGTTTGATTTATGTCACCTCTTGATCCGTACCCCTAAGGAGATTCAAGAGTGTAAGCCAACATCGTGTTTTTTTTGTCTCTTTTAGTAACACACCATTTAGATGGTTTAATAAGTTATTTTGTCAAAACCACGGGTTTAAATGCCTCTACTTTTTTCCCTTTGGATTCTTTATTAAATCATGACATGCATTAGGTTTATTATTTTTGCATTTTCTTGTTGCAAGTCTTTTTCTTTTTGGGAAAGCATCCTTGAAGTGGTCTATCTCTAAATATAGTTTACACCTAAACGAAGTGCTCTCATAATCTAGCTACTAGACCCATTTAAAATTCCCATGTCTAATTCAATTTATTTTAACAGACCTTTGCTTAAGCCAATTTGGAACACATTCCAACACAACTAAGTATATCCTTCTTCCCTTGGGTTGTATCTTGCTTTATGTAAGTCCTAAACACACAACTCTTGATACAAAGAGGAGACCCATCATTTTTTTTTGTCATGGTTGATATAAAGAGGAGACCTATCATTTTTTTGTCATGGTTTATTCTTGTGTGTCTTAAGTCATAGGTTTAGCAATTATGTTATCATTGTTAACAATGTCTCATGGAGATTTTGATTACAAATCTTGATCAAAACAAATATCAATGAAATTAACACGATAACAACAACAACAATTGAACTTGTTTGTAATTACTAGATTATGATTGAATAATACATTAAATTAATTTAAATATATACATAAATAAAATCATGTATCAATGTGCATAATTAGAAAAAAATGTGCAACAATTCAATTGTAAAATTTCATTAATGAAATAAAATTGTATAACATAATATGAACATCAATACAGGTATCAATCAATCAACTAATTACAACATATAAATCCCTTTATAATACGAAGAGGGGTACACATATCAAGAAGATGAAGAGTTAAAGAGAAAGAAGGTGAAAAATGTTATGGCCATTAAAATTTATGAATAATACTTCGTTGAGTTGTCCATCCACATCAAACCTTACATATATCTAAGATGAAGTGAGCGATAAAATAGCATAGTATAATTTTGAAAACAACCAAAATCCATATATCATGATTAGGTCAGGTCATAGCATTGGACTTATGCAACAATATATATGTCTCTATGACATAATGTCAAATTACCACCTTGATGCATTTCAAAGTTGAACATTGCCATATACATCTTACATTAATGATTTATATATTCAAATTTGCACCTCTTATACAACGAACAAACTATACAGTTATACTTAAAATAAACTTATTTCAAGTGCAACTGCTTTAATAATAAGCTTATTTAATCTTTTAATTCCTAGTTCCCTTCCCTTAAGACAAAATGAGTATTTGTCTTTGTTAAGTTTTCCCTTCACTCTTTTTTTACACTAATGGGTGTAACTCACCCATTAGTTGAACATTGATGCATTTCAAAGTTGAACATTACCATATACATCTTACATTAATGATTTATATATTCAAATTTGCACCTCTTATACAACGAACAAACTATACAGTTATACTTAAAATAAACTTATTTCAAGTGCAACTGCTTTAATAATAAGCTTATTTAATCTTTTAATTCCTAGTTCCCTTCCCTTAAGACAAAATGAGTATTTGTCTTTGTTAAGTTTTCCCTTCACTCTTTTTTTACACTAATGGGTGTAACTCACGAAGAATAATTTTCTAATATGAATGACAAAACTTAATGGTCATTTTAGGCTTAGACGTTAGCCTTAAAGCGACCATGTATTCTCCAATGAGTTTAAAACATAGGCTAATCAACTAGAAATCATTTGCCTTGTAGGAGTTCTTCATTGGGAAGGTTGTATGATTGTCCTTTCATCTTAATCCATGCTTCATTGAGAAGATGGGATGCTTACCCTTTTATCACATTCCATGCTTCATTGAGAAGATGGCATGATTATACTTTTATTCCATATTTGATGTGCGAATTTTTAATTGAAGAAATATAATATTTCATTGTAAATCTTTAATAAATGTAGTTATAAATATTTAGTCTTTATTATGTAGAAAGATGTATTTTGTAATTCAATATAAGTGATATGTGTAATGATTGTGTTTAACATTGAGTTGATATGTAATATTTAAAAATAATAATAATAATTAAATATTTAAACATTAATTTTGAATTTAAATAATAATAATAATTTATTTTTAAGATCACGACTAAGCTAGACATTAAATTGGTGTATGAGACTCCCTTGTTTGTGGGATAGGGGACCTCCTCCACACAACGATTTGATTGCTAAAGTCTATGTAGGTATACATACCCTACCCCCTTCTGGATTTGAACTTGTGGCCTCCAAAAAATAAATAACAAATAAATACATGTGGGATTTGTAACATATGTGTTTATAAATAAATATATATTGTAGCATATGATTTTTGCACTTGAATATTCACATATATCTACCCATTGGGAGGTGCTTTTTGCAATTTTCCCTTGTGTTGTATTCATGCGTAACCAACCTAATGATGATACAATGCCTCTCAACTATTGCTATGGTGTGATGGATCACCTTCCTAGAGTCCTTCTCACCTTATCCTAGACGTGTGACCCCATTGGGATGTCTAGCTCTTAGGTGGGTTCCTTAAGTGCATTTTTTCCTTATGTCTGTAGCCTTTGGTCACTAGTTTGACTGACTTTGATCCCTTGGTGTACCATTTGGGGCATCATGGTTCTGGTTGCGGGTGCATACCTCCCTTATTGGGTCATTGGTCACTAGGATGTTGTAATTCAAGTTCATATAAGCCACCCAAACATGTTTATAACTTATTACTTACAAAGTCAAGTTGAGTCAAACTTCCCAAATCCTACCTCATCTATTGGTGCTAAGTGTACCATGAGTTTACTTGAGGTGTCGTGGTTGTGAATTCACATGCCATGTAATAGAGAGTCAATTTTGGCCTAAAAACTTAGGTATCATTATACCAAATCTGTGACACAAAGTCAATAAATGTGGTATGACGATTATATATGACTTGGATCCTTTAGCAGTTAACTCAACATTCTTTGACATTTATAACACTCCCTTGACTATTTATACCATTCAAATCCTCTTTGTAAACCCACTTATCCCTTTTATCTTCGAAAACCTTAATTTTTTGGTACACACTCGGATTGGAAACTGAACTCCTTCCACCTCTCTTAAGCACCTAGCATTTCTTATGCCTATCATCTCTAACACCTATATAGGGAACTCCTTTTGATATATTGGCTCCAACCTTGCAGGTTTGATTGATTTACCCTAGGGCATTTTGATTGACATTTTTCCCCTCATACCTTGGAAGTTTCAACACTACAACCTTAAGGGAGGTTCCATCACATATAGGGCAAGGGGGGTATCATTCCGACTAAGAGAGTCAGGTCTCTCTACTTTACAATTTCGTTAATTTATCATTACAATAGTAGATAAGGTGTTTTTTTTTATGTTTCACGTGTGTGTGTGTGTGTTTATATTGAAGATCAAAGCAAGTATTTTTTTGCAAGAATCTAGAGTTGAGTGTGTAGGTAATTATGTAAGACGGGTCACTATTGGAGGACTATCACAACTCTCCACTTCATCCTGAAGGAGTTTCATCATCTATAACAACAAATTCTAGGTGATATCTTATTTTCTTTTCTTTCCATTTCAAGCATTAGTATTTCTAAGTCATGAAAGGAATTGTTAGTTAATTAACCCTGGTTAGTTCACTCTATTTCCTCATTTCATTTGTGGTAAAACTTGATCTCAAACCTAAATTGATTACCCTATTCACCTACAACCTTAGGTTATCATTAACAAGATCCTAATCGATGAATCCATGAAGTCGGGTTGCACTTTTTAGCAACTGAGTCATGTGGAAATTGTGTCTACAAACCCTCATTTTAGGAATAATCTTGATTGAGGTTTTAAGCCCTCAATTAAGGTAAAACCCCAATTGAGAGTTAAAACCATAATTGATGGTTTAAGTAAAAAAGGACCTTGAATGATGGCTACTAAAAGCCCTCGATTGAGATATTTAAAAACCCTCACTTGAGCTTTAAACCTTGGTTGAGGGTTTAAAAATTCATAATTTTTTTTTATTTTGTAGGTTTTCATGGAGATGAAAATTTCAAGAGGTGAAATCCCTTCGTCTCTTCCATGAAAGGTGGAAAACTTGGTGCCTGTAGATTTGTCAATGAATCCTCTATCTAATGGCACACTATTTTTTTATTTCATACTATAATTTTAATTTATGTTTTTTCTAAAACTTAAAAAAAATCTCTCGATTAGTGAAGGTCTACAGAGAAAAATAAGTATCTTACAAATTACACAACCAAAAAATTAGAAAAAAAAACATTTGGTATACATATGGATATTTTATTTCTTAAAAAGTTGTTTCTTTTTCTTTTGTTTCACGTAAAAAAAAAAAAATTGTTTAGAATTAAAAGGTGTATAAAATGCAATGTAAATATTAATTAGTCACCTTTATATATATATATTCTGTGTAGATTGTGCTTGTACAAATTATTTTTAAATTATACATTGAACATTGAATTAGTTATTGCAAACAAAATTCATTGGTTAACTTTTCCAAAAATTTGTAAAGAAAAACATATAATTAAATGAAAATTTGACATGCTTAATGACATTAATGTGTTCTGAAAAAAATCCTTAAAAAAATAACACAATTCCCTACAAATTGTGTTTTAACTACATATCAAAATTCACAAGATGTATATGAGTTTCAGGAGCTTCATTTAAAAAAAGAAGAAGTGAAATGTCAAATTTTCTTCACAACATTTCACTAAAATGTGAAACACATCTTTATAGATTGACACCAATCTCCTAATTAACTTAGTGACTTTACCTCTCATTTGCATCATCTTTTGTCTTACCCTGGGGTTTCTATATTTATCTGTAGATTGAAGTGTTGACTTCAATCTCTTCTTTATCCCTTTTAGTAATGTGGGTCTACTTGGATGGTCTTTTGTCCCTATGCTCTGCTTGTGGTAGCATTGTTTTGAAAAAAAGGTAATTTAATCATATATATATATATATATATAATTACATTCTTCATATACATTTAAACATTCTCGAATGTCTTCAAAAAGTAAATAAAGTTCACATATTTCCCTCTACAAATATATAATATATAAAGTTGTCTAAGATTTTAGATATTATAGTATACACACAAACATAAATCTAGATAGTACAATATACACAAACATATATTTATTTAATTTGATATTTTTTAAATATAAAGAAATTTATATTTCAATTTTTTTTTTAATCTTTATAAATACTTAATAAATATTAAATTAAAATAAATCTATAACACAAATTTAGTCATTTTTATAAAATAGATTTCACTTCTAGTTTTCTCATTTTCCTAAAAACAAATGTTATCATATAATACCTCCTTCAAAATGACATATCAATCCTTCAAAAAGGCACATCATGAGAGCTTATGGGATTCATCAACACCATTATGTGGAGATATTATAATTTGTTTATGGTTTAGTTATCCTATTTCTCTAAGGACTATGACTCTAATTAGAGACGATGATTCTAAGCAAAAGGAATGATTTAGTCAAAGGTACTTGTAGTTTGTTATGGTTTAGTTTTCATATCTCTCTAGGGATTATGACTCTAAGCAAAAGGAATGATTTAGTCAAAGGTAATGGTGACTTTGATGTTACTCTAAGCTAATTGAAAGTTTTGAAAGTTTTGTAGACATTGATGTTATTATGATGTCAAAAACGTCATTGCTAAAGCTATATATATGATCGAAGCTTTTTGTGAGATTGAGATGTTTAGATGAAATCCTTTTATAAATGTTATATGTCATAATTTGGATTTGAACTCATTTTTACATCTAAGATAGAAAATACATATATGTGTAGTGGAATCATTGACACTCTTGTACATGATCACTTAGATTAGGTTGTTAAGTATATACATAACATCAATGAATAAGATATAGATATTTATGATATAAAAATATAAGTATTTTTATATTAATATAAATAATTAAAATATATAATATTTATTAATTAAAGTATTTTTTCAATCATATAAATTATAATTAAAAATAAATATATCAATTGAATAGTATATTGTAATTAAAAATAATCATATCATTTGTGTGGGTATATATATATGATATTTATTTAATATTTTTTATTCCTGAAATATTTTATTATAATTATATTTAAAGGGGTATAGAGTATGCATATCTTTATATACTAAGCAGTTAAATTGTTGTATGTAAGGGGTTTTTTGTCCCATAAACAAAGGGTTTTATACATTAATTTAATGTCTAGTTAAGTTATGATCTTAAAATTAAATTATTGTTATTATTATTATTATATTTTTTAATTTTGTATAATATAAGTTACATAATAAGATCATTGAGTATAATCGAATAATCAAATTATGATAACATATCACCAACAACGTAACTTAATTGTGAGGATCTATTATTCATTTTGTAGGTTACTAAGTGCTTTATCAATTTATATGTTTATTGACATTATAACATATGTTGATGTCAGTGTCACAACTCGTTGATGTTGATATTGTTAGTGAACTATCTTCATCTACAATGGAATTAGGAAATTTACCATCATTACTAATCTCTCATTTGATAATTCATCAATTCTCCAATAATGAGTCACTAACATAGGCATCATCGACAAGATTTTATCTACACCATTCTTACACTCATCTCACATCAATGATAATGCAACATGTTGTTTGTTATGCCCTTTATCAAAAAAATTATAATATTTTATCATAGGTTATGGTTTATCAATAAAATATTGTAGAACTACACAAGTATATGATAATGTAAAATTATATATCGATATGTTTCCACTTTGCATGATACTTGGGATTTTATGCAAGTGTCATTACACTATGATTGTTAAAATGTATTATTAGTGACCTTTCATCTATCAACTTAATATCTCCGAGCAATAACTAAAGACACCTATGTTACCTACATGTAATAAGGAAAACTTTCCAGGACTCCACAATTATATGATAAGGTAAAATTATATATCGATATGCTTCCACCTTGCTTGATACTTGGAACTTTATGCCCATATCATCACATTATGATCATTGAGATATATTATTAGTGACCTTTTGTTTGTCAACCCAATCTCCCCAAGAAATAACTAAAGACACCTCAATTACCAACATGTAATAATGAAAGGTACTCAAAAATTGTACTCAACAACATAATTGATTGCCTTGCTACATTGATTAATCACTCACCCATAAAGATTAAAGACTTCGGTCAACCATTTTTTTATTTTATTTTATTGGCACTTCCAACCTAATGAACATTAATGGTCTTGGAGTATTGGTGCTCAAATGGCCTTAGAGCACCGATGCTCCTATGTCCTTAGAGCACCGGTGTTTTCAAATATATAATGCATATTGGAACATATGAAATAGTTGTGCACCGATATGCCTTACTATTTCCTTGGAGCATTGGTGTTTTCAAATTTTTAACATACATCAATTCATATGAAATAGTTGCACATTGGTGCACCTTACTATTTTAAACACATCTAGGAAAAAAAACATTTGGCTACCTAGAAATTTAGTTACAACGAACATTTGTTGAAACCTTCATTAACATTTTTTGGCAGTTTTCTTGATATTTTTTTCCCAATATTTAACACTAAAAACCTCTACTAATCGATGTTTTCCTTATGATGCTACAAAATAATGAGAGAATTTTGATGAAGCGAGAACTCTCTTATGAGAGAGCTTGGACATCACCTACATAGATCATTCAAGGTAGAATTGTTTATCTTTTTAATCTTCTTTCCATTCATATTAATACAAATCATTTGGTCTCTTCCCCATTAAAATATTGTTTAAATGGTTAAATATGTTTCCCATTAGATTTGATATTGATCATTTGAACTACTAAATATTGTGAAATAAATGTACTATTGATCCTTTATTATTGTTTATCCTTTATTATTATTGTGTACAAGTTCATAAAATTGTGGATATTTTATAAATACAAATATTTTTAATATTTATATTTTTAATATAAATATAAAGAAAAATATTTTTTTATATTTTTAATTTATAAATTATTGTGGATATTTTATTGGAACAATTCGTCACAACATATCTGATAAATAAAATTGAATTTTATACTATGAAGGTTAAATTTCTTTAGATTTTAAATTTTTTGGTTTTTGATTTTTTGCATATGCATGAAATAGATAAAATACGGAAAATAGAGAACAATCAAATATAATCATACGTCATCCAAAAAATAACACAAAGATATGCTCCGGGAAATCCTTACAAGAGAAAACTCAGCTAGAAGGTGAGATTACTCTGCTCTCTTTTCTCTGGTATGGAAATAATGCAAGTACAAATAACAAGGCACTCTCTATGGAGTTAACTGAGACCTATTTCTTGTTAGGCTACTATAGAACATTAACCCCCTATGTTATTCTCTCTAATTTCCCACTCCTAGTTGTTCTGCTATGTTATGGAACAAAATACAATAACATAGAATGGAACCCTTCTCTTCCTAGCGGATCAATATTTAACATAACCCGATAACCGTCTAGGCTTAGGGTTTTGACTTCCTTAACCATCAATTGTGATAAGGTTTTGGACCTTCTAGAATATTCTTGAAAGTCCTCACATGGCTAGCCCCATATGCATGAGTAACGGTGGATGACGTGGCATCCTCTCGTACCATGGTGGTCAACACGATAGATCAACTTGCAGGAGGCATAACTTTTGCATATGGGCTCCAATTGACGCGTTTTTTGCACTATTATAAAGGTCTCGATGTGTAGAATAATGTCATGGGGTCTCAACCATATTGTGAATTTTTTGACCCCAAAAAATGTCGTTTGATGCCTCAAAATGGCTCCGGAAGGTTTCAAACCCCATTTTCCCAAACTGAGACCTACCATTAAAATGACCCTACAAGTTGATTCCTCCTTTTTTTTTCCACTCTAAAAGCATCGAATTAGATGATAAATAATATAATGATCCTATCTGGATCAATTTTAAATTTGTTATTTTTCTCAAGAAGAAAAATACTTTATGAAAAATCTTTCCAATACTTTTTATGATTCATGAAGGGTAAACGAGGTAAATCCTCGATCTTAATTATGGAGCCTAAACTCAATATGATCAAGAGAGTTAAACCTGTGACCTACCAAACATTGGGGGAGAGATGTCCTATCTAGCTTATGACCACTTGGCCTAACCCTTGACATTACTTTAAAATTGTTGTTATACATATAAATTTAGGGTTTCTTATTATAGTGGATTCATCTATACAACTTTTTATTTAACACCTTAATTCACTCAATAAAAACTTATCGAGAGATTCAACTTATTATTTATGAAAAATATACACTTATTTCTTAGAACCATTACATTACATTTGTTTCATAGAACCATTACACGAGACTATCTTTTGCTTGATCTTACCATTCTTTTGAACCATTACTACAAAGTAGCCCAACAACAATTCATTTGTGTACATTCTCTTATGTAACACATTGTTTTCTTGGTTCTTAAACATGGTTGAAAAATGATCTTGGATATTTGTTATTGCTTACCAAGGTCAACGATGACACATCTATTATTATAAAATTATTTAGATGATATATATATTTTATTTCAACACTTATACTATTGTTCAATTCATGAACAATTTTAAAGATCTTAGTAGTTTCACTACTCATTCTTTTAATTCCCAAGTTGCTTATTATATAAATGCTTTATAGTTAAGTCTCCTTTGTTATCCCTAGTTAAGGAATGATCTCATGACAACACTTCACTACTCATGGTGTGGTTTTCTTAACCTCCCATCATATAACTCACCCCTTAACTTTCTCATTCTTTCTTAATCAACCACCCTATCTTACCTTCATGCAAGAATGATGTCCAATCAATACCCATTTCCTTCATTTCATAACTCATATCTTAGTCCTTCAACTCATGTACGTCCTACATCATGCATACTCTTCTCATCCATATCCATTTTCATTTCCATATGATTTTGCGCCTCTTCTTACTCAATTATTGTACTGATTTCCTTACATGTGAACTAAAAATTACATAAATATAAATATTCCTCTTTAAACCTCGAGTTGGTTTTAATCCTCCGATGCCTTTGTAATTAAGGTGTTTCTTCTTCTTTTTTAACAAGAATTTAGCCCATCTCACACCTTATACATAAACTATATTAAACATAATTTAACTTTATTTATCATATTAAAACCCTTACCATTTCGTATGCCAAATTTAGTGCACCCTCTATCCAAGAACATGTCTCATAGTTTGATTTTCCTTTTTATGTATCAATTGGATGCCCTGTAATTGTGTCCTCCTTAACTTTATCCCTCTCTTTTATTAGTGAATCCCTCACATGTTTTCGTCACCTTCCATAACGATCCATAAGTCATTTTCAAAATCTTACAAATGCCTTTATGTACCAATGTGACATAGCTTTTTCCTTATGTAATACTTTTCCATACCATGCCAAAATATATATGAGGAACCCTTAGCCAACTATATTTATAAATGGATAAACATCTTTTACTCTTGCAAAACACCTATTAACCATTAACCATGAAAATAATTCATCTCTTTATAAATGAATAAACATCTTTGAAAAACAAATATTAAAAATAAAAATAATTCATCTCTTTAAGAGTTCCTTCTATCTCAATTTTGTTATTAACCCATGAAAATAATTCATCTCTTTACAAGTTCCCCTCAATCTCAATTTTGTTATGAGTTACTTGTAATGAATCTTTTAAAATTCATACTAGTATTGTTTCACATCTTTTTGAAACATATAATATTCATGTAGATCAAAATGTGGTGATAAGGTTGTTTAAGCTTAAAAAATATCTAAGTACAATGGAGATAAATATGTACATGAGAATTAAAAATTAGACAAAGTAGTTGGTTTTGTTGTGGAGAGATTTTTATCCAAATAGAAAGTACAATGAAGTTAAATAGGTATGTAATAATTAAAAATTAGACAAAGTAGTTGGTCATGTTGATGAGAGTTTTTTATCCAAATAAAAAGATTGAGAACAATAGAATGAATCACTTATTATTCATTTTAATGAAAAACTTCCAATCCTTAAGAACACTATGTATAGCAACACCAACATCAAAACATATATAAACCAATATTCTCTCACAGGCTTCAAATTTGTTTCATGATTGGATTGCAACCTCAATCTCATGTTTATAAACTATTGTTCATTCTTTTTTTCCCTTGGAAATAAATCCCTAGGAAACTCATAGGAATTCCCCCCGATCCAAAGATGGTACCCAAAACAAGTGACATAAACTTAGTGCACCTAAACTTATGAGAATCAAGTTGGACACTTGTATAGAACGTTGGATAAGCAACATCCTAGCAATAATAGAACCAACCAATTGAGCTAACCTTTAGGGATAAACTACTACTCATTCTTATGTCAATAGAGAAGATAATTCACCTCACCACAATACAAAACCATCTACTTTTTTCATTAAACAACTTAAGAACCTTATATTACACATGATAAGAGGCCACACACCTTTCCTCATAAATTAGCTCTCTTTTATGTTCACAAACCTCTTATTTCCTTGCTAGCTGGGATTGATCTTACTTTTTGGTAGTTTAGATTAATGACATTAACTTAAGCATCTCATTCATAGATGTGCTTTGATCATATATTGATAAAAAATAAATATGATTAGAAGAAAAAATATATTAATGTTATCTCTAAGTTCTTACTCCCACCATATTCAAATTAACCATTTATTTCTTTTAACCATGCTCATTTTCTTAGAAGAATTGAAAGTAAATATATGATTTCCTCCTTTGTTTATCCAAGACGATTTATTTCTTTTAACCATGCTCATTTTCTTAGAAGCATTGAAAGTAAATATATGATTTCCTCCTTTGTTTATCCAAGACAATATTAGTCAGTTTATTAAATGTGTTGATGATATTGGATTTGTAACTAATATTATTTATACCAATATTCCTACTCCCACCATATTCAATTAACCATTCATTTCTTTTAACCATACTCATTTTCTTAGAAGCATTGAAAGTAAATATACAATTTCCTCCTTTGTTCATCCAAGACCATATTAATCAGTTCACTATTAAATGTGTTGATGATATTGGATTTGTAACTAATATTATTTGTACCAATATTATACCAATATAATGCATGCCACGTGTTTAAATCAAGTTGATCCTACTATGGTGTCCTTGAATATCATCCTTATGTTCACATTGATTCAAAGAATTCTAGATATAGAGGGTGGGAGTGGGGGCCATTATTCGAGAAATTATAATGCCCGCCCCTCCCACCCTCTATATTTATTGGAGAAATTATTATTATAATTTCTCCAATAATTCCTCCCCCCTCCCACCCTCTATATAGAGGGTGGGAGGGGGGGCATTACTGGAGAAATTATTATAACAATTTCTCCAATAGAGGGTGGGAGGGGGGGCATTACTGGAGAAATTATTATAACAA
>JASDQU010102304.1:447319-481239 GCA_032191745.1 Picea mariana | reverse complement strand
CCCCCCCCCTCCCCCTCAGTTGTCCAACAATTGGTATCAGATCCAACCCCTTTTATCTAAGGGTATATCCTAGAGCTTAAACATGTCAAGCCATGAAGGAAATTCAACCAATAAGGCCCCTCTATTCAATGGACCAAACTTTTCCTTCTGTAAAGTTAGAATGAGAACTTACATAATGGCTTTAGGTGCAGATGTCTGGGATGTGGTAGATACTGGTTATGTAAATCCAGTTGTACTAGCTAATAAGGATGAAAAACTAGAATTTAGCTTCAACGCTAAGGCTATGAATGCTATCTTTAGTGGGCTTGTAGAAGCATAATTCATAAAATTTATGCACCTAGGAACTGCCAAAGAAATGTGGGACAAACTCATTAGCAGTTATGAAGGTAATGAGAAGGTAAAGGAAACCAAGCTTCAAATCTACTGTTGGAAAATACTTTCTGAGATTTTAAGAACTGGTAAATGCAATGAAAGAACTTGGTGAAAAAATTGAGGAACCTTCTTTAGTTCAAAAAATTTTGAGATCTCTACCAGATAGGTTCAACCCGAAGGTTTCTACTATAGAAGAACTTAATGATCTAAAAACCTTGGAATTTGATCAACTTCTAGGAACATTGACTGCATATGAAATGAGAATAGTTAAAGATAAACCCACCTCCAGAGAAGCATCATTTAAAGTAGACAAGAATGAGGATTCTGAGCCTGATGAAATTGAAGCAAAATTTGTGAAGAGACTGAAGAAAGGACTAGGCAAATACAAAGGTAAACTACCTTTCAAATGTTTCAATTGTGGTAAGATAGGTCATTTGGAAAATAAATGTCCTCACAAAGGAAAGGATCAGACATGTGATGATGAGGAGAAGCACAAACACAAAAATTTATTTAAAGAGAATAATTTTAAGAAGAAAAGTCTTTGTGTAAACAATGATGATGATCCTTCAGATGATGAAGACAATGACTCCTCCATTGAAGATAAACTAAATACTTCATACTTATGGCCAAAGAGGATTATGATAATAAAAGAAAAAGAAGTGAGGCTAATGAAGAAGAAGTTGTGGTTGATATGGAAGGAGAACTGATCAGTGCACTGGAAAAGATTGACAAACTTAGAATTAAGAATAGAAAGCAAAAACAATTGCTGATACAGTTCGTGAAAGACAGTAAACAACCTGATGAAGACTTTGCCCCGCTAAAAGTAGAATTAGAAGAGGCAAAGAAAATTGAGAACATTCTGAAACAATAGTTATTAGAAAGGAAGGCAAGATGTAAAGATCTGGAAGAAGAAGTAGTGAAAAATAGGAAAGGGTTGGAGAAGTTTCAAGCCTTGTATCATTAGAATCTGTCAAGTATCAAGGCCTCAGAAGGATTAGCCACCATTCTGAATCAACAAAGGAATTCAAAGCTGAAAATTGGTTTGGGTTATGAAGAGGGATCAAGAAGTGTCAGCCAAGAAATAAAGAATCCATCAAGTTTGTCAAATCTACAACCAATGACAACAACAAACCTGCATAAACAAAGGAAGACAATCAACTGCCTAGGAGGAGTAAAGAAAAAGGTGCCAGGACTGAATTTGTAGAACAAAGAAATAATGCAATCCCTGCTCAAGGAAATCATCAGCATGGAAGAAATCAACCTGTTCAAAGAAGAAAACCATTTTCCAGGTACCAACGTTTTTTCTATGGATATTATTTATTTTGTTCTAACTTTGGTCATAAACCTGTAAACTGTTCTCTAAAATTAAATTATGAGAAATCACGACATTCAAGGTATAGATATCTGCCATAACAAAGAATGAGATAGCCAAGTAACAAATCACCACAGACTACAAATCACTTGATGGATGGGAAAAGGACACAGGTTAAGCATAACAATCATTATGATCCTTTATTCAACGAACCAGAATGTTACATCTATCATAACTATGGACATAAATCTGTTGACTGCCTCTTAAGGAACTATGAACCAGATTTGAATTCCCCTGCTGAAAATGTCAAGGTTTGGAAGAAGAAAGAAAGTGACAAGTGTGGATTAGTCTTGTCAGCTCAAAGACAAACGAAAACTTGGTATATAGATAATGGATGCTCCAAACATATGACGGGAAACAAAGGTAAGTTTCTATCTCTAAGTGAAAGAAAATCAGGAAATGCAACCTTTGGAAATGATGCTCCAGGTAAAATAAAGGGTAAAGGGATGGTGAGTTTAAGTAATGGAAAAGGAAAATCCTAAGATGTTCTGCTTGTAGATGGGATGAAACACAATCTGCTTAGTGTAATTCAAATGTGTGACATAGGATGCGAAGTGGCGTTTACATCCAAGGACTGCAAGATAAAGTCTGCAAACTCAGGACAAGTGGTGGCCAAAGGCATAAGGACAGAAAATAATGTATATGTGCTGAAAGAATATAGAGAAGAGTGTCATCTAAGCAAACATGATGAAATCTAGTTATGGCATAGGAGACTTGGACATCTAAACTTTGACCACTTAATCAAGCTCAAAAATATTGAAGCAGTAAAAGATCTTCCGAGAATATCAAAACCCAAAGATTCTATGTGTAAACCATACCAAGTAGGAAAGCTAACTAGGACACTGTTTAAGTCCAAGAGATTTACTTCAACAAAGAAACCACTCCAACTAGTTCATATGGATTTATGTGGACCATCAAGACAGGAAGGCACAGGGAGAGAAAACTACTTCATGCTGATTATTGATGATTACTCCAGACTTACTTGGGTTTCCTTTCTCAAGGAAAAAGCTGAAGCATTTGAGAAGTTTAAAATATTTAAGGATTTAACTGAGAATCAAACAGGCAAGAGGTTAAAGGCAGTAAGATCAAGCAGAGGAGGAGAATTTATGTCAAATGATTTCAAGGAATTTTGTGATAAGCATGGGATCAAGAGAGAATACACAATCCCAAGAACTCCACAACAAAATGGAGTAGTGGAGAGGCAAAACAGAATAGTGCAACAAATGTCCAGGTCAATGATGAATGAGAAGAACATTGGTCAAACCTACTGGGTAGAAGCAATACACACAACAGTCCATGTTCTTAACAAATCCCACCTTAGAACACAAAGTGACAAGACACCTTATGAACTATGGTATGGGAGACTTGCTTCAATCAAAGACTTCAAAGTCTTTGGGAGTAAATGTTACATAAAGAATAATGATGAGAACCTTGGCAAATATGATGACAGGGCTGATGAAGGTATCTTCTTAGGATATGCTAGAAACAGTAAAGGATACAAATGCTATAATAAGAGGCTGCATAAAATGGTTGACTGTATTGATGTAAAAGTTGATGAAGGAATCCCAGCAAGAGAGGTGTACAATAATGAGTCTTCTATAGAGGACACAGCTAAAGATGAAGATGAACAGGTCCAAGAATCAGAAAATGAAGACTCTGAACCAGATGAAGACATAGATAGTCAGACAGACTCAAATCAACAGACAACTTCAAATTCCTCCTCCATAATCACTCAAAAGAATCATCCTGCAAGTTAGGTAATTGGTGAAAAATACAAAGGTGTTCAAACCAGGAGAAAGATAATCAAAAACACCGAAAAATCACATATATCTGTCATATCCATGCTGGAACCCAAGAACTTTAATGAAGCTAGCAAATATGACCATTGGGTTAAAGAAATGAATGATGAACTTGATCAGATTGAGAAAAAAAATGTGTGGGAGATGGTTCATAGACTAGAAGGTAAAAATATCTTTGGTTCCAAATGGATCTTTAAGAATAAGTTGAATGAGCAGGGACAAGTTGTCAAGAACAAAGAAAGATTGGTCTGTAAAGGCTATGCTCAAATAGAAGGATTGGATTTTGATGAAACAATTGTGCCCGTACCAAGGTTAGAAGCTATCAGAATATTTCTTTCCTATGATTGTCATAAAAGGTTTAAAGTCTATAAAATGGATGTCAAGTCATATTTTCTAAATGGAGATTTAAATGAAGAAGTCTATATGGAACAAACAAAGGGTTTCAATCTATCTAATAACCCTGATTTAGTATGCAAGATGAAGAAAGATTTATATGGGTTAAAACAAGCCCCTCGTGCCTGGTATCACAGACTGAATATGTATCTCAAAGAAAAAGGGTTCAAGAGAGGAACCGTTGACAACAATCTATATATAAAAACAAAGGGTAATGATTTGCTCATTGTGTTGGTATATGTAGATGACATCATCTTTGGATGTAATAAGGATTCATTGGTAAATGGTTTTCTTCTGCCATGGATTCTGAGTTTGAAATGTCTATGATAGGTGAACTGTCATTTTTTCTTGGTCTACAAATTACTCAGAGGTCTGAAGGGATGTTCATTTCTCAAGAAAAATATCTAAGAGAAATGTTGAAAAGGTTTCAAATGGAATATTCTAAACTTGTGGGCACACCTATGGTTACTGGATGCAAATTAAACAAGGATGACGACTCACCTGATGTTGATCAACGTTCATATAGGTCAATGATAGGCAGTCTATTGTACATCACAACATCTCATCCTGACATAATGCATGCTGTTGGGATGGTAGGAAGATATCGGTCTGCACCAAAATAGAGTTAGTTGCTAGCTATCAAAAGAATATTCAAATATTTGAAAGAAACAATGAACTATGGCCTATGGTATCCTAAGAATCAAAATTTTCAATTATCAGCCTACTCAGATGATAATTGGGCTAATTATGTGGATGAAAGGAAAAGCACGAGTGGAGGTGTGTTCTTCTTAGGATATTCTCTAGTAGCATGGTTGAGTAAAAAGCAAGGTTCCATTTCTTTATCAACTATAGAGGTAGAGTACATTGCTATTGCTACCTATTGAACTCAGGTATTATGGATGATTCAGACACTTGCAGACTTGGAGGTAAAATACGCAGCACCGATCCCAATTCATTGTGATAACACTAGTGCCATCAATGTGTCTAAGAATCCTGTACTCCACTCCAAGACCAATCATATTCCCATAAAATACCATTTTCTGAGAGAGCAGGTCACCAATCAGGTTGTTAAGGTCCATTACATTCCAAACACAAAAAAAATTGCAGACATCTTTACTAAAACCCTATCCAAGACACCATTTGAATATCTCCAACAGAAGCTGGGTGTCATCCCATCTCACACCTAAGAGAGTCCATCCTGTTAGGGGGAGTTTTGTATTGATTGAATATCTGATACCTCCTAAAAATACTGCAACAACTTAGGGGGAGCATGTTTTCTTTGACATTGATGTCAAAGGGGGAGAAAGGGAGTGGTCCAGACCGGATGCTAGAGTTGGAGGTCCAAACAGTTTAGCGCACTCCTTCAGGGTTGCCATCAATGCCAAAGGGGGAGATTGTTGGCATGTTTATAGGCATGTGTTCTTGTCATTGATGGCAAGATCAGAGTATGCAGCGATGGAAAAATAGGGACAACATAATCCTAGAAGAGAAAGTGCAGTGGTGCACATAGAGTGCAAGAGTTTGCTTGTTCATTTGATGGCAAACAGGTAGGCAAGGAAGATCAACAACGCAGGGATAATGGCATGGAAAGATCAGAAGCGTAAACTCCATTTCAAAGTTTCGGATATTGGGAAATTGAGAAGTCAAGAGTCGAGACTCTTCAACACAAGAGTCCCGAAGTCACGAAATGAGAAACCCCGAAATCTCAAAATNTCAGGGTTGCCATCAATGCCAAAGGGGGAGATTGTTGGCATGTTTATAGGCATGTGTGCTTGTCATTGATGGCAAGATCAGAGTATGCAGCGATGGAAAAATAGGGACAACATAAGCTTAGAAGAGAAAGTGCAGTGGTGCACATAGAGTGCAAGAGTTTGCTTGTTCATTTGATGGCAAACAGGTAGGCAAGGAAGATCAACAACGCAGGGATAATGGCATGGAAAGATCAGAAGCGTAAACTCCATTTCAAAGTTTCGGATACTGGGAAATTGAGAAGTCAAGAGTCGAGACTCTTCAACACAAGAGTCCCGAAGTCACGAAATGAGAAACCCCGAAATCTCAAAATAGGCACACCAACAAAGAGTTTCAGATACTAGGAAATTGAGAAGTAAAGAGTCGAGACTCTTCAACACAAGAGTCCCAAAGTCGTGAAATGTGAAACGCCAAAATCCCAAAATAGGCACACCAACAAAGAGGGTTGCAGATTGGGAAATAACTCCATTTCGGAGTCCCGAATACCGGGAGTTGAAGTGTCGAAACACTTCACCATAGGAGTGTCAAAATGCCGAATCGCTGAAATGTGAAACAAGGAAATACCGGATCTTTGATCCGACTCCATTTCAGAACTTCGGATACCGGGAGTTGGAGGAATTAAGCACCGAGACTCTTCACCATAGGAGTCCTGAAACATTGAAATGCAAAATGTCGAAATTCCATTGATCCAACTCCATTTCGGAGTTTCAGATACCGGGACTTGGAGTTGTCAAGAACTCTCACATCAAGAATGTCGAAATCTCTATATGCGAAATCATGAAGAGATATGGACTGTCGGATCATCAAGAGTGTGGACCATTGATCTGACTCCATTTCAGAGGTTCAGATACCAGGAGTTTGAAGAGTCAAGAGTTGAGACTCTTCATCAAAGGAGTCCTGAAGTGCCGAAATGCCGAATCATCAAAATGCGAAATGATGAAATACCAGACCATTGATCTGACTCCATTTCGGAGTTTTGGATACCGGGAGATGGAGGAGTCAAGATCAGAGACTCTTCCTCATAGGAGTCCCGAAGTGCCAAAATGTGAAATTGCGAAATGTAGTTTTGAATAAGTCTTGGTCACTGCTAGTGGTCACATCATCGTAGAGCTCTAGAGAAGAGCTCGAAGAGATAAGCTCCTTTTTCGGAGTTTCAGGGATAGGGAGTTGGAAGAGTCAGAGTGACTCACAACAAATTCACAAAATGCGAAATTGAAAAATTCAGTTTCGAATAAGGCTGTGGACACAGCCAGTGGTCACATCTATGGAAGATGGAGGAAGGATCTAGTGCAACCAAGCTCCCTTTCGGGGATCGCGACTTGGAGTGTCGAGACAATTGATCACACGAATGCCAAAATGTCGAAATGGCGAAATGTCTATGTATCCTGTGGTCACCGCTGGTGGTCACATAAGTGGAAGGAGCTAGCATAGCTAGGCTCTATTTCAAGGTTTGCACTGTAACTGCTAGAAACCGCTGATGGTTTCTGCTAGAGGACTCGAAGAGACTTCTGTGTGATTGCCAGAGGAGTGGAAGAGTCTCAAGGAATCTTCCAGTGGAATGAAGACTGGTCATAGAGGCGATTGATAGATGGAAGAGTGTTGAAGCCTGTAACTGCAATAGAGAGGTTGAGCTCGACTGTAAAAGAGAAGACGAAACAGAGAAGATGAAGAGTCTCGACTACTGGAGAGGCAAAGGAATCTTGACATAACACCCAGTGATGATGGACGCATGGGTTTAACTGCCAGAGAAGCTGAAGATTTTCCATGATGATCAGGCAGAGCACTCGACATGACGAGAGCATGGAGAGATAGCATGCACAAGGTGCACAGAGACTATATGTATGTAGAACAAAGAAGAGATGGGGGTTGCTGTTGTTGAGAGTGATAAAGGAGTGTAGAAGGAGGACTGTGTAGCAGTGGAAAGACAAAGAAGAGGAATGGTGCATTGAATGGACATGGCACACAGAGCATAAAAGACGGAGGCACAGAAAGTGCAAGGCATGGGTGCAGCAAGATAGTGAGACAGTGTAGGAAGGCTGAGGTGCTCTTGTAGAGAAAAATAAAAGATCAGAAAGGGAAAGAAGATGAAGACAGAGAGACACTGATACAGGAGAGCAGAGCAGCATAGCAGAACAATGATAACCCTGGTAAGCCAATGATAAATATTGTATCACTGTGATAAATTTATATATAGAAAACTTTATATTTCAGGGTGGAAGGGAGGTGCTAGGGAGGACTGTTGTCCTCATACGTTCAAGTGGGTGCTTGAACATAGGGAGTTGTAGCTTCCATCTGGTTGTAGCTAGAGAAACCAGGGTGGCAGGGTAGTGCAAGGGAGAATTGTTGTTCTTTGTTATACAGGTTGGTGCCTGTGTGACTGGAAGTTGGTGCTGGAACACTTAGGGAGTTGGTGCTTCCTTCTAATGGGTGCTAGAGAAACCAGGTATTTGGTGCTTCCTTCTAGTAGGTGCTAGAGAAAATAGAGAGTCGGTTCTCTCAGCAAGTTGCAGCTTGCAAAATAGAGGTTGAAGCCTCATTATGAGTTGGTGCTCATAGGTATGATAATGTACATAATGTAAAGAATACTTATCATATAAAGAAGAAGGGGTTTTTACCCTTTATGGGTTTCCTCAGGAAATATCTGTCTCTGTGTATTCCTTATGTGTGAATGATGTTGATTGTTCTATTGCTTACTTCCTTGCATTATGGTGATTGTCATTGAGTGCTCTGTAAAGAATTTAAAATAAGCATAATTGTTTAAGCACGGTAACAGCTGATTCACACCCCCCCTCTCTCAGTTTTCCAATAGTCTTTAGTGATGATTTAGAGCTGCAAATATTTCTACACACCATTGATGAATTCTCCAATATCTCAATTGACCAAGAAAGTCAAGAAGGTGAAGATGAGGAATTAGAATATCAACAAGCATCTCATCTGCTGAAGACAGTGGTTGGTCATGATATCGTGGACCTGAAAACCAACCACATTTCGAGAGGAATAGTGCCATTGGAAAGGTTGTTTGATAGTAATGATTTTTACAAAGGGGCTGCCATGAAAAATCAAGAAGAAGAGGTGACATATTGCAATATTGGGACCATTGAGAATTCTAAGATCATCAAGATGTCCAAAGAATTAGTTGTAGAACAAAAAGACAGGTATGTCAGTCTCATTAAAAAGTTTGTTGATACTTTTGCATGGTCTTATGAAGATTTGAAGACATTTGACACTGACATCATCCAGCATAAGATCCCTCTAAAGGATGGCTCCAAGCCATCCAAATAGAAGATTCAATAGTTTAATCCCATGTTAATGTCCATAATTGAGAAAGAGCTAAAAACAATGTTGGATGCCAAGATTATTGTACCATTGAGGTACTCAAGCTGGGTGGCCAAATTAGGAACTATAAGGAATAAAAGTGGTGAGATACGATTATGTGTTGAATTTAGAAATATCAATAAGTGTTCTCTAAAGTACAATTAACCCCTCCCCAAGATGGATCATATTTTACAAAGGGTGGTAGGTGCAAACAAAATTTCCTTTTTTGATGGATACTCTGGTCCAGATAGCAGTATGTGAAGAGGATAAAGAAAAACAACATTCATCACCCCATGGGGAACATTCATGTATGAAAATATGCCCTTTGGGCTGATGAACACATGGGCCACTTTTTAGAGGGCCAGGGACAGCTTTTGTGGGGGAAAAAGAAAAATTCATGGTTACATACTTGGATGACATCACCATTTTTTCCAAGTTTGATGATGAACATTTGCAGCACTGTTGAGATCCAGTTTTGTCATACTTTCCGCCATAAAAATACACTCATAATTACACTTTCTCCCTGCATTTCGTTAATAATATATTGCTAATTACACCATAAACCTCCATTATCTCTTGTTATTCATCATATGTGGTTAATACATAATTTTCCATATTTTTAGTGATTAAAAAGATGGTTATATGATAGTTTTGTCGATGATCATTTAATCCTATGTTTATATGTCCAAGTATCATGTTCTGTATTGTTTAGGTTCCAATATATGCATTGTCCATGTTCCGATACCTGTATTGTTCTTGTTCTGGTACTTGCATTGTTGGTCATCCGGTCCCAGTCATCTGGTACCAGAAGGTTCTACAGTCAAATTATACATCCATGGTCATCCGGTACCTACACAGTCATCTGATACCCATGCTTCATGTCATCTGGTACCCACACTCCATTTCATCCAGTACTTAGTTCGTTCGGTACCAATATTGCGCTCATCTGGTACTCCAAGTCATCTAGTACCAGAAGGTTCTACAAGTCATCCATTACTCACAGTCCATGTCATCCGATACTCACACTCCATATCATCCGGTACTCACAATTCAACACATCCAGTACTAGAATGTTCCAGAAACCATCTGGTACCAAAATGCTCCAGGTCATCCGGTACTAGCATCAACAACAATCCGGTACTAGAAATAATTCAAAATTTTGGAAAGTTTCTAGAGGAAAATCGGGTACATGGGTTTTGTCCAGAGCCACGTTTGCATGCGGACACATGAGGAAAAATTCACCCAGATCACACATGTGGACCCCCATCTCAGGGGAATGATTCTGCTAAAATTAGTTAAAATCTCAAACTTCCAACTTGCGCCCCGATTTTCGTGTAGATTGAATCAGATCTAGAAATTATACGAAATGGGTTTTGTCTAGAATATGGAAAATTGAGAAAAGCGTGGGCATTTTTTCAAAATTAGAATTGGTTTGGAAGACATGGGTGGGGGACTAACTCGAATCTACCCAAATTATAATAAAACCCAGATTTTTGTGATTTTTCTCAAAAATTTGTAAAATTGGTTTTAACCAAAATCTGAGTTTGGGGGATTCAGCTCTATCATCTCCCTTTTTATTTCATGTATAAATAAGATCCTCATAGGGATGAGGAGGATCCATCATTTTTATTTAAAATTTGTATTTGGGAGAAATTCATCATATTAGAGACATGAAATTGATGAGCAAAAGGTTGTAATAAGAGATTTTGATTTCTAATAAACAAGAACAGTTCATGGCTGAGATTTGATGCATCATTCCAGTTCCAATATGAATTAGTCTTCCAGGAGAATGCTTAGTTCAGGTAGGGCCCCTTGATCTGGGTGTGTCCCTATTGTTATTTATTTTGCTAATTAGTTTATGAATTTGATTGGATTTGATTTCCATGCACTGCGTGTTTTAATTCAGCAATTTGATTCTACAATTGGTTTCATGAACAAATCAAAATTATGCCCTTCCTCTCAAAGAATCATCATTTTTTATTTAACCTCAATCATACTCATTTTCCAAGCTTCTAATAAAGGTGTTCTGATGCTGCTCTATTTATGTTCTTAATGATTATTTGACTAATGATTCATTGCTTTGTGCCTTGCTTTAACTATGTCCATTCATGCTTGATTAATTTTCCATCTATTTGTTTCTCACATTATTAAATAGTGTTATTCCTTCTTGGCTGTGTCAAATGCATAAAATAGAGTTTTGATCTTTAGTTGGATATTTGAATTCATTCATGAATAGAAGACATAGAAAAATAGGTTCAGTACTGCACTTATTACTTACAATTTAGAGTATGTGTCATCCTTCATGATGTGCTTATAGATTGATTATCCATGCATGGGAATCTACATTTGTTTATGAGCATATTTCCCTTCTCTTTTCTTCATTCTTTGCACCCAAAACTTGCACATTAACACAAACCACCCATTATGCATCTATTCATTTTCATTCATCTTCTTTCCTTTCTTGATTGATTGCAAATCCTCTAAGTTATACAATCGTCACCAAGAATCCATTTCATTTTCTTCAACCATGTTTCCAAATTTTATTTGACTGTGTACATTCAACCTTTTCAGTCAACTATAGAAGTATTCCTCCCTTCTTTATGATTATTTGTTGAGTTCTACAGTGTATGTTGAAAATTCTATGTCCATCTCTTCTTAACCCATCTAACATTCATCTTTCTTGACATAGTTGGTATTTCTTTTCTATCGCATAAGAATTTCAATTCTTTGCTTCACATCTCTACAACATCATCTTTACTTATTCCTTCTCCTTCTTCTCCATGATTGATGCATCTAACTATGGTAGATTTTGAGTTTAGATTTAATTTGTAGCCTTGTTTGATTGTCTTTTACTTAAGATTGATTTTAGATTGTTTTCATCAAAATTCCTACAGTTTGCTTTCAGATCGCTTTATTTTCCTATACCTTTGGATTACTTGCACTTTAATTTCACATAGTTTCAATCACCAATTGACAGATTAGAGGTCTAACTTGTGAGATATGGCCTTCTCGCATTGGAATTCTTCCTAAGGTGTTAGTTTCTATTGTGAATTTCATTTCTATTTGCTTGTTTCTTTTATTGCATTTAAGTGTGGATTTGCTATAGGAAATAATCATTGAAGGACACAAGACTTAAGTAATATACTCATGATTAATCACACGAACATCACCCCAAGTTCCTGAAAGACTGTGATCTAAGCCTTTATAGCACAAATTTATTCCTACGTCCCAGTGATGAATCCTTAGTGTTAATTTCCTGCAGTGTGGGTTTGAGGATTGTTTTGTCGGCTTTAGATTAGGCTAGACTAGGCTTTGATCCTGCGTTTCCTACACCTGCACTTTGAAGCTTACAAGCCCCAGTTGATAATTAAATGTGGGAATTAATAGTGCATATATTTATCCCCAACAAGCATTTGGAGCAAGTTTTCAAGAAATTCAGGAGATATGGAATATTTATGAATTCTAGGAAGTCTCACTTTTCCATGCCAGAAGGAAAGCTCCTAGGCCACATTATATCAGTAGGGGGTATAAAAATTGATCCAAAGGGGGTTTGTGCCATTCAACAGATTGAGATCCCCAGAAATAAAAAGGTTGTCCAGTCTTTTATTGGTAAGATAAACTTCCTCAGATGTTTTGTGCCAAATTTTGCTGAAATTCTGAAGCCTATTACTAACATGTTCAAGAAATATGTTGTGATAAAATGGTCCTTGGAGGAAAAATAATCTTTCCAAAAAATCAAGCAATATTTAGTTGAGGCCCCTGTATTGGCCATCCCTGAATACACCAAAGATTTCTTCATCTTCTCCTTTGCTTCAAAGGAAACCATTGTTGTTGTACTGCTGTAGAAAAATGAAGAAGGGCATGAGAAGCCTATAGCCTTTTTCAGCAGAGTCCTCCAATATGGTGAACTGAAGTATGATATATTAGAAAATTAGGCTTATGCACTATTCAAGGCCCTCAAAGCCTTCAGGGTTTATGTGCTACAATCTAGCATAACAACCTTTGTTTCTAGCAGCAGTGTCAAATAGATTCTAGTCCAGCCAGACAGTGAGGGAAAAAGGGGAACATGGATTGTCAAACTGTTGGAGTATGACCTACACATAAATTCCACCAAGATGATCAAGGGGAAAGGACTAGCCAAATTGTCATCATAATCAAATTGTAAGGTGATAGAATTTCATCAAATATTCACCCAATCAGATGCACCCATCATACGGCCTGGACAAGACATCTTAGAGGTATTTGAAAACTACTCCTCTTCACCTTGGTATAAAAACATCATTCTACAACGTTTTGAATGTCCACCAGATGTGAACAAGACAAAGGGAAGATCTCTCAAGTTGAAATCTATCAAGTTCTTCATTTCAAACCATAGCTTGTATTGGAGAGATCCTGTTGGCATCTTGTTAAGATGCCTGGATGAAAATGAAGGCAAACAAGTCACAACAGAAATGCACAGAGGAGTATGTGGAGGACACCAACATTGGAAGGCCACAACGCTCAAGATCCTGAGGGTAGGATACTACTGGCCCACCATTTTCTCTGATGTGTTTGCCACTATCAAATCCTACAATGAATGCCAAATGATTGCAGGGAAACATAAGTTACTATCAATGCCCCTAAAACCTATCACTGCTAGTGGTCCATTTCAACAATGGGGGTTAGACTTCATAGGATAAATAAATCTGCCCTCCAATGGACAACACAAGTGGATCCTCACTGCCACCGACTACTTCACCAAATGGATTGAGGTTGTTCCCACCATGAATGCCACTGACAAAGTGATCATCAATTTCCTGGAAACTAATATTTTTGTCAGATTTGGCTTCCCCAACAAGCTAGTAATAGACAATTCCCAAGAATTCAAGTCCAAATCCATGATTGACTTCTATGGAAGTCATAACATTTCCTTGACACATTCCACACCCTATTACCCTCAGGGAAATGACCTGGTAGAATCATCAAACAAGACTCTCATCAGAATCATTAAGAAGTTGTTGACTGAAAACATGAAATCCTAGGACTCTAAACTCAAATATGCATTATGGGTTGATAGAATCATCACTAAGAAGTCTCTAGGAACCTCACCATTCCATCTTGTTTATGGAATATACATTGTTTTTCCCACTCATATTGGTATACCAGTTCTAAAATTCTTGCAGGAAGAGAATGAGGAACCAAATGAAATCCAAAAGAGAATCTTCCATATTATAGAGGTTTGACAAAGAAGAGAAGCACTGGATCAGAGGACAAGGTCATACCAAAGCAAGATCAAATCAACCTTTGATAAGAAAAGCAAGAAGGATATTTTTTAGGAAGGTGACCTAGTCTTGAGGTGGGATACCAGAAGAGATGACAAGTCCAAGCATGGTAAATTTGACAACCTCTGGTTTGTCCCTTTTAAGGTGGTTGAAGTTCTGAATAACAACACATTTATCCTACACAATCTAGATGATACAAAGATCTTTGGAGGCCCCGTAAATGGGCACTTCCTGAAACACTATTTTGTTTGAGGATGGGGGAAGGTCCCTCTTGTACCATAGATTCTTTCCTTTATTATTTTTTTTTATTAGTTAGTTGTGTG
This sequence comes from Picea mariana, assembly GCA_032191745.1. Classification (NCBI taxonomy): domain Eukaryota; kingdom Viridiplantae; phylum Streptophyta; class Pinopsida; order Pinales; family Pinaceae; genus Picea; species Picea mariana. Next base: position 466,655 of record JASDQU010102304.1, on the reverse strand, counting down.
AGAATAAAGACTCCATATCCCAACCAGGCACTCAGGTGTAGTTTCAGTTTTTCCAGTTCAATAAAATGCATGGATGAGGAATAGTATCAAATAAACAAGGTTGACACATGGAAAAAAAGGTAAGTGATGGAAGGTAAGAGCAGTTATTTAATCTCAAGGCACCGATCTGCAGTTCTTATCACCTCATAAGGACAAGATATCCCCAGTTAGAGCCAATGTTATAACCTAGGTCTGTACCCCTACCTCTCCTCTCTCTTTTCCCTATGCCTTCATCAATTTTTCACATTCTAGTTGGTTAAGTCAATTTCCTATTTTTGAGTGACTTGGTTCTTATTCATTTCTTTCCTATTTGAGTCTTTGCGTTATGTTTCTATTTTTCCTGAAGGATAAAATACATGTCGTATTGGGTTCGGAATGTTTGTCATCACGTTTTTCATTGATTGAGCTCACAGTAGGTCGACCAAGTTTTATATGCACATGAAACACCCGTGGACAAACGAAACAATCCAGAGCGGTCAATTTCAGACTCTGATTGTGGAAACAGATAGGTTAACTTTCGACGGTGGTGATCCATCAAGACAATCAGATCAATGGAGCTTGTCCATTTGGGGGTGCAGAATCACATGGATTTTAACATCAAGATTTATCTGAAGTCCCAAACTCCCTAAGTATTTAACACGTCTTAAGCTCAACCTAATTAGTGATAAGCACTAGCTAATCACTTTGCAAGATCATCACTTCGTGATATTTTCATACTTTACATCCGGAAACTCCCAAAGTGTCGAAGACCCGAAGTCCCAAAGAGTCTAAGTGTTGGAGTGTCGGAGACCCAAAGTGTCGAGCTCTTGGAGTGTCGAAGTAGCTGAAGACCTGAAGATTTGAGTAGATGAACTCCTGAAGCATCGAACTAGCCGAAGTCCCAAAGCCTGAAGTGTCAAAGCATGTGGCAATCATCGGTTGAGGCATGTGGCGCACTCATCATTCATGACACATGGAGACAAATCATTCACTTTAGAGATTTTCCTTTGGGATATTTTGATGCTTCACATTTGAAACTCTTGAAGCCCAAAATTTTGAAAACTCGAAGTGAATCTGGACCATCCATCAGCGAAGAAAATCGAAAACAGATCATTCACTTTAGATATTTTCTTCTAGGAGATTTTCATGCTTCACATTTGAAACTCTCGATGCCTGAAGTGCCAAAGCACGTGGAAACCATCATTTGATACACATGGCACACTCATCAGTCATGACACATGGCACACTCGTCAGTCATGACATAAGGCACTCATTCCAGGTCATTTGGTTGTGACATTCGCCCATTTCCATGTGACACATCTCACCCTTATTTCCATGACACATCAGTAGTCATGACATCATATGATGTCAGGCCACCACGTCACTTCGATGATTTTTATCTGGGATATTTTCATGCCCAACATTTTAAACTCCCAAAACCTGAATTTCCGAAGAAAATCTGGACTGTTCATTGGACACGATGCATGGCAATAGGTCATTCACGTTGGATATTTTCCTTTGGGAGATTTTTCACGTTTCATATTCAAAACACCCGAAGCCTGAAAGTCCGAAATGAATATGGACCATTGATCTCAAGTCAACGAGAACCGTCGATCCTTGTAGCAGGTAAATATCACCCAAATCATAGATCGTAATCAAATCAATGACCACACTTCATTGCAGGGACATAAAATGCATGGACGTTAATTTTATAGAGTGGTCCCGCAATTGGAACCATGGTATTTTTGAAAGGGTATGTGGAATATTGTGGGCGATTGTAGGCCCAAAAGTGGTGTGGACCCAAACCACCCTCAACAACTTTCGCAATCACGTGCTTAATGACATCAGGTCACCATTTCACCTCCACGTCACCTCCACTCATTCCACTCACTAATATTTCTCGTCTCGCCACCGGACACTTTTCCCCCACTCACCTCCACTTCATCTACATCTATTTCACCTCCAATCACACTCCCACTACCAATCATACATCCAGTTGGCTCCGGTGGCTTCCATCTCGCACGCATGCCAATGTTAGACACAAAACTCTATTATACCACTCCGAGTCTTTTTCTTCCATTTCAGTTTCTCCAGTGCATACATCGATTTCTATCTCAAGGAATGTAGTAGTTTTTAGTCAATTAATTACATCATTTTCTTAGATTAGGAACCAGATTGGTCTTATGTGTGTGATAAGAACCACTCTTATTGATTAAGTCCACTGTCATAGTTAAGTTAATAGTTTGTTTTTTGAGCAGTTACCTAAATTAGGTATCAGTCCCCTAAGGACGAGAACCTATGCAACTCTTTTAAACAGTTAGTTTTGGATATTGTAAAGGTTGGATTTTGGGGAAAGTATAGAAATACATCAGACTGGTTGGACTAGTTTTGTGCATGGATTAAATCTCTCTACCTGCTGAACATACTTTTGATGACAATGTTTGTGTCCAACTCTTCATGTGTTTTTATCTTATCTTGAATGCAATTTTTTATTTGTGAAAAGTACATGTCATTTCCTTTCAACTATTATATAACTTATTTTTACTGATATGCAACCTGTCAAATAGCTAATGCTTTGGTGAAGATTTGTTTTATTGCAACCTGTGGCAGTAGTTGTGTTTTTGATACATGTTTGATGTCTTGAAATGGTATTTTAAGTATTGAACTTCTTGCTACAGATTATTCATGGAGTAGTTTGTTGTTTCCTTTTGTTTTCTATTATTTCACTGGACTGTCATTAGTGTGCCACCAACTAGGGAGGACCCTCATCCATATCAGTCTTCCAACACAACCTTTCTTTTGTCTTGATAGAATAACCCTCTGACCAACCAACAAAAAATTAAAATAAATAATCATTCTAAACTGATAGGTGGACTAACTTCTCCCTTTAGCAGTCAGGTGCAGACCTTAGGACCAACACCAAGAATTCCTTAAGAATTCACCATACCATAAGCAAGAGTATCCATCAAAACAATCATGTAACCATACTAGAACTTTTATGGAATATTTGAGCCCATAGAATGCAAATCTGGAACTTGCTTCAACCTTCAGAAACTTGGCACCAACTCACACTCAAGTATCCATTACTTTCTTCAACTATACGTGCTCTGATCTCCTTGATCACGTGTTTGTAAGCGCCCTGCCTCACTGTAGCCCACGTATGTACGCTCTCTGGCTCACTGTAGCCCACATGCTCCTTTAGAAACTAGGGTTTTTGAACTTCTGAAACTTTTGTTGTCAAGATCTCAGACTTACGGAAACTTTGATGCATCCATGAGAACTTGCAATCACTCTCTTACTCAAAATAGATCTTCAATATATGCTCAAGAGAGATATTCTTACAAGAGACCCTTGCCTCTTATTTATACTCTCCAAGAAGCTTCCTTTAGAAGCATCCACTTATCCACTTTTTCCACATAGCCACTTTATCCACATAACCAGTTTTTCCACATGGCCACCTTTATCCAACTTTGTCCACTTAGCCACTCTGTTCACATGGCCACTTGTCCATAACCGTCTTTCTTTATTTTTAGGGTTAATCAATTTATAAAAACTTCCCATAACTTAGAAAATTATTCATTAACTTTATTAATTAAATAATCCTCTTTGACTTCATCACTTCACTTTATTATTTAAATAATTTCTTCTTTGCAAGAACTTTGACTTCTTTGACCTTTTGGGGCTTCTATCCAACACATGAGGGTCCTCCAACTTCATAAGGCCATAACTCTCAAACTGTGAGGAGTTATGTGATGTTCCACATACCACCGGAAATGGCATGAAAAACACTATCCATATAGGAAAGATTCACTGACAAATTCACTGATCTTCATCTCATTATTCCACAATTAAGCATGGGTTCTCTCACCATACTTCTAGGATAACTCAACCGCAAAGTGTCTTCCCATGAGGGCTTTCACCATAAGGGGGCCACTTTGGAGTTCATCCATTTGTACTCCCTATTAACCATGACAAGACAATAATGAGTCATCTTTACATCAATCCATTGGACTAACCCATGGCAACACATCATTGTGACATTGTCCCTTTGTCATTGATTCCATGCATGACCACATGATCCAATGATCAATACATTAATGCATCAATCCATCTATGCATCATATATCAATGACAACACATTGATCCATCTTCATCTATTCAGGACATCATCTATGCATCATTTATCAATGACTTCACTTGACATCAATTCATTTACAACAATAACAATATATACTACATCAATATACTATGACAAGACATTGTTCCTTTGACATCAATCCTTTGATATCAATGACAACATGATCTAACATAAATCCCTCTACCTCCTTAGGATTGAAGAGATATGAAAGATTTTTTGAGTTTGGCCCAGCTGGTTTTACAAGTCATCCCCATAAGTGAATGTAAAAACACTATAAATATGGGATATATGTGCACATTTGAAGTGTATCTAAGAAATAAGATAAAGTACAATCATGTATAAGAGATATAAGGTACACAAGAGGATATGGGGAGTATTCTTGGAGTCTAAAGGTGTTCAAGAGGTATTTTCTTGGAGTTTTAAGGGTGTGATATGAAGGAATAAGGTCTATGATGATGCAAAGTGAATTTTTTTGATGTTGCAGTCTAGAATTATATTATGGGTATGATGCTATGAGATTTTGTAGGGAATGAAGGCTAAATTTGACTAGGGTTTTAAGCTATGTATGGGGTCTGAAGCAAGAAGAGTCACTAGAGCATGAAATTTAAGGGTATTATGATGCTATGAAATGCATGAAGAATGAAGCATGTAGGTGAATTCAAAATTACTCACTATATGAATATATTATATTTATACCTATACAAGTCTTACTAAGTTGGTGCTCAACTAAAGAGATTGGTGTTTGTAGTAGGTTAGTGCCTATACAATATCTTGTTGAGTCAATGCTTAGATGAAGAGATTGGTTCCTCTAGCAGGTTGGTGTCTACACAATATCTTGTTGAGTTGGTTCTCAGCTGAAGATATTGATGTTTCTAATAGGTTGGTGCCTACAATATTTTATAAAGATAATTTTTTGTTGTTTTCCTCCACAAGGGTTTCCAAATTAAACTCTTTGTATTGTGATTTGAGTTTACATGAATTTACTATATTAAAGTTGAAGAATGACTGATGAATTCTCATTTAAAGTAAAAATTATCTTATACTGATTCATCCCCCCTCTTAGTATAATCATAATTTAAACAATTGGTATCAAACTAGGTTCCTTTGGAAATAGTCTAACTACTGGAAGGAAAATCTCGGGAGACAACATGGCTAGTCAAGAAGAATTCATCTTCATAGATATGGATACAAATTCTACCAATACATAAAATGAAGACAATTAGAAAGAAAAATAAAATTTAGAAGAAAAATGAATTGATGGGGAAGTGAATCTTGAAGTAGAACTCGTTAGTTCCTTAGAAGAAATAGACAGACTAAGGGGAAATAATAAAAAGTAGAAAGAGTAATTTAAAAAATATGAAAGGAAGGATCATGATCTTGATGAAACAAAATTTTTTTATCATTTTGAAGACTCAACTATAAGAGGAAAAAATGATAGAAGAAGCGGTGAGAATCTTACTGAAAGAAAAGGAAGAAAATTGCGAGAAGCTAGAGGCTGAAATTTTTTCCTTAAGAAAAGAACTAGAGAAAAAAAGTAATCATTTGAGTAGAAGCTTGGAGTTTGGAAAGAATATTTAAATATTAAATAATATTCTCAGTTACCAAAGGTCACCATTCATCAAGACAGGTCTTGACTATGACAAAAAACAACAAACTCTCGAGGGAGAAGCAAGCACTATAGTCACAAAGCCATTAAAAAAGGAAAATGAAGAAAATCCTAAAATCTATCATAATATTCTCAAAGGCTCCATCAACAATGAAAGAAACAATGGAAAAGGAAATGATGACCGAAAAAAACATGATTCTTATCTCAAGAACAAAAATAATGAGTTCAGAAGATTTATTCCACCAAGAAGGCCTTTCACAACTTGATAAAAAAATCTCCTTATTGGCTATTTTTTTTCTTGCAAAAATTTTGGTCATAAAGCACTATAGTTTAGAGCTTATGCAAGAAGTGATCCCACAAGAGATAGAAGTATAGGTTGTTATAAGACCTCAAAGAATGATTATGTGAGAAAAAAAACTAGAAGTTCTAATGGGTTTATTGATAAAAAGTACAATTCATTTGCTCCTCTACTTGATTACAATACATAATGTTATAAGTTTAATAACAATGGGAACATAGCACAAGACTGTAGAAGCAACATAATATAATCTCCTAAAAAAACAAGGAAGAATATGTTCTTACCAAGCATAAAGAAGAATACACAAAGGTGTGTAAAAGGGGGCAAAAAGAACCAAATAAGGAAGAATGTGTACTTGAAATGTATGTTCAAGACAAAGGAATCCAATGGTACATTGATAGTGGATGTTCAAAACAAATGAGAGGGAATCAAAAAGAATTTCTCACCCCAATGGAATAAAAAGGAGGTAGTGTTACCTTTGGAGATAATGGTTTTGTAATAATAAATAGTTGGAAAAGGTATTGTTAGTCTTATAATGGAAAGACTAAAAAATATATTTTATTGTATGTTGAAGGGTTAAAATTAAAATCTTTTAAGTGTTAATCAAATGTGTGATCAAGGTTACAACCTCACATTTTATTCTAAAGGATGTGAGATAAGGAAAGAGGGTTTAGGAATATTAGTGGCAAATGCAAACATAAACCCGAGCAACATATACATTCTCAATGAAGTCAAAGGAGAAAAATGTTGTATGGGAAAAGTAAACAAAAGTTGGTTATGGAATAGAAGGATGGTTCATATAAAGTTTGAAAATCTAGTAAAACTCAACAAGACACAATTAGTAAGAGGTATTCTAAGGATCTAAATACCCACTGAAACTATTTGCAAGCAATGTCAATAGGGGAAGCAAACGAGAGTTATTTAAAAAAAAAAAGTAGTACTCAACATCAAATCCATTGGAACTTGTACACACAGACCTCTACAAGCTAGTAAGAAAATAAACTTTGAAAAGTGAGAGTTATTTTATGTTTCTTATTGATGATTACACAAGAATTACATGGGTTACATTTATTCAAGAAAAATATGAAGAATTTGAGAATTCTAAATCTTTCAAGGCCCTAGATGAAAATGATATTGATTTAAAAATCAAGTGCTTAAGATCAAATAGAGGAGGTGAGTTTACCTCTTATGAATTTGATCGATTCTATGAGAATCATCAAATCAAGAGACATTTTTCAATAAGGAATCCACAACAAAATGGAGATTTAGAAAGGAAGAACAAAACTATACAAGAAATTGCTAGAACAGTGTTGAATGAAGCCAAACTATGAGACACCTTTTGGAGAGAAGAAATCAGTAAAACGGTCTACATTTTGAATAGAGCACAAATTAGAGTGAAAAACATCAAGACACCTTATGAATTATGGAAAGGTATACCAACTACAGTCAAATACTTCAAAGTATTTGGGAGAAAGTGCTATATAAACATAAATGAAGATAATTTAGACAAGTTTGATGTTGGATTAATAAGAGGGGGGGTGAATCAGTAATATATCAATTTAATCTTTTTTAACCATATAATCCAAGTGTTATATCAATGTATCATTATCATCCAATAACTGTAGAGTAAATAAGAAATGAACAAATGAACAATCATACACATACAAAGTACACCAGTGTTTTACATAGAAACCCAAAGCGAGAGAAAACCACAAAATGCTTTCTCTTATATGTCTTGAAGAATTACATTCATTGGAAGCACCAAATTCCTTTGTTTTACAGCTGCAACTGGAAGGAGGCTCCAACCCCCTTGTTTCTTAGGATACAACCTAAGGGAATATCCAACTCCCCTATTCTTTGGCTACAACCAAAAGGAGGCTACAACCCCCTATGTTCTTCGGCTACAACTGAAAGGTGGCTATAACCACCTGTCCTTGCCCCGCCCAATCGCCCTGAAGTAGAAGTATAATGATGGAACCACTGTTACACTATCACTGTGAGATATACCATTGTAAACCTGTACCAATAAACATGAGCCATGCATAAGCCATGCATCAACCTGTACCTCAAACTATAATCAACCTGTACCATAAACAAGTGCATCAACCATGCACCAACCTATACCAAACAACCTGTAATCAACTTGTGCCATAAACAACTGCATCCAACCATGTACCAAGTATGTACCAATCATGTTTAAACTACTCATAAACTTTTACTCATCAATATGTACCAACATCATCAACTATACACCTCATGTATGTGCCAACTCATCAACTACTTGTCTCAACCATGTACCCAACATGTACCTTAACCAAAAACCCTCATCAATTTCATCATCCAAATATGATTTGTAACTTTGTAGTAGACCTGGTGTATATTATCACATACCTACAAACCTTCCTTAACTTTCACAACAAGAGAATAGCATTTTCATCAAACTTTTCCTTAGTCTCACATGACTAGTTTGGGATTAGTCAACAACCCTAACTTGAAATAATCATAACTATGTACCTGTAATGAATAAATATCTGAAAATAGTACACATTTTTTTTTAGTTTGGTTTATCTAATTCCTCCATCTTTCACTACTTGGAACCTCTCAGAAAAGGAGTTATAACAAAAATGACATACCTTGTTGAATTCTGGCTTACTCTAGAGAGAGACCTTGTAGAGCGTGCCCCACATGGAATATTTGTTGAATGGATCTGAAAATGTTACAAAGAATACTAAAGACTGTACTGTAACCAAGACATTTTATCTTACTGAATTTGTATCTGTTATGAATCAGTTATGACGTTTTTACCTGAAACACCTGTTTTAGACTAGTTTCAGGACTAGCCACAAACCCTATTTTCCACAGAGTGTAACTCCAAAAATACAATGGTCCACAAGATGAAATTTTTACCACATATACTTGGATATGTTTCCTTAATTTCCTATCAATTTCACAGTATGAATCATTTTAAAAAAATGTTATTGTGAAAATGGTGATATGACCTGTAAATAACATACCTTAGAAAGCAACATCAAAAGAATTTATCCTCCCTTGAATTCCATCCTTCTTTTCTTCACCTTCCCTCTGAAATTAGGCTTATATATACTTTGGTTACCTTAGACACCTATAGATATTCAGTATTCTCAAGTGTGATATAATATGAGAGAGCCTTACCTCTTATTTATACTCTCTAAGTATCTTCCTTAAAAGCATCTTCTAGGTCACTTTGTCCACTTTCCTTATTTTAGGGTTAACCCACTTCTAATTTATCCATTAAACTTATTATTTAAATAATTTATTTTGTATTCACTTTGAGTTATAGTACAATCATAACTTCACTTTATTATTTACCTTCTAAAATCTCTTAAACCACTTTAACTACTTTGACCTTTTGGGGCTTCTAGATGACATATGAGTGTCCTCCAACTTTGTAAGGCCATAACTCTCAAACCGTGAGGCGTTATGTGACGTTCCACATACCACAAGAAATGGAATGACATGTAATATCCATATAGAATATTATTACATGCAAATGTATCAGAACTCATACCATTATCCATCAAACAAACTTGGGTCCATTACCCAAACCCGGGTTCTCCAACTTCTCATGGCCATAACTCTCTAACCGTGAGGAGTTATGTGACATTCCACATACCAATAGAAATGGAATAACATGTACTATCCTTATATAAAAATATTACCTTCAAATATATTAAAACTCATACCATTATACATGAAACAACCTTGGGTCCATTACCCAAACCTTTGTGCCACCAGACTTTCTTCAAGGGTTGACATCAATGACAACCAACCTTAATCAACATTTGATTCCAAAACAGATGAAGGTATATTTCTTGGCTATGCATTTGGAAGTAAGGCCTACAAGTGATACAACAAAAGATTGTGCAAGGTTGTAGATAGTATTGATGTAAGAGTGGATGAAGAAATACCTCAAAAGGAAAAGTCATGAAAAAATGAAGATCCAAAGGAGACAATCTACAAAGAACGACAAAAGGAAGAAAACGAAGAAAAGAAAGAACAAGAAGAAACAAAATGTCAATATCAAAACACACCATCCATATTTGTTCAAAAGCATCATCTAGAAAATAAGATTCTTGGTGATATAGATATAGGAGTTCCGACTAGATGAAGGTTGGACTTTTCTTTGCTATCTAAAATAGATCCCAAGAACTTTTCACAAGCTAGTGAAGATAAGAATTGGGTTAATTCTATGAAAGAAAAACTAAATTAGATTGAGAAGAATAAGACATGGGAACTTGTGCCTACACCAAAAGAAAATAATGTGATAGGCACCAAATGGGTCTTTAGAACCAAATTGGATCAAGATGGACAAATAGTAATAAATAAAGAAATATTGGTTTGTAAATGGTATGCTCAGGTTGAGGGTATTTACTTTGAAGAAACCTTTTCTCTAGTTGCAATATTAGAAGCAATCAAAATGTTTTTGACATTTGCATGTTTCAATAACTTCAAAGTCTATAAAATGGATGTCAAACCAGCCTTTATAAATGGAAATTTAGAAGAATAAGTATATATTGAGTAGCCATAAGTATTTCAATTGTCAAAAACCAAATACCATGTACGTAGACTGAATAAATCACTCTATGGTCTAAATCACACGCTAGGAAATTTGTATTCAAGACTTGACAAATACCTACAAAAACAAGGTTTTCAAAAGAGGAGTTGCAAGCATCAATCTTTATATTAAAATAGACAATGAAAATCTGTTAATCATTGTGGTTTATGTGGATGATATCATATTTGGAAGTAATGATGATAGAATGATCTAAACGTTTGCAGAAGAATTGAAAAAATAATTTGAGATGTCCATTCTTGGAGAATTATCGTGCTTTCTAGCGTTGCATATTTCTCAATCCAACAAAGGCATATCCATTTATCAAACCAAATATATCAAGGAAATGTTGAATAATTTTGGAATGGAATATTGTGCACCTGTCAGTACACCCATGATCACATGATGTAAGTTGAGAAAATATGATGAATCTCTAGAAGCAAATAAAACACTATACAGTTCAATGATTGGTATCCTACTATATGTGATAGCAACAAGGATAGAAATAATGCAAGAAATAGGATTGGTTGCAATATTTTAATTTGAACCAAAGGAGACACATGTGCTAGCAGTAAAAATAATATTCATATATTTGAAGGGCACATTGGACTTTGGCTTGTGGTATTCAAGAAGTAAGAAATTCACTCTAACAACATATACAAATGCACATTGGGTAGGGAGTATTGATGATAATAAAAGTACCAATGGAGGAGCATTATTTCTAGGTAGTCTGTCTAGTATCATGGTTGAGAAAGAAGAAACATTCAATCTCTCTATCCATAACAAAATCCTAATATATTGCAACAACAACATGTTTCACACAAGTTATTTGGATGAAGAAGACACTGAATGATATCAAGGCAGAATATGATAATCCAATCTGAATCATCCATGACAACACAACTTCAATCAAAATTTCAAATAATCATGTTATGCATTCAAAGAGGAAGAATATTCCCATCAAGTAGCACTTCCTGAGAGAATATGTAGTCGAGCAAAGTGTCAAGCTTGAACATATTACCACCAAAGAATAGGTTGCATATATTTTTACCAAACCCCTTTATAGAGACACGTTTGAATATCTAAAATAGAATATGGGAATGATATCCCTCCAATATCGTTAGTAAATGGAAGCACAAGCTTAATGTGAGTAACCCTTTTCCATTGATTTGAAAGGGGGAGAAGTTGTAAACAAAGGAAGAATTGCAGACATAAGGAGAGATGTAGATAGGGGGAGTATTATGGAATTGACTAAGGGTTATCATCAATGACAAAGGGGGAGATTATTGGAAACATTGTTTTCATTGATGTCAAAGAAAACATGAGACTACATATGTCCAAGCTAAATATTGGAAGATGGAGATTGTTGGAAATATTTTTTTTGTATTTTTTATGCTCATTTTGGATACCCTATATTTGAAGTCCTTTTTACTTTGAATTCCTAGATAAAATGGGAGCATAGGATATATGGTTGAAAATATTATTTTGATACCTTTCCAATGGTACATGTCACTGCCTCTAAATAGTTAGGAATGATAAGATATGAAATATTTTGTTAGGTCAATACAACAAGAAAGTATAGGTTGACCCAACAAGTTTTACAAGTCAACCCCATAAGTGAATGCAGAAACATTATAAATACATGACATATGTGTTCATTTGAAGTGTATCCAATCAAGAAAAGAAATTACAAGTGTGTAGAAGATATATTAGGTGTACAAGAGGATTTGGGGAGTATTCTTAGCGTATTAAGGTGCGCAAGAGGAGTTTTCTTGGATTTTAAAGGGTGTGATGTGAAGGAATAAGGTCTATGATGATACAAATTGAATTGTTTTGAGGTTTTGATGATGCATTCTATAATCATATTATGGGAATGATTTTATGAGGTTCACTAGGGAAAGAAGGATAAATATGACTAGCGTTTGAAGCTATGTCTGGGGTATGAAGCAAGGAGAGGTGTTGGAGCATGAAATTTAATGGTATGATGATGCTGTGAAATGCATGAAGGATGAAGCATGTGGGTGAATTTATAAGTACTCTATATATGAAGATCTTAGATTGATACCTATACAAGTCTTACTAAGTTGGTGCTCAACTGAAGAGATTGGTGTCTCTAGGAGGTTGAAGCCTACACAATATCTTGTTGAGTTGGTGTTCAACTGAAGAGATTGGTACCTCTAGTAGGCTAGTGCCTATAAAATATCTTGTTGAGTTGGTCCTCAGCTGAAGAGATTGGTGTCTCTAGTAGTTTGGTTCCTACAATCTTTTATAAAGATAATGTTTTGTGGGTTTCTCCCACAAGAGTTTCCAAGTTAAACTCTATCTATTTTGATTTGTGTTTATATGCATTTATTGTCTTAAATTTAATGAATGATTGATGAATTCTCATTTAAATTAAAAATTATTTTATACTAATTCATTTCCCCCTCTTAGTATAATCACAAGTTCAACAAAAACTAGTCGAATGGTGCTCTATATTATTATTTTTGCAAGTTTACAAGTTTTTACAATGTTCTCCTCCTTGGCCAAAAATATATTTGAGCATGAGTAAGAGCGAAGAAGTAGGGAGAGATAGGGGGTAAGGGAAGGCCAACAACCATGGCTCTTCACTTCTTGTTCCTTAGCCATTAGTATATGTTGCAATGGTATAACTCATTGCGTTGGATCTCAAACCATGTTGCTATCAGTTTTTGTTTTCCAAAAATATGTTTCGCAACACACAATTCATACAGTACAATAACATCACACCAGTGCTCATATATATGTCAACAACACTGATTAGTTTAAAATATAATTACTAATGATTTTTATAACATATGTGTGTGTATTAGTCGATGTGCAATATGTAGTAATGATCACCGAGGCGTATAGGTATGTTGAGTGCACAAGGTTGTACTATTTCATTACACACACCGACATATTATTTTGTAAAACTATTTCATAAGTTCTAAATTTTGACGATTTATGTTTTTTTAGTCGGTGCACAATATGTAATAACAAGCAACAGTGCATATAGGTATGTTGAGTGCACCGGGTCGTAATATTTTATTACATGAACCAACATATTATTTTGCCAAACTATTTCATAATTTATATATCTGATGATTCCTATTTTTTTATTATAATATAATAAGGTTGATATCAATAAATAGAAAATGCATGAGACAATTCAAGAGACACAATAAGTGGTGGAAAATACCTCAAGAATTAATCTCACATTGTATTCATTTTAATGATACAAGCATATAATACAATAATGAAACAACCTCAATTGAAATCGCATTGACACATCATCGAGAGATAAGATAGGAGGAGACAAAATAGGGATCTATAAACACACTTAAGATAAAAACTATATCCACGCCCCCCCCCCNATGTAGGAAAAATAATACTAGAAATGCAACATAAACTGGTATAACTTCCAAGTCTTCATGCTGAAACTCTTGAGTTGAGCTTCAATGAATAATTTCCTAAAAAACTACCAAATCTGGATGTTGAAAACTATGTAAAATATCATTGTGTAATCATGAGCTAGAATTACTATAATTTGTTCACTAATGTGAACTCCAATGTGATGAGAGTGAGTCAAGAGAAGTGAATCATCTACAAGTCTGACACATCCTTGAAAACTCAATCAAATTCCAAGCTACAATGTGGAAGGATCTAGCTGTCCTTTGCTAGGTCGAATGGCCATCCATTTGAAATAAATTTCCACAATATTTCTCTTAAAATCAACATCCCAATCATGTATCCTGTGCATGATTCAACTACAATACATTGAACCATAATTATACCAAAGTATTCCATCTACAGACTAAAGTTTCCCATCTAGCATATTTGTTGTTGAAACTTTTAGTCTGAAAACCATCTTCAATTCCATCATCAATTCCCCCATTTTTAAGTTGAAAGGAGATACCACAAGTGGTTTCATGAACCATATTCACTTGATTAATGAAATCCCCCCTTAATGTTCATGAGAGTTTCATTCTACTACAATACGTGTCTTTACTCGATTTTGAATTCTTCGGTAAGACTGAAATAATCGCTTGGTTGTTGATGACCATTCCCAAGGATCGATCCAGTCATAGTGAATATTCAATCTTGCAAGTTTGTTTCTCTTGGAACATTTATATGATGCATGATTATTCTTTCCACAATGTTGACAAGGATGGAGATCATAAAATTGATTCTCCATGTGACCAACTCAACTGCAATGTTGGCATTTAGCATTTTGGTGTTAAACTTGAACAGGTGAGGTTGAAACTTCTTGAAGGAATCCAACACTTTGGAACTAGATTGGTCTAGAATAATCAGGAATGTGAAAGGTAACTTCCATTTTGTATCCAATTTCTATTATGTACTTGTTGTCACAATTTCTTCCCAAGTTATAAAGATTGGCTTGGAAAGAGAAAGTTGATCTCAATAATCCTAAACTTGTACAAATTTATATTCATATTCATTTGTATATAAAGTTGGCTCATTGAGTTTCCCCTGCATTGAATGTTGATATGTATCATTGTCATTGAAAAGAGGGTTGTTCTAAACAAAAAACTAGCTCAAAATGCTTCACTGACTACTGATTTTTGAAATCTCAGATTTCATCATTCAATAGTTGGGATTGAGACTGTAGGAAATGGATCTTCATTTGCATGGATTGAAAACATGCGATAACATTTTGTAATTTTTTATTGGTTAGTATGACTAAACTGTTCTCATTTGTTTCCAATAAAGTTTCCAATAAGGAAACCAACTCCATGATTTTGGCCATCACTGTTCACACTTGTCTATCCCCACTCGCTTGAACTCTTTTGCTCACTTTAACTATTGAACTTGCTCGCTTGAACTCTTTTTCTCACTTGCACTTCATGCTAGCTTGTACTAGTTTGAGTAACATTCTTGCTTGATTTTTCTTCAACAATTAGCCAAGGATGTCAGATACTACCGAAAGTGCACCCCAAAGTATTACAATGGATTACATTTTAACCACTCAAACTTGTCAAATTTGACTTATAATTTCAATGTCTCAATCAAGTCTAGGGTGTTGAGTTCAACTGAGAATTCACTCGAAAATTACAATTCAACTCAACTTAAGTTTGAATTCACACTTACAAATAAACTATTGCAAGTATCAAATGATCTCGAATGCTTCACGATGTGTTGAGTTTATAAAATTATACTTTTATTATTATCATGATTTTCCCATTGTTGATTGATTTCTAATGTGAATTTCTTGAATGTCTTGAGAATGCTTTGCAGTAGTTTGATCACATGTACTGGATTGTAAGTTCTTTCCTAGCATTAGTTGTGTGCCTTACTTCATTTCAATTGCAGGGGTTTAATGATATTTATATGATTGTGACTGTAATATGAAGCAATGGATAGGGAATAAAAAACACCATGAGTATGATGATACTCAAGAACAAAAAATTCCTTTGATCCCCCTATTCAAATTTTGGGCCAAATCATGGTCTTAATGACCACCAAAAAAGACAATATTTTTATTCATCTTGATACAACTATCTCTAAATTAATTTTTTTTAAACTCTTACCAAAGAACTATCTTGCTTCCCTTTTTTTTTTAAATGACAAAACATTATCATGTGAATATCCACTCACTTGATTTTAATTACACTGATAAGAATTTCCTTGTAATTCAACTAGGATATATGCAAGAGACCATTTTCCCCATTCACAGATTAAATTTGTTTCTTAACATCAATAAATTATTGACCCAATACTCATTTTAAAAACTTCAAAATGATACCATTATCACAAAATTTTCATCTAGCCCTCCTATTTATCAAAAATAAATTGTATACCTTTCAAGTGGTCATGTGGTGTTGATCCACTCCTACAAGTTACTACTTCCCATTTTCTTCCATGATTGATCATATGAAGTTCATAAGCCATGAAACACCAAATGCACTAAATAATTTGTCCATAAAGGAGAATCATATGCATTGGAGGGTCGGTCCTTGTCAATATCCATTTCTACTGAAGAAAATATATCTTTACACAATTCCCATGCAAGGAAAAAAAAGTCGATATATATAGCAATAGAGGAGATATGCCACCTTGAATTGAGCAATCCATGGATATGAAACTCAACTCCTAAATCTTGAACCCACATGCATGTATATGCCATCTATAAAGTAGAATGTGACGCTAAAGGAAGATACCATTTCTTTGAAGTTGGAATCAAACACATCCTTTCTAGAATATCATGGAGACGGTGCCATAGTTGTGTCAGAGCCACACAATTTGGTAGATGAGGCCACATAAAATGATTCTTTGTTTCATCATATGGGAATATTTATTGGTGTAATACACCAAACCCAGGGATGAATTGAATTGAATGCTCTTACTGGAATTTATGAAGAAACAAACAATGATTTTTTGGGCGAAATCAAGCTATGAATTGTTCAATTCATTATTTGGACGCATTGATTGCAGATATGGAGAATTGATGCATCAAGAAACCAATTTTTTGACTTTATAGGGCTTATTGTACTTAAATAACAACAATGGAACAATGGAGATTGAGTGCCAATTAGGTAAATTACAATAAAAAAATTGCAAACACATAATATTCACAATGTTTGCATGGATATCTCTTCCACCATTCTCTTTTACACACAGGTAGAGCTTCCTCTAGTGATAAATTGCGGTTGATCCCTAATCAGGAATGTTATAAAAATTGTCGTCTTCATTCCTTTTTATAGTGGAAAATGGTAAATGGTATAACAACTATCAATTCTATTATTTTTTACACTAAAAAATGTTGTAGATATCATCAAATGTTGTAAGTATCTCAAAAGTATTCAGTGGAAAAGACCATAAAAATAATGTAAAGATCATTCACCTTCTCAGTATTACTCTAAGGTGATTTATCTACTCCATTTTCAAAGCATGTTAATCTCTCCTCTTGTTTATGAGTTCGACTACAATATGGGTGGTTGTAGATTTTGGTGTCGAGATGGTATAAAAGGAAGGTAAGGAGTTGTATTTCAATGGAGTTATTCACAATGACCTAAATGTGGGAATATTGTACCGAAACAGTCCATTGAACTGATCTGAAAATCCTTTGACATCACTTATTTTTTTACAATATATACATGCATCATCTAACTTGACTCAGAATAATTCCTGATAATATTGAGGTGATTTGCAAAAAAATGATGATGTGCTTCGTATAAAAAAACTCATAAATTGATGATTAATTTGCAGAATGATGAGATGACACAATAGAAAATAAAAGAACTCAAATTAAATATATTCATGACATATTACTTCATCTTAAAAGTCCCTTTAGATAGTATGATTGTTCTCCATCATCTCAAAATACCAAATTACATTACAACATGGGCTTGCAAAAATCCAATTTAATGGAATCTATTTATTTCCACTAATCAAAACAAGAAAATGAGTTCATCATAAAATTTCTTTTGAAATTCTGAGAAATTTGAGTATAAAGTCGACCAAATTCCAAAATGGTTGAATTACACCCTCTTTACATGCCAAATGGTGCACTATGGTGCTCATTAATGGAAATTTGGACAAAGACTTTTATAAATGACCTATGAACATTACATACACCTCAAATTCATACTCGCAAAAAATCATGAAAAATGAGTATAATGTTGCCTAGGTACAATCAATATACCTCATGGCACATTTTTATATGTAATGCCAAACTTACCTCTTTCTCTTCACACATTTTTTTGTCATCCATACAGCCTCGAGATTCATGCCTGCATTGGATAGTGTTCCACCTCGGGATATTCTCCCTTAGTTTGTGTGCAAACATGGAAATTTGCACCTTTAATATAGGTCGCAGACCTCTTAAATATCGTATGGATTGTGTGGTCAACATTAAATGTATTGTTAGGAGGGTCTCTAACAAACTTGCACTTGTAGTGGAATTGGTTAAGTGTTGTCGCATGTGTGTGGTAGGTCATGGCTTCTATCCCCACCAACCATTGGTTTATTCGTTGTTTTTTTGGTATATGGTTATAAACCATACATTATATATAACGTATGGTTTGAACTCCCCACAAAAAATACAGTGGTCAGGGTTATATGCTATACACCATAGAACTACAGGTTGAGGGATTAGGCCCTCATCCCTTTTTCCACCACCAACTACAATATGTAAGTTTAAATAAAAATGGTGCCTACTATGGTTAAGAACCACTTGTGTAGCGCATTGGTAACAAAGGTTTGGTAAGGATTATGGAGGTCACGGGTCCGACCGTCGTTGACTCCATAAAGATTTAATATACTTAAACCATAATTTGCCAATGGGAGGTCACCACATGGTGAAATTGTTGTAGGAAAATCTTCCTGCGGACAAGTAGATCGACCTCTAAGGCTTGACCTTAACCTTAGACAGAAAAGCGCTTATCATGGACACTGAATTTCTTTCGAATCTATCTAAGCCTAATGCATGAGAAGGAAGAGTAACAGAAGTACCTTTTAACCAACGTTTGTCCCTGCATGCTCCGAGTTGCGCTCCAATCCTTTTCTTCTCGTTGATGTCTGTGGACAAATCAAGATACGACCACTTCCTACTCTATTGACATTAGCTTGAAAACAGATCTATCACTGAATGATAAGTTCATGTAACATCAAACACAAACTAGAAAGAAACAGGCCAAGCATGTCATATTAATGAGAATAACGACA
>JASDQU010102304.1:376138-406864 GCA_032191745.1 Picea mariana | reverse complement strand
ACGACGCAAGAGCATCGTAGCAGAGCGAGGATCAACAGAGATAAGGAGAGCTTTCATAAAGTAAGTACATCATCCTTCTTCTCTTGTCCATTCAATACTTTAGAACTAGGGAAAGAGTAGTATTCTGTCACAGTTTGTTCCAGATCCAGGTGGATCTGGGGAGATTGGTCTGTGTTCGCACTCACGAATTTATCCTTGAACAAACCCCCACATTGAATAGCTGGTTGCCTTGGCCTTTGACCCCCTATCTCCATCATTCGGGGTTCTCTGGAAGTTGTCTTTCCCTGAGGATTATTTCTGAAGAATGGTGTTTTAGATCCCTTCTTCCTCTAATCCATCTTGAATTTTTTCTTGTCTTCCCAAGATTTTTGGAAAGTTGGCATTGATTTTTACTAATCATATAGGCATTTAGCTCGCCTTATGGTCTCCTCTAATGTTTTTGTATCATCATATTGTATTTTTTCACTGATGAATGATGGCGATCCACTCAAATACCTATGAATCTTAACTGTCTCATCCTTGATGAAAGAAACATACTTCAACAGTTCTAAAAACCTGCTTTCATATTCATCTATGGTCATACTCCCAAGCTTGAGTTCAAAGAACTCTTTCATTTTCTTATCATAGTATCTCTTAGTCAAGGATTTCTTTTTGAAATACTTCTTGAATTCCTTCCAAGTAACATTTTTCTCTTTAATGTGTTGCACCTGCAAAAGCTGATCCCATCACATGGATGCCTTTCCCTTGAGTTGATAAATGGAAATTATTCCTTTTTCATGAGAAGAATAATTATGCAATTGAAAATACTTTCTCATGCCCAGTGGCCATGTCTTTGCATCTTCATCTTTCTTGTGATCACCATCAAATGTAGGAGGTTTGATTTTATTCATTTATCCTCATAGCTCATCCACCCCATACCTCTTATGCTTCCTGACAGGGGATGGACTTGAGTTGTTCTATGCTCTCTTATTGGAATTCCTCAAGGAGTAATGGTGATGTCTGCTAACACTTATTGTTCTTATTTTCTCATCAGGATACCTGTGACTTCTTGATTTTCTTGAGCCACTCTCCTTATCCAATTTAATTTCTATTATGTTCAATCTCTACATTAACTTCATGTTGAAGTCCTCCTTCTACTCCTTGGCTCTCATAAGCCTTTCATTATTAGTTTTATGTCTTTGGACATCCTTCTGTAATTTTTTAATGGTCTCTACCATATTCATGTTTTCATCTTTTCCTTCTCCATGTCCATTTGAGTTTGTTCCTTCAATTCCCATATGGATATCCATCCCTTTGATCTCATATTCCTGAATGTAATCCCCTGGTGTATCTTCCATCCCTCTACACTCTGTGTTGATCTTGGTCTGATCTAGTTGTTGTTAACTCTGCAAAATGTACAACCAACAAACTTTGTCAGGTTAACTGACTCATCCATTTTATGAAAAATATGAACCATTCTGGTTCAATAATATATCAGACTTATTTCTTCTGATTTTATGAAAAATTGATTGCCCAGATCAATTTTCTAGGTGAATAATTATATTCTATTGTCCAACACCTTTCCAATTCCTTCTTCCATGTTCAATTATGAGTCTTGAGTAGAAAGTTATAGCCTTTTGAAGTTAGTTGGGTCTTAAACTTTACCCTCCATTGTGTGTCTTGTAACTTCCTCATAAAATCTTTGTTTGACGAACGGTTTACACCATTAGAAATCTCTCTCTGAGATATTTCATTTGAGCTAAAAAGAAAACGTATAGTCTATTCTCGAGGTTTTTTAGTAGCTAAAAATGGTGTTTAGAGCCTCAAAAATGTGCTGCAAAAAAATGACCTTCAAATAGTATAAAATGTCACATAAATTCACTCAATTTTTGTTGTTGTACACCATCCAAACGACTTCACAGGCACAAATTCGAAAACGTACACCCATATTTAGCATGCACAACAACACCATAAGGTAGCACATGCTTCACGCACCTATAACCAATGTGGATGACTTCTCTATCGTGTCAATAACTGGTGCACACTACTTTTGTGTCATGCGCCAATATCCACCACGCACAATTTTGGTTCATGCACTAATACCTATTGCGCGCAATTTTTTGTGTCGTGCGATAATATTTTGCACGCATTTCACTCTACACACTGAACCATGCCAAATTTTAGTACGCTCCCATCACGCACCAGTACTCTACGTGCACCATTAATTAAACTATCACGCGATAGCATATACCCACATTGCACGTGCAACAACAACATTCCTTTGTGTTCTATCAATACTGAGCACACCATGTGTGCCATTATTATGCATGTGCACACCGCATACACTAGTATTACACATGCGCCACTCAATCTGCACAGCACAATAATCAATTTAGGTGTGCACACCTACGCGCCAATATTTTCCGCGCATTACCACTCTGCACTGCACAGCACCAAATTTAAGTGTGCACACTTGTACGCCAATATTTTCTGCGCATTTCCACTCTTTACCACGCAGTGATGAATTTAAGTGTGCACACTCGCATGCCAATATTTTCCACGCATTACCACTCTACACCACACAACACCAAATTTAAGTGCACACACCCGTGCACCATTATTTTTCTACACATCACAAGATTTTCACTGTGCGCCATCCATTTTTAGTGCATACACCTGCGCACATTCATTTTTATGTGCATCCATTCCTCGTGATTTTTGTTGTATAAATTGGGGATTTTGCCAAACTTTTTCCCAAATTTCAATGTAGACATTCTGTAACTATGAAATTTTTTCAATTTCACCCTAATAACACCAATTCAACCTCTACAACAACAAATAACTACTAGTTGACATTCTTGGAACGATTTTTTTTTCCAAAACTCAATTCACAAATTGAGAATTTTAATCAGCTAATCTCACTCCATCTGTCATAGCTTCCCGGTAATTTCAAATTCAACCAATTCCAGGTCTGAATTTGCTAGAAGAGATATTGAATTAAGAAAATCTCACTACTTGGCCAAATTTCTCAATTTTCCCATGAATTCAACAACAGAAATTGGGGCTTTTGCCCAATTCTACGCAATTGTTTCTAATTTTTACCATGGACGCTCTGTAACTTGAAATTTGGCCACTTTGAAATCAATTCTCTATGAAATTTCACTTTAATTCAACTTCCTCAGCCCATCCAGGCTCAGTGTTGAAAACTGGAGCTCTAATACCATATTGTAACATTCCCAACATCCAACTGGGCTATGCCAC
Source organism: Picea mariana (assembly GCA_032191745.1). Lineage (NCBI taxonomy): Eukaryota > Viridiplantae > Streptophyta > Pinopsida > Pinales > Pinaceae > Picea > Picea mariana. The sequence continues at coordinate 403,624 of JASDQU010102304.1, read as the reverse complement.
GTAAACATTTTCGAACTGTATACAAATTAAAATATATACACATAGAAAATCTTGTGGAACTTTATATATATAACTCAAAATAGAAAAATAAATTCCACAAATGCACAGATTCATACATAAAAATAATAAAAAATACACATGCAACACACATAGGAAAACCCATAAAAATAAACACATGAATAATAATGCAGCATCTAATTTAACACACAATTGACACATATATTTGTAAGAATATCACCAAATCTATGCAGACCTTCCAAAAACCTCCCAGCCTTAGACCACGCTTCTCATCACTCTCAGTAGTGGATCACCCCCGAGATGGGACTAAACTCCACCCGGGTAAAAGTATTCCTAACCAGGATAATGTATCTCAGACAACAGGAAAGACTATGTCACAGGTGTCAACTCAAACTAACAGCTTAGATTCCCTCATTCTCCACATTCCTGTCCCACCCCAGGAAGTGTGCCCTTTCTCTACTCAGCAGTCCTTCAGCTACCCCACTTCCTTTCTAGGCTTCAACAATAGGTCAGAGAAGAAGTCTAAGAGCCCTATAGCTGCAGTTTGGCACCTTCAGGAAATCAATTCCCAACAATTCTCTCACCTAGAGAGAATTTCTCATGGTCCTGACAATGTGCCTCTTCAGTCCAGCTCCTAAGCTAACCAAGTACATGTACATGTATGGGTATGGATATAGGTACAGGTATAGGTATGATACAATGATAGTAACCAAATGGTACGGTGGATAGTTGAATGAGTCTCTGAATGATGATGGAATGATATGAAAATGAACTATCTCCAAGATATATGTATGCATGTTCCCAAATTGACACTTGTCATGTTGGGAACTACTTGGGCCCACTTGTCCCCATCCTTAGAACTTAGGATAAAATAATTATCCATACTTTATACTTTAAGGAATATGAATATAATATTCCTTTTTGGCTTAATTTCCCTAGCTTATCCCCTTATCCTTAACGTTTATCACCCCCTTTCTCCAACAAGCGGAGTTTAGTCCCCCATACTCTTCTATCATGGTCGGTCTACACAAAATGATGTATTATATTAATGGTAAGACATATACAAAAATAGGCTCACTGGCCTTTAGCATCTAGGCTCTTAGGCCTAATTCAACACATAAACCTCCTAGATTATAATAACCGACTCACCAAGCTATAAAACACAACATATACACAAAGGCTCCCTGGCCAAAAAGTCACGCGCACTTAAGTTTGTTGCACGCATTATCCTGGAATGTGCACACTTCATCATTTTAGTGCGCAGTACATGTGCACACTATACCATGAAAGGTGCATGAAAAATGATATCAAACAACTCACCAAATTAAGTACATTTGTATTTACATTTACAGTTGGGGTTATGCCTAGGGGTATTACATCTATCGTCCATTGGTTTGGACGTGTGAACTGTTGATTGAGACCCTTCGCCAGTTTTCCATTTTGTCACTTTGGAAGATTTGAGGTGTTGTGTTCCAAAAAGCTTCGGAGCCTTGAGAACGGAGTAAATAGGGGTCGTCTATTTGAGGTAAGTGTCATTCGTCCAATCTACTTGTTTGGAGTTCACACATTCAGAGGAATTGTATGTTGGAGCGGGTAAAATCCCCTAAGCCCGGAGTCCCGAAATATCTGTGAGTCGTAGATCTCGACACATAGTGTGAGTTGTTGATCTTCGTCATTGTTTGGTTGTTCTCGTATTAGGAATTCGGGACGATTGTGGTTTTATGTTGTTGAAACTCCTGAAGCCTGGAGCTACGAAGTGCTAGAATTCCTTCCATTCAAATATTTAGTCCACGAATTTGGCCCGTGGTTGCATGGATTTCTCCTCTTAAGTAAATAGACCCTCACAAACATAGATTTGTGTGTAGGGAAAGGGGAAAAGGTATGTGGTATAATATTTTGAAGGTTCAGCAAGAGATTGAGAGCTAATTCAGCTCCCTACTATGAATGATCCTTATACTGGGAGGTGGCATGAGCACCAGGAGGTGGTGGTGGTTTCCATCAAGTGGTACCATAGCCCGAATTAAGCTTTGTGTGAAAGAAAACTTGGAACCATGTCATCGAGGAGACACAAAGTGAGACCAGTAGTTAATGAAACCATGGGAGAGGAAATGAAACAAATTTGTGCAAGGTTGCACACTATGGAGATAGTGCAACGAAGAGCACCCTAAGCCGGTGACATCAATGAAGTTGAAAGTGAAGATATAGAGGCAGCAAAAGATGTTGCAGGAGAAAAAGTAGCATAGGAGTGACTACTAAGAGTTATTGTCAATTTGGAAACCAAAGCAAAGATAGAAGTTCTAATGTATGAAGGAAATTTGAATGTGGAAGAACTGCTTGACTGGATAAGTGCTTTTGACAATTACTTTGAATATGAGGAGATTGATGATGAGAAGAAAGTAAAGCGTGTAGTGATCAGGTTGAAGAGACACACAACGTCATGGTGGGATGAGTTGCAAGCAGACAAAAGAAGCAAAGGTAAGTCTTGAATTAAGAGTTGGGATAGGATGGTAGCTAAATTGAAGGCTAAGTTCATACCCAAGGATTATCAAATAAATTTGTTTAGGAAGTTACATAATATAAGACTGAAAGATTTTTCAGTGAAAGAGTACACCAAAGAGTTTTACAAGATAAACATAAGAGCAGGACATAAGGATAATGATGAAAAAAAAGTTTCTAGGTACATCAGTTGATTGAGATATGAGATCTAGGATGAGATCAGTATGATGAAAATGAGAGATGTGGAAGATGCTTAGCAGGTAGATCTGAAGGTAGAGAAAAAGTTAGAAAGAAATAGGAGTCATAGGAAGAGAGGCAAGAATCCTAACAGAGGAGAAGAAACCACCAAACAAAAGTTCCATAAGGAAGGATAAGAAACTAGTAGCTCCAACAACCAGATAACTAGAGGAGGAATCTCTAGAGGAGTATACTATCGAGGGAGAAACTATTTTCCCAGAGGAAGAGGATGATGCAGAGGAGGAGAGGTGAAGTGTTATGCCTATGGAAAAGCAGGGCACATGTCTTGGGAATGTCCTGAGAGGAAAAATGAAGGAGGTAGAGGAGCTCACATTTTGAAGCACAGAAGAGGGATGTGGAGATGGAGATGGAAGCAGAAGCAATGGAAGAAGGAAGATAACTCATGATGAAGAAATCTCTTGTAAATCCAGAAAAATAGGTATGAGAACCAGTCCAAAGGAACAATGATCATAGACAGTGGGAGCATTGATAACTTAGTATCCACAGAGATGGTGGAAAAGCTAAAGTGTGAGACGACTGCACATCCGAATATGTATAGGGTGTCGTGGTTGTAGAAAGGACATCAAGTCATGGTAAGTAGACAATGTAAAGTTGAATTTAAGATTGGTGGTTATAAAGATGAGGTTTTATGTGATGTCATGCCTATGGATGTTTGTCATGTTCTGTTGGGGAGACCTTGACGATATGGAAAGAATTTCATACATGATGGGAGAAAGAACACTTATACCCTTGAGAAAAATGGGTGTAAGCATATGTTGTTGCCGATAGAATATAAAGGAGTTAAAGAGGAAGCTAGTTCAAGTATACTTCTCATGAGTGGGAAGGAACCTTTGAAGGAATAAGAAGATCCCCAGTCTTATAGTCTGAGGATAGGAGATATCAGTATATCTCTTAGAATGAGTTTCACAAGTTCTCATACTTGTGACAAAGTGGTGCAGGAGGAATCCAGGAAAGAGGCCAAAGATCCCGAGGTTTTAAAAACTAAGAGTTTGTGTGTGGTAGCAAGTGAAACATAAATATGGCCAGTTGATATTGTCAAAGAGAAGGAGAATGGACAGAAGTCAAGTTTTGTTCAAAAGGAAAATAAGGAAGAGGAGGCCTGCATAGCTGTGAGATAGGAAAATGTCCAAGAGGATAATTCAGATTCAATACTCACTCAATGGGAGAAGGATTTAGAAATATTGGAGAATTGGGTAAATCATCCAAAGGTGGAGGAACACTACTAGAGGAATTCAACCATGAAGGATATCAAGGGGACCGGGAACCTTCAGGAAGGAAAAATTTCTGAAGAAATAAAGAAGAATAAGAAGGAACCAATGGGTAGCAGTAGCAAGAACTTGGAACAAGACAATTTTCAGGAGAGAAAGAGAGAGTTGCAACAAAAGAGCCATCCAAGGGATAGGATGGACAAGGAGACTATGGAGTTGAGAGGGTTTATAGAAAGTTAAACCAAAGAGACAAGAGAATATTGCAGTGTTAAGATAGGTAGAACCTTGCAATGTATGATTTGAAGACCAGGATAAAAGAATACAGTAGTGGGAGAACGACAACAACATCAGCAACAAAAATGAAGAGAAGCAGGTGGAAATATCTAAGTTAAATTTTGGGACCAGGGAGGATATCGACCATAGTAGCAGAGGAGCCATGAGAAGGAGCTCATGATTTTTCTCAATAGAGAAGTATGATGAAGGAGAATCACCATCATCATTTAACGAGGCGTAGTGGAGGACAACTCAACATCCAGCACGATGCATTCATAACTGGTTTGGATTCCAAGGAGGGCATGTCACCTTAAATTTTAAAAACCTTTGTAACTAAAGACCCTTTAATATTTTGAGGCAAGAGCCATTGTATGCGCTCTAGATTATTGTAATCATCTTAATTACCTATAGTATTATACAGATATTGAGCATCGACTCATATCTAGGATGTAATTATCCATTTAATCTAATAAACTTCGTGGTATGTTTCTTTAATTGCGAAAAGATAGAACTAGAATAGTTTGGAGGGAAGTCTAGAGAAGCCCCCTCAGGTATAAATGTATGTTATATATGCCCAAAAGGGGTTGTTGATGCTGGATTACTGAGAGGGGGGGTGAATAAGTAATAGCATAACTATAATCCTTTTTCTTCAATTGTTATATCAATGTAGAATTATTATCCAATAATGAGCAGTAAGAAATAAACAATCACATACATACACAGTACACCAGTGTTTTACATGGAAACCCAAATGAGAGAAAACCATGGAATGCTTTTTCTTATATGTATTGAAGAATTACATTCATTGGAAGCACCAACTTCCTTTGTTTTCCAGCTGCAACTGGAAGGAGGCTCCAACCCCCTAGTTTATCAGGCTACAACCTGAGGGAATCTCCAACTCCCCAATTCTCTGGCTAGAACCAGAAGGAGGCTACAACCCCCTATGTTCTCTGGCTACAACTGGAAGGTGGCTACAACCACCTATCCTTGCCCTGTCCTACCACCCTGAAGTAGAAGTAGAATGATGGAACCATTGTCACACTATCACTGTGAGATATACTATTGTAAATCTGTACCAATAAATTTGAACCATGCATCAACCTGTACCTCAACCTGTAATCAACCTGTACCATAAACAAGTGCATCAACCATGCACCAACCTGTATCGAAAAACCTGTAATCAACCTATACCATAAACAAGTGCATCCAACCATGTACCAATCATGTGTCAACTACTCATCAACTATACACCTCATGTATGTGCCAACTCATCAACTACTTGTCTCAACCATGTACTCAACATGTAACTCAACCAAAATTCCTCATCAATTTCATCATCCAAATATGATTTGTAGGTATGTAATAGACCTACAGTATATGATCACATTTCTGCAAACCTTCCTTAACTTTAACAACAAGAGACTAGCATTTTCATCAAACTTTTCTTTAGTCTCGGGGATACTCCCCTTTCTTGAACTCTCCTTGGGGCTGCTCCCCATGCCTGAATGCCTTTGATATTCCTCTGAATAATCTCTCCCCTTCTGAACAAGGGATATCACTTTGATTTAATTTTGAAGATACATCGAACATACTCCCCCTGCGACCTTTGATCCCCCTGAAATTATGCTCCTGTGCTCTTTCTTAAAGTATAGGGCTCTTTTCTAGGTATGCATCTAATAAGTATCTCCTCCTAGAATCATGGGAAGAAGAATGACTCTCCCTATGGGTATGTCTCCCCTATATTTTCTGCAAGATGAACATTGTGCTACCATATAACGATCCTTGGACCTGTTCAGGCATCAAACTCATGCCATACCAAGCATCATGGAGCAAACGATATGTCAACAATGAAATAAAGAATCATGAGAAAAATATCAACCAAGTACATCATGTACAAAATGTGTGCTCATCATGCACAATGCCTATGTACATCAACCATGTACATCAACATCATGCAATGTGCCAAAAGATATCATCCATGGAATGTATCAATCATATGCCTTTATCAACATGCCAACATGTGCATCTACCAATATGCCAACCATGTGCATCTACCAACATGCCAATCAATATATCATATCACTCATGATATCTCTCCATCATGAACTAAGTGCCACAATAAGGTATCTCAAACAAATGCCAATTGTTGTGCTAATCAAGTAGTACCAATGGTGTAGTATCATCAAGCATATGAAATCTATGAGTGTACAAAACATGTAAATTACCATGCACCAATACCACAAAATGATGAATCCCATATATGTATGCCAAATCCTCCATAAAACATGTGCCAATCAAACTACTAGTAGGTGCCTCCTCCAATGTACTAGAAAAGTATCAATCATGCATCAACTATAGATCAACAATGATGTAAAACATGATCACCTCATCAACTCACCAACCATATGTACCAATATGTAGCCCAATCCACATGAAAAATGCATGCACCATGATATCAACACATCATAAGATATATCAATGAAACTCAAATATGTATCGGCCATGTACACCAATAGATCAGCATCAATCCATACCCATAGGTTAGTTTCATGCACTCAAGATTTTATTTTACATAATCCAATAGATGAACACTTAAACCTGCAACAAATAGTGTCAGAACCTACAACAAACAATGTCAGACCTTGCAACAGAGTGTTATACCATCACATCAAGTTGCAATCCATGTGCCAACTACTCATCAACAATGACTCATTTAATGAAATATTACTTTGACTTAACCTATTTTCCTTATTTTAGGGTTAACCACTTTCCATAAATAGAAATATCTCCAATATTTTATCATTTAAATACTCCTTCTTGATTTTCTCATCTTACTTTATCATTTCTTGATTTTTTCACTTCTCTTTATTATTTAAATAATCCACATTGACTTTGTCACCTTACTTTATCATTTAGGTCACTTAACCCATTTCTAGGTCACTTAACCTATTTTCCTTATTTTTAGGGTTAACCACTTTCCATAAATAGAAGGTTTTCCAATACTTTATCATTTAAATATTCCTTCTTGATTTTGTCACCTTACTTTATCATTTCTTGATTTTGTCACTTCTCTTTATTATTTAAATAATCCACCTTGACTTTGTCACTTTACTTTATCATTTAAATAATGATTTCTTCTTTTAGGTCACTTTGACTTCTTTGACTTTGGGGGCTTCAAGCCTTCATGTGGGGGTCCTTCATCTTCGTAAGGTCATAACTCTCAAACCTTGAGAAGTTATGTGACATTCCACATACCACCAGAAATGGCATGACAAGCACTATCCATCTAGGATATTTTCACCAATAATTTCCTTGATCTTCATCTCATTAGTCCACATACAAGGATGGGTCCTCCAACCATTCTTCTAGGATAACTCAATCCGTAAAGCGTATTCCTGTGAGGGCTTTCACCATAAGGGGACCACTTTGGAATTCATCCATTTGTGCACCTTATCAATCATGATAAGCAAATAATGAGAGAAAGGGTCCTCCAACCATTCTTCTAGGATAACTCAATCCACAAAGCATCTTCCCATGAGGGATTTCACCATAAGGGGACCACTTTGGAGTTCATCCATTTGTGCACCTTATCAATCATGATAAGACAATAATGAGTCATCTATACATTTTTCCAACAATGCATCATATACCAATGAAACTACAACGATCAATCTTCATCATGTATCAATGACAACTCAATGATCTATCTTCATCATATCAATGAAAACTCATTGATCCATCTTCATCTATGCAATCTCATCAAGAAAAATACATATTATATTACATCAATCATAAATCAATCAATCCTTTGACATCAATCAATCACTTGACATCAATCAATCAAACCATTGGCATCAATGACAACATGATCCAACAATATCCCCCTTTGTCATTGATGGCAATACCAACATTGATGTCAACATGTAGGTAAGGCATGATCTACATCAATAGTCAATGTGACTATCTCTCCCCATCAATAAACATCAATCACATCAATGTGATTAACTCTCCCACTTTTACATCAATGGGAAAGGGCCATTCTCATCTTGGGGCTACTCCCCTTGCTTGAACTCTCCTTGGGGCTGCTCTCCCTGTTTGAATGCCTTTGATCTTCCTCTGAATAATCTCTCCGCTTTTGAACAAGGGATATCACTCTGATGTAATGCTAAAGATACATTGAACATACTCCCCCTATGACCATTTCTCCCCCTGAAATTATGCTCCTATGCTCTTTCTTAAAGTATAGGGCTCTTTTCTAGGTATCCATATGATAAATATCTCCTCCTAGAATCATGGGAAGAAGAATGACTCCCCCTATGGGTATGTCTCCTCTATCTTTTCTGCAAGATGAACATTGTGCTACCATATAATGATCCTTGGACCTATTCATGCATCAAACTCATGCCATACCAAGCATCATGGAGAAAATGATATGTCAACAATGAAATAAAGAATCATGAGAAAAATATCAACCAAGTACATCCTATACAAAATATGTGCTCATCAATCACAACACCTATGTACAACAACCATGTACATTAACATCATGCAATGCGCCAAAAGATATCATCCATGGAATGTATCAATCATATGTCTTTATCAACATTCCAACATGTGCATCTACCAATATGCCAACCATGTGCATCTACCAATATGCCAACTGTTGTTCCTGAGTTTATACTTTAAGGCTCTAAAGTATACCGTCAAGGCATCCGAAAAGATAAAGAGAATTAAGGGGTAAGAATCAATTGTGAAGGGTAAATCAGAGTTGGTTTCTCAACTGTCTCTGTCTAGCTTCCCATTGTTTTTGGATGCTGATATCTCTCTCGATAACTGCCCACGAGCATTCTAATTCGACCCAGGTAGTTGTTGTTTGTAGGATAGTGTTAAATAACTTAAAAGCAATGCTAGTTTGATCTTGAAAGCCAGGTTCTATGTTAGGCTGTCTATTATTTGGGACAGTCATGGGGAGTAAAATTTTATTGAATTATAAAATGTTTAAAGATTTTGTGCTTCAGTTTTGAGGGATGAAATAGAAAAGGAATTTTGGAACTCAAAATAATAACACAATAACAATAGAGGTCATTTCCTGTACTTGAAACAATTTGAGAATAGTAAAATAATAGAAAAAGTAACGCTGCCAAAAAATATGAGGCTTTAATCATGAATGAATCTCATATCATAACAGGAGGAGGAGAAAAAAATGAGATTTCTAATGAAGTATAAAATATAATCATCCAAATGACCTACAAGTCTTGAAATTGTTGATAGCAATCACAGAGGAAAACTATAAATGATTAGATAATCAAAAAAAATCAAACTACAGTAGAATTTTGAATTAAACTATAGTCGATCATTCATTAGAAAGACATGGAAAGAAATATGTTGAAAGATACTGAAAACAGAGTTGAGGAACACATAGCTTCAAGTTGACAGAATTCAGAATCTCTTCTGCATTATCTATATCATTGTAAATCAAAAAACTTCTAATACACTTGGCTCCCAAAAACAAAATCCTTTTCTCAGTCTTGTGAAATTATATTTATACATGATCACCAAACCTTTCTTTTTTGTTGGTGATTAACAAACTTTCGAAAACTAATGGTTACATGAATGTGAAATACTGAACCATTTATATTTCTATCTTTATCTTATTTGATTAATTTCAATGATGAAATTTTCAAAATAATACTTTATGTCTTCATTGATGAACTTCCTTCTTCTGTTTTAAGACATCGAATACATTTTCCTAGAAACTACACCCAAACTCTGGGAGCTTCTGGAATATATTTCGCCTAAAAAAGGAAGAACTTTCTTTGTAGTTCGAGTAGACGGTCTTCGATTATCTTTCTCGTGAACATAATAGTTTGTAACTTTAAGTTCGACATCACTATCCATTTGTCAATTTGAGTGACATTGATTACCTTTATTTGTGGGATCTCTACCTGAATTTCTTCCAGATCCTCGTTGAATCTTAATTGATGCTTACCAATCTTAATTTCTCCTAACAACCCTGGACAATTGTTTCTTCCAATGTTCAATGAAGCTTTCTCTAAAAGGTCGAAAATTCCTTGACAGACGTCATTAACCTCTCTGGTTATTCTCTTGTTTTCTACGATGTTTCCCTCACATACCATGATTATTATATCACCTTTAATCTGCTCTAAAATAGATAGCTTTTGAGTCTCTCTGACCTCCTCTTTTGTTGAAAGAGCCATTGCTTTTTGAAAAGTTGTTCTGGCTACTTTCACTTCTCTCTCTTTCAAGAGAATACTCTCCAAGGATTTACTTGTTTCCTGAAAGTAATTCTGAATACATTCCTGCTTAAATGACACTCCATGTTGCTCTTTTTCTATCTTTTTATGTGTTTCCAACACCTGGGCTTGGAAGATTTCAAGCTCTACCACTTGACTTTCAATGGAATTAATATTATTTTGTAATTGTCAATTCATTTATTCTTGTTGTAGGACCTATGCTTAACTGACCTGTATCTTTAGGTTTGCTTCATCTAAGCTTTCTTTTAGTTTTTTAATCTCTTGAATTTCATTGAATATGGCTCATTCTAGACCCTTGTTTATCTCCCGAATGATATTTCTTTCAGTCTCCTTTAATTGACTTTGTAGCTGAGATATCATCTGATCTTTCTACTGCAACATAGTTCTCAAATTACCCACAAAGTATAAATTCTTCGATGCTAAGGCTCCCATTGTACCTTCTATTTCTGTAGTGAATTCCCCCTCTTCAAGTTTTTGTCCATCTACAATGATCTTGTGYTTTTTTATCATCATGTCTCCTCTTGGATGCATTTCCTGTTTCAGGATAACCTTCCTCTTTTTACTGAAAAAGTAATCAGAGGAAGGAATCTCATCCCTAGAAATAGGTTCGATATCACTAACATATAGAGCTCCCTCTTAGGGGTTTCCATAGGTAGACTGCAATGGGGTCAAAGAAGTAATAGGACTTCCAAGCTCCGTTGATGTTGTTCCTCCTACTTTTTTGGGAAAATCCTCAGGGATTTCTGGAGATGTTTCCAACTCCTTTCCTTTCCCTAACTCTGAGTTCTTGATTTGTAGAACTTTTGTTCTTAGTGAAGGCATTTCAGTCTCCTTCAAACTTTCCTTTGTATTTTCTTTATCCTATGCCTCTGATTCAAAACCTGGGGGAGGTCCTTCCTGCTCTAGAGGGGGGGTCATGGATTCACCCTAAAAAATCTTTGGCAAACAACTTCGCCTGTGACTTTGGAAGGACATGAAACCAGTCTGTAAGTCAGGTGATAAGGCCCGTACCCTATTCAATACCTCCTCATAGGATTTAACCTCTTTTAACATATCATCATAAACAAACTTTTCGTGTTCATAAGATTTCATATTGTAGTGCATCAAATGTTTGTTCACAAGTTTATAAGGGTCATGCTTTCTGTGCTCAATATCTACCAGTTTTATTTCTTCGAGCATTTCTGCTTCCACCTTGGAATGGCCCAAGTTTAGTAATGAAAATTTCCCGATATACACAAGGAAGATTGGCCAGGATTTATTTTGATCCGCCTTTAGCTCTATTTCAATGTCGCCTTTCACTATTTGGTGTGCTACCTACCTCAATACTAGTCTGTCTAGGAGAAATTTTGGAAGTGCATGAGGGGGGATTGAGCACCCATAAACCCTAATGTAAGAGAAGTTTTCATCGATGAACCAGTCAGCTATTGCTTTGATGTTATTTGAGAATGTCTCAGAAATGTGAGGGGGTTCACAACCATAAAACTTTTTATGCATTGGAATTACTATGAAATGGCAGATTTCGTAAAATGCATTCTTAGCATTTTCTTCCCATAGCACAGAGTGATACTCATGAATGGGTTTGGGGCAGGTTATGTTCCAACTCCAACTCATCATGGTAAATGGAGTTACAAAGAAGATTGCATCCATGATGTACGCCAACATGTAAAAGGCCACTAGCTGACCTTTAGATCTTGCAACTCTGTAATTTGAAACCTCTTGGGCTAGGTTATCAAACAATATCTTTCTCCAGTTAAAAGTGTATCCTTCTAATGCTTCTTCTAAAAAGGGAACCCATTCTGTGGGAAAATGATAGGGGTTCTTTTTGCCAAAGAGTCTGCACAACATCATGGCTACATAAACCATGTATTCATTCAAAGATGTGGTGGCGTAATTTCCGTGAGTGTCAGCCCTAAATTTTGAGGGACATCTCCACCATTCTTTGATTAAATCGGGATAAGTTCAGTCTGCTTTAGTACACTCCTTCCTTTGAAATTCAGCTATAAACTCCGAATTATAACTGTACTTAGGATTTGGTGAGAGTTTTTACATTACTTGTATATGCTCTGGCCTGAATGAGCCAACAACGACTGCTTGATCGTTTAAAATGTTTCTTGTTGGGATATTGACCTTCTCCAAGGCCCAATTGATCATATCATTGTATGCCATGAGCCAAGGGCATCCTACAATCTTATTAAGCTCCGATTCTACTATATGCCGATGGTGATTCTCGGACTCAACAGGAGAATTTTTTATTTCATAATCGAGGAGTTCATAGATTTCTCTCCAGGATTTAATTGAGTCGATGGCGTGTGGCCTAGTGTCGGATATGATATCTCCTTCTGGGTTACACATCTCCTCTGTATCTTCACTCTTCTTTGGTGCTTTCTTTGGTGCCATATCTCTATGTTACATGGAAAACCTATCACAGAAAAGAATCGTATGAGCTTGGCCAAATGCGAATTACCTTTGAAAGACAAAACAAGCATAGGTTTTGGAACACAGACTTTTAATTCTCCTTAAACTCATTTTATGACTAAAACACTAACGCAGTTGACCTGTAATTAATTACATTTAATGTAAAAAATATTTCTGAGATACGCATTATTGTCGCAGTATTTATCAGTTATCTATTTATTAATATGGTCGTATTTTGGCGCTTTTGAATTCAAAATTCGAAAGATTTCATTCAACGAAAACCGAAACACGAACAAACCTAAGAAGTTTTATTGTCATTAATCATACTTCCAAAATAGAGTTAATTCAATCTAAACATAGATTATGAGTCGAGACTTCGTGTTTCGGGATTTCGGGGATCATGTTGACAAGAGGTGTTATCGCTGAACCTCGATTCTCGAAATTGAGAAATCACGATAAGATTAGGTTTTAGACCTTAACTATCATATTAGTAAATTAATTAATCAAGATTAAAAACTAACTTCCATTCTTTCGGGAAATCAGGGATCGGGATTCCGCGATTAGATATATATTAAAACATATGTTCTCAGTAAACCCCGAATCCCGATTTTTTTTTTAAAGTTAGTCTTAACTCCTTTAGGTTTTAAGTTTATCGTGATTCTTAAAGAACGCGCCTCAACATTTAAAGACAATTTAATTTTCCGCCTTTTATTATTTAAAGAATAAAGCTTGTTAGGATTTCGGTACCAGGCTTTTGGAAATGATAGCAAGGATTATGCTTTATGAAAAGCCGAAACCTGAAAAAGGAAAGTTTTGATCTTAGAGATAAAAACTTTAAAAACTCTTTCAACATAGGCTCCAATTGGGGACCTCATCTCCTTGTGGGACGAGGCAAACGAGTAGTCTTAGTGCCTTTATTGGGTAAATGGAGTCAAAGGCTTCTTTCTATGGAACTTGCTTAGGAAGGGGACATAGAGGGAAAAAGATATTTTGTCTTTACTTCTGAAAAGATTTTCAAAACTCCCAACATTGTAAACTCAACTGCAATCTCATTCATGATCTTCTCCTTCTCGCTACTGAATTTAGGTCTTCTTTAAGATGATCAAAACAATCCTAGGAAATCCAACAGATCTTGTGGCTTTTGGCTTGCATCAAATGAAGTAAATTTCATGTTTTTAATTGGGTAGCCCTGTCTGAACTTGGGATGCAGATCCGGTTTCGAAAAGGATGGTAACTAGAGTAGAGTGAAATTTACCTATGAAAGCCTTACAGATACCTCAGATATTGCTTCACTGCCATCGAACCTGTTCAGTACCTCGGTGAAGTTATCTGTCCCTTTTTACTGAATTTCCTTTCACCACTTCGAATCATAATTATGCATTTAAATGTTGAGATGAGGGTAATCATTTCTGAATTTCCTTTCATCGTCTTCTTGGACTAGATGGGGGCAATCAAATATGAATTTACTTTCACCATCTGTCTTATATTTTACTTTTTGAACACGAAGTGGGGGCAATCAGTGGTACTAAGTATACCAGGGATGATACCTGTGTAAAATTTGCAGTGGAGGTCTGTCAACTTGCTTTGATTACCCTGGACCAACCTTTTCTTAACTTTCAAAGCACCTTAGCCCGCAGGAAAAATGGGAAAGATTACTTCCAGGGCCTTCCTTTGAGCAAGCCTCAATCCTTAGAAATTGTTAAGAAACCTAGGAGAGTCAGGATTAGCCTACGCATTACTTTGTTTAGTCGGAGAGTGAGGAGTTATGAGGACTCACTTACCTTTTAAGATCTTTTTTCCAGCTTCCAAAGCTAAGACGTAATCTCTTCTCCGTCGGTGGGAAACTCATAAAGACGCTTGGTTTTTTAAGAAGGCAAAACCGAGGGTAGAAAGGGGCAATGGAGAAAGACCTGGAAATCGAAAAATAGGGGTCATGGATTAAACCCAACTCTTGGAACCCTTTCTCGGAGACGCTTTACTCTCTCTGTTTATTTTAATTACCTCTTATGTTTATCTAGGTGAAATTCTTAGGACCTAGAGTAAGAACTCGTTCTTTTAGTGACATATCACACTTACAAGACCATCAMTGCACTTTAGAGACCGTCATTTGAAAAATAGACTTCTCTGGAATTCGCACCTTCGCCTTACCATTTTCATTCTCTTTTGAAATAACGGAAAATCTTTTCTATCACCTGTTTTTGGTGAATTTATCTTTCGATATATGGCCGTMTATTTTCTCCTTTCGCTTGTTTGGGCTATAAGCTGGGATCCTGTAAGGGAACAATACAAAGAGTATCAGGGCTTTAAAAGAGTTGAATGCATTGAAAATTTTGTATCTCTACTTCTAGAAAAAACATTGGCCTATTTTATTTTTTTACGAAAGTAGACTTACCAAAAAATTATGAAATAAAAAAGAAAACACAAACCGGTATATACAGTGGGAATTTTTGAAACCAATTATTCCATATAGTGTTTTAAATAACGCCCATTGGCAGGGGCGTTGAGGATTTTACCGTCCAAATTCTCTAACAGAAACAAATTTTTTCCTTCAAGAGTTGTAACCTTGAATGGTTCGTACCAGATGTGATCGAATTTACCATGTTTTGCTGAGTCTTCTTTCCTAGCATCCCATTTTAAAACCAAATCTCCGGGGAGAAATTCTCTATCTTTGGCCTTATGATCGAATAGCACTTTCATGTTGTCCTGGTATTTCTGCAACCTTTCATCCACTTCAGCCTTGTGTTGTTGGACTTCAATCAGCTGGTTTATTCTTCTTGTGACATGATTTGGTTCTTCCTTCTCATATTGCCAAAGTTTCATTATAGGAAGCACTAGATTTATAGGTAATACTACATCGGTCCCATACACCATTTGGAAAGGAGAAGTGCCAATAGACTTTTTCGTGCCTATCTGATTTGCCCATGAAGCATATTTCAAATGCACATGCCAATATTTTTTGTCTTCGCTCAACACTTTCTTAATTATATTGATCAGTCTCTTGTTTAAAGACTCGGTAGCCCATTTCCCTGGGGGTAATATGTCATGGAATGACCAAGCATGATATTGTACTTTTGGCAAAAACTGATCATAGCCATAGATTTAAAGGCCTAGGCGTTATCTGTGACTATCTTTTGGGGGCAGCCGAATCTAGACAAAATGTTCTCTTCTAAGAAATCTATTTCCACCGAATCCGTGTCCCTTCTAGTTGGAATAGCCTCCATCGATTTGGTGAAGTAATCTGTAGCAGTCAGGATACATTTATGTTGAGCGCTAGAATGAGGATTAATTTCGCCTATGAAATATAATCCCCGTTGCTGAAAAGGGGCTTCTGTTTTGACCGGAACCAACGGCATCGTTGGGAGTCTATGCTTGCCTGCGAACAATTGGCAAGGGTTGCAAGCTCGGACCTTGGTGTTGACGTCTGAGAAAAGTTTGGGCCAATAATATCCTGCCTTCAGGATCTTATAAGTCGTTGCCCTCCAGGCGTGATGTCCTTCACACACTCCTTCGTGAAATTGGCTTATGACCTTCTCTGTTTCTGATTCAACCAAACAAACCAACAGGAAGCCAAGTGGGTCCTTCCAATACAATTGTCTTTCGGATATACAGTATTTGACCACATGCAGCTTCAGCGTTCTAGCTTTGGATGGGGGTAAGTCACTCGGGCACTTGAAGGTCAACAGGTAGGACACTATGTCTTTGTACCAATCCGATGAAGCAAATTTCTCTTCAATTCTGATTTCAATTATTTGTTCATCGAGCTCGTTCATGTCCACACACTCTTCACCTCCCTGTAGGAGATTTATTTCGAGAGCTATGAAATTTGATTCAACTAAGAGTTTAGCCAAACCTTGTCCCTTTACTAGTCTCGTTGGTTTTATCTCCAGGTTGAATTCTTGAATTTTGGCAGGCCACTGTCCTCTTTTGCCATCACTATCGGACTGAACCAAAATGTCTTTTATGGAGCTAGTTGGTACATATGCAATTACCTTGGAATGCAACATGTAGGTTCTGAAATCCTTTAACACCTTCACCATAGAATAAGCTTGTTTTTCTATTATATCATATCTGAGTTCAGCGTCTCTGAGACTTTTGCTAAAAAAGACTATCGGTTTCTTGAAACCTTCTTCATTTTTCTGGAGGAGTACCGAAGCAAGTGTGTGTTCGGAGGCGAATGAGAAAATAAGAAAATTCTTTAGATAATTAGGGCTTCCTAGTATGGGTGCCTCGCTTATAACCTTCTTGATGCATGCAAATGATGCTTTGGCTTCTGTTGTCCATTTCACTTCGTTTTTTTTCTTTAGCATATATGTGATCAGCTTCACAATTTCAGCAAAGTTTGGGATAAATCTCCTCAAAAAATTTATTTTTCCTAAGAATGACTGAATTTCTTTTACATTCCTAGGGATATTTATTGTGTCTATAGCTTCAACTCTTTTAGGATCAATTTTAATTCCATCTCGAGACACAATATGGCCCAAGAGTTTACCTTCTTGCATAGCAAAGTGAGACTTTTTGGGGTTTAAAGACAATCCAAACCTGCGTCATTTCTCAAATGTCTGCTTGAGATATATCAGATGATCTTCATCAGATTTAGAAAAAATGGTTAGATCATTGAGATAGATAATCACAAATTTGTCCCTTTCGCCAATGAAAGCGATATCCATAGCACGTTGGAAAGTAGCACCTTCATTCATTAAACCAAAAGGCATCTTGTCATACATAAATGTACCCCAACGGGTGGTGAAGGTTGTTTTTTCTTTATCGTGTTCGTTGATGGCAATTTGGTTGTACCCGGAAAACCCATCGATCATCGACATCCTATTTGCCCCAACTACTTTTTCTAAAACGTGATCCATTTTGGGTAGGGGGTAATTGTCTTTGAGGGAGGACTTATTTAGATTTCTGAAATCAACACACAGTCTAATTTTTCTTTCTAACTGGAACCAGGTTTTCTACCCAATCAGAGTATCTCAGTGGTACAATTATTTTTTCATCCAGGAGATTTTTGACTTCCCTTTCGATCGCGGGCAATAAAATAGGATTGATTTGTCAGAGTTTTTGTCTAAAGGGTTTGACACCAGGCTTTAGGGGTATCTTATGTTCAATCACAGTGGTTTCATAGGTTCTCAGCTCTTCATATGACCAAGTGAAAATGTCCTTGTACTTTCTAAGCAACTTCGAGTATTTACTTTTGGTTTCTGGGGATAGATATTTGGAGAGTTTCGCTACCCGAGGGTTTTCTTTAGTACCTATGTCACAATCCTCAACCTCTTCAAGTTGAGTTTGTAGAGTGGATCTTGAAGGGATATCATCTTGATTGAATAATATTTCCAAGGGAATCAGGCCCTTAGGGATTTGGTTATTTTTAAGAACGAGCATTCGGTGATTCATGATTTTATCGTGGAACTCTTGAAGATCCTTCCCTTCCTGCATGATCCAAATAGGATCATTTTGGTTTTCTTGGTCAGCGTTTGTTTCGGCAAACTCATCTATTGATTCTAAAAATTTGCAAAGTTGTTCATCATCCTCAAAGACTTGCCAATGTTGTATGTTATTTGGTATAGAAGGTCGGTGCCTCATTTGTATGTGGTACTTTAGTTTAAACGTGGTGGGAAGTGTGAAAGTTGAGGCTTCTTTGGCTAATGCATCAGCCTGTTGGTTTTCAGTTCTTGGAATGAAATGAACCTTGACAGAGGAGAAGAAATTATCGATCAAATTCCAGACGTAATTCCTGTAGGACCTCAACCTAAGATTTTTGTCTTGGTACTGTCGGTTTACCTATTTTATGATTAGCTCGGTGTCACCAAAGACTTCAAGGTTTTTTATTTTCATTCTCCTAGCGGCTTCTAATCCTAACACTAAGGCTTCATACTCGCATACATTATTTGTGCAGTCTACATTCCATTATAGCCTATAGGAAAAAGGGATTACAAATTGATCATCAGGAGCCACAAGGAGTTCCCCTACTCCACCTCCGAAGTAGGATGAAGCACCGTCAAAAAACATCTTCCATACACCAGTGCTATATACATTTTTTTTAATTTTTTCTTTTTCTGTTTTTTCTTCTGTACAACTTTCGTCTATACCTACATCAATATCCTCATCAATGGATAAGATACAACTACCTAAATCTTGATCAACAATATATACAAGGTGGTTATTTGGGTTCCATGAAAGCCAATCTAGATTCTTTGTATAAGCGCGTGTACTGTCCTCCAAAAACTAGAATCATAGCATACATCATGTCAAGTTGCAGAGATCCTCCAAGCTTGGCACCCCATGACCTAGATAACAACATACCATATTTTGGAGCGATATCGGCGATCACTACATCCATAAGAATGCCTTTTGTGGGTATTTGCGCCAAATTTACCACCAGGTCTTTAATCATGCCTATGCATTTGACTTTTCTTGAATCAAATGAATATAAATCTCCATAAGGCCTAGTGATTTCAAGACCTAATTTATCCATAATGGATTTAGGTATCACATTGTGGGATGCTCCAGAATCAAGCATGCAGTTATGGAGTAGCTGGTCAAACAAGGTTAACGTGATATAGAAGGGGGCAACAGTGTCCTTCGCACCTTCGACATGTGGACCAAAAATTATGTTTGGCTTGTCATCTTCTAAGTTGATGACATCGGCTTGGCTTTCATCTTCCAAAAAGTTAATCATCTTGGCAATTTGATTTCTGTATATGGGATTTTTAGCCAGTTCAACAAGTGGGATAGCGATTTTGATTTTGTTTATTTCAGTTTCCAGACAAAAATTTCCTAGGGCCTTGTCGCTCTCTATGTTTGGGGCCTCCATTCCTTTCTTTTCATCTTTTCTTTATGGTGCGTATTTGGTTTCACTCACAGGGACCTATGTTTTCACGGTGGGTGTTCCTACTGACTTTGACTTGACAGGTTGCGTGTCAGTGGTGTGGGTTTTTGCAGTCTGTTTCTCAACAACCTTTGGAGCCGCTTCATCAGTTTCGCCCCTAGGCAAGATATTTTTTGTTGGGGCGGTTGGAAGACTCTTGTTCCTAGGTCTTAAATTGTATTTCTCATGTAGTTTGACTATAATATCATCTGTGATACCCTGATAGGTCAAATCTTTAGAAGTATCATTGCTAACATCATCTTCCCATCTAATTTCTTTATTTAAGGATTTTTTGTAATCTTGTCTTGATAAATAGGGTGATTTACTATCATCGCCAAGATTATTTATATCCTCATATAACTCTTCAAAATATTCTAGGTCCTCCTCTCCAATGAAGTTTTCACTTTTGAAGGGGGTTGGTATTTTTTTATCCTCATTCTTAATTGTTTTCTGTGGGGCCTGAGGATCAGGATTCCTTCTTAAATCCTTTCTAGGAAAATGATCCCTTTTTTATTTATCTAGTTCCATTTTTGAGATCTTATTTCACAGTTCTCTAATTACCTTAGCCATCTCGTCTATTTTATCTCCTGAGGATTTCCCCGATCCTGAGGATCCACCTTTTTTTTTGAATTTCCTACTTTCTTTGTTCCCGGTTTCTATTTTTTCTTTTAATTTCCCTGATGCCATCATGTTCGATTCGATTTCTAGGGCATCATCTTTCATTTTCGTGAGATCTGTTGATCTCCTTTCTCTCAATAATAGAGTGAAATCAGGATCAAAGGCTCCAACGAAAGTCACCTTTGCTGTGGGTTGAGAAGGTTTGACCTCGACCGAGATTTTATTATACAACTTGTTAAACCTTTGTGTGAACTCGAGAACTGATTCTGAGTTTTTCTTCCTAAGGGATCCAAATTCAGCTAGGTAGTAGAGGTGGTCCCTCCTTTCCCCCCATTGTTTGATAAAAGCGTTTTCAAGTTCTTCGTAAGATATTAGAGATCCTGCAGCTAAGGCTCGGAACCAGGTCCTCACCTGTCCTTCGAAAGTATGAACGAGGAGTCTAGAATAGACATCTTTGTGTTCGATTCTGAGGATGTCGACAAATTGGTCAAAGAAATTTATGTGTTCTTGAGCGGTTAAATCTCCTTCCCCTGTAAATTTGGGAAGGCTTTTCATATAATTTTTAGGAAGGCCATGTAGGGGAACTGGGAGGACAAGGGGGGCATATCTGGAAGCTACCTTAGCAAAGATTCTAGGAAGCAGTGCTTGGCCACCTGCTGGTCCTCCTGGGGCACCGCTCCCAGCTCCTGCGCCTCTGTGTGCAGCCATTGATGGATTTGAGGCTGAAGTTTGGAGTGTATGAGGAGAAGGATCACGGAAATTTTGGGTATATACTTCAGGAAAAAAGAACGTATCATTTGAAAGGGGAAGCGAGATGGATCTCTCAAGTGTTTCCTTAACTTTCAACTGTGTAAAATTAGGCCGACAAATAGTATGTATGGGTGAAATGATTTGTCTAAGGGATCTTCATGATTTTAAAATCTTTTCTAGATCAGAGACTAGCGAGGTCTACTTGTCGTCCGGGTTCTTTTTGGTGTTCTTTCAACTAAAATCCAGTTCACTTATCATGGAGTCGCCAAGTGAAAAATAAAGGTAGCCTTAGAAGGTTTTTCTATATTTGTTCACTATCAAAGAAAGAAAATGTCAATGTCGTTCTTCCTAGGGAAAAGTTTCGTTTCTTCATTCCCTGGAAATGGCACCAAAAAGATGTTGTTCCTGAGTTTATACTTTAAGTCTCTAAAGTATACCGTCAAGGAATCCGAAAAGATAAAGAGAATTAAGGGGTAAGAATCAATTGTGAAGGGTAAATCAGAGTTGGTTTCTCAATTGTCTCTGTCTATCTTCCCATTGTTCTTGTATGTTGATATCTCTCTCGATAACTGCCCACAAGTGTTCTAATTCGACCAAGGTAGTTGTTGTTTGCAGGATACTGTTAAATAAGTTCAAAGCAATGCTAGTTTGATCTTGAAGGCCAGGTTCTATGTTAGGTTGTCTATTAGTTAGGACAGTCCTGGGGAATAAATGTTTTTTGAATTATAAAATGTTTAAAGATTTTTTGCTTCAGTTTTGAGGGATGATATAGAAAAGGAATTTTGGAACTCAAAATAATAACACAATAACAATAGAGGTCGTTTTCTGTACTTGAAACAATTTGAGAATAGTAAAATAATAGCAAAAGTAACGCTACTGAAAAATATGAGGCTTTAATCATGAAAGAATCTCATATCATAACAGGAGGAGGAGAAAAAAACGAGATTTCTAATGAAGTATAAAATATAACCATCCAAATGACCTACAAGTCTTGAAACCGCTAATAGAAATCACAGAGGAAAAACTGTAAATGATTAGATAATCAAATAAATTCAAACTACAGTAGAACTTTTAATTAAACTATAGTTGATCATTCATTAGAAAGACATGGAAAGAAAGATGTTGAAAGATATTGAAACTAGAGTTGAGGAACACATAGCTTCAAGTTGATAGAATTCGGAATCTCTTTTGCATTATCTATATCATTGTAAATCGAAAAAATTCTAATACACTTGGCTCCCAAAAACAAAATCCTTTTCTCAGTCTTGTGAAATTATATTTATACATGATCACCAAACTTTTCTTTTCTGTTGGGGATTAACCAACTTCTGAAAACTAACGGTTACATGAATGTGAAAGACTGAACCGTTTATATTTCTATCTTTATCTTCTTTGATTAATTTCAATGATGAAATTTTCAAAATAATACTTTATGTTTTCGTTGATGAACTTCCTTCTTCTATTTTAAGACAGTGAATACATTTTCCCAGAAACTACACCAAAACTCTGGGAGCTTCTATAATATCTTTCGCCTCAAATAGAAGGAACTTTCTCTGCAGTTCAAGTAGACAGTCTTTGATTATCTTTCTCGTGAACTTAATAGTTTGTAACTTTAAGTTCGACATCACTATCCATTTGTCAATTTGAGTGACATTGATTACCTTTATTTGTGGGATCTCTACCTGAATTTATTCCAGATCCTCCTTGAATCTTAACTGATGCTTACCAATGTTAATTTTTCCTAACAACCCTGGACGGTTGTTTCTTCCAATGTTCAATGAATCTTTCTCTAAAAGGTCAAAAAATCCTTGACAGTCGTCATTAACCTCTCTGGTTAGTCTCTTGTTTTCTTTGAGGTTTGCCTCCCAAACCTTGATTATTATATCACCTTTAATCTGCTCTGAGACGGATAGCTTTTGAGTCTCTCCGACCTCCTCTTTTGTTGAAAGAGCCACTGCTTTTTGAAAATTTGTTCTGGCTACTTTCACTTCTCTCTCTTTCAGGAGAATACTCTCCAAAAATTTACTTATTTCCTGGAAGTAATTCTAAATAAATTCCAGCTTAAAGAACACTCCCTGTTGCTCTTTTTCTATCTTTGTATGTATTTCCAACACCTGGGCTTTGAATATTTCAAGCTCTGCCACTTGATTTTGAATGGAATTAATCTTATTTTGTAATTGTCTATTCATTTCTTCTTGTTGTAGGACCTGTTCTTGACTGAACTGTATCTTCAGGTTTGCTTCATCTAAGCTTTCTTTTAGTTTTTTAATCTCTTGAATGTCATTGAATCTGGCTCATTCTAGACCCTTATTTATCTCCCGACTAATATTTCTTTCAGTCTCCTTTAATTGACTTTGTAGCCAAATTATCATCTGATATTTCTGCTGCAAGATAGTTCTCAAATTACCCACAAAGTATAAATTTTTTGATGCTAAGGCTCCCATTGTGCCTGCTATTTTTGTAGCGAATTCCCCCTCTTCAAGTTTTTGTCCATCTACAATGATCTTGTGCTTTTTTATCATCATGTCTCCTTTTGGATGCATTTCCTGTTTCAGGATAGCCTTCCTCTTTTTACTAAAAAAGTAATTAGAGGAAGGAATCTCATCCCTAGAAATAGGTTCAAGATCACTAACATATAGAGCTCCCTCTTGGGGGTTTCCATAGGTAGACTGCAATGGGGTCAAAGAAGTAATAGGACTTCCAAGCTCTGTTGATGTTGTTCCTCCTACTTTTTTGGGAAAATCCTAAGGGATTTCTGGAGATGTTTCCAACTCCTTTCCTTTCCCTGACTCTAAGTTCTTGATTTGTAGAACTTTTGTTCTTAGTGAAGGAATTTCAGTCTCCTTCAAACTTTCTTTTGTATTTTCTTTATCCTGTGCATCTGATTCAAAACCTGGGGAAGGTCCTTCCTGCTCTAGAGGGGGGGTCATGGATTCACCCTGCAAAATATTTGGCAAACAACTTCGCCTATGACTTTGGAAAGACATGAAACCAGTCTGTAAGTCGGGTGATAAGGCCCGTACCCTATACAATACCTCCTCATAGGATTTAACCTCTTTGAACATATCATCATAAATAGACTTTTCATGTTCATAAGATTTCATATTGCAGTGCATCAAATGTTTGTTCACAAGTTGATAAGGGTCATGCTTTCTGTGCTCAATATCTACCAGTTTTATTCTTCGAGCACTTCTGCTTCCACCTTGGAATGACCCAAGTTTAGTAATGAAAATTTCCCGATATACATAGGGAATATTGGCCAGGATTTCTTTTGAGCCGCCTTTAGCTCTATTCTGATGCCACCTTTCACTATTTGGTGTGCTACTTCCCTCAATACCAGTCTGTTTGGGAGAAATTTTGGAAGTGCATGAGGGGGGATTGAGCACCCATAAACCCTAATGTAAGAGAAGTTTTCATCGATGAACCAGTCGACTATTTCTTTGATGTTTTATGAGACTATATCAAAAATGTGAAGGGGGTTCATAGCCATAAAACATTTTATGCATTGGAATTACTATGAAATGACAAATTTCATAAAACACATTCTTAGCATTTTCTTCCCATAGCACAGAGTGATACTCGTGAATGGGTTCGAGGAAGGTTATGTTCCAACTCCAATTCATCAGGGGAAATGGAGTTACAAAGTAGATTTCATCCATGATGTACGCCAACATGTAAAAGGCCATTCGCTGACCTTTAGATCTTGCAACTTTGTAATTTGAAACCTCTTGGGCTAGGTTATCAAACAAAATCTTGCTCCAGTTAAAAGTGTATCTTTTTTATCGTTCTTCTAAAAAGGGCACCCATTCTGTGGGAAAATGACAGGGGTTCTTTTTGCCAAAGATTCTACACAATATCATGGCTACATAAACCATGTACTCATTCAAAGATGCGGTGGTGTAATTTTCGTGAGTGTCGGCCCTAAATTTTTATGGACATCCCCACCATTCTTTGATTAAATCGGGATAAGTTTGTTCTGCTTCAATACACTCCTTCCTTTGAAATTTAGCTATAAACTCGGCATTATAAATGTACTTAGGGTTTGGTAAGAGTTTGTACATTACTTGTATATGCTCTGGCCTGAATGAGCCGACAACGACTGCTTGATCATTTAAAATGCTTCTTGTTGGGATATCGACCTTCTGCAAGGCCCAATTGATCATATCGTTGTATGCCATGAGCCGAGGGCATGTTGTGATCTTATGAAGCTCCAATTCTGCTATATCCCGAAGGTGATTCTCGGAATCAGCAGGAGAATTTTTTATTTTGTAATCCAGAAGTTCATAGATTTCTCTCCAGGATTTAATTGAGTCGATGGCATGTGGCGTAGTGTTGGATATGATATCTCCTTCTGGGTTACGCATCTCCTCTATATCTTTAGTCTTCTTCGGTGCTTTATTTGGCGCCATAGCTCTATATTAGATGGAAAACCTGTCACAGGAAAGAAGCATATGAGCTTGGCCGAATGTGAATTACCTTTGAAAGATAGAACACGGATAGCTTTTGGAACACAGACTTTTAATTCGCCTTAAACTCGTTTTACGAAGAAAACATTGATGCAACTGACCTGTAATTAATTACATTTAATGAAAAAAATATTTCTGAGATACGCATTAGTGTCATAGCATTTATCAGTTATCTGTTTATTAATATGGTTGTATTTTGGTTCTTTTGAATTCAAAATTCGGAAGATTTCATTCAATGGAAACCGAAACACGAACAAACCTAAGAAGTTTGATTGTCATTAATCATGCTTCCAAAACAGAGTTAATTCAATATAAACACAGATTATGAGTCGAGACTTCGCGTTTCATAATTTTTGGGATCATGTTGACAAGAGGTATGTTATAGCTAAACCTCGATTCCCGAAATTGAGAAATCACGATAAGATTAGGTTTTAGACATTAACTATCGTTTTAGTAAATTAATTAATTAGGATTAAAAAATAACTTCCATTCTTTCAGGAAATTGGGGATCGAGATTCCGCGATTAGATATGTATTAAAACATCTGTTCTCAATAAACCCCGAATCCCAAAATTGTTTTTAAGGTTAGTCTTAACTCCTTTAAGTTTTAAGTTTATCATGATTCTTAAAGAACGCGAGTCAAAATTTAAAGACAATTCAATTTTTCTGCCTTTTATTATTTAAAGAATAAAGCAAGTTAGGATTTTGGTATCGGGCTTTTGGAAATGATAGGGAGGGTTATGCTTTATGAAAAATCGAAACCTGAAAAAGGAAAATTTTTGTCTTAGAGATAAAAACTTTAAAAACTGTTTCAACACCAACCATGTGCATCTACCAACATGCCAAACAATGTATCATATCAATCATGATATGTCTCCATCGTGAACCAAGTGCCACAATCAGGTATCTCAAACAAATGCCAATTGTTGTGCTAATCAAGTAGTACCAATGGTGTAGTATCATCAAGCATATGCCATTTATGAGTGTACCAAACATGTACATTACCATGCACCAATACCACAAAATGATGAATCCCATATATGTATGCCAAATCCTCCATAAAACATGTGCCAATCAAACTGCTAGTAGGTGCCTCTTCCAATGTACTAGAAAAGTACCAATCATGCATCAACTATAGATCAACAATGATGTAAAACATGACCACCTCATAAACTCACCAACCATATGTACCAATATGTAGCCCAATCCACATGAAAAATGCATGCACCATGATATCAACACATCATAAGATATATCAATGAAACTCAAATATGTACTGGCCATGTAAAATAATAGATCACCATCAACCCATACCCATGGGTTAGTGTCATGCACTCAAGATTTTATTTTACATAATCTAATAGATGAACATTTAAACCTGCAACAAATATTGTCAGAACCTGCAACAAACAATGTCAGACCTTGCAACAGAGTGTTATACCATCACATCAAGCTGCAATCCATGTGCCAACTACTCATAAACAATGACTCATTTAATAAAATATTACCTTGACTTAACCTATTTTCCTTATTTTAGGGTTAACCACTTTCCATAAATAGAAATTTCTCCAATATTTTATCATTTAAGACTTCCTTCTTGATTTTCTCATCTTACTTTATCATTTCTTGATTTTTTCACTTCTCTTTATTATTTAAATAATCCACATTGACTTTGTCACCTTACTTTATCATTTAAATAATGATTTTTTCTTTTAGGTCACTTAACCCATTTCTAGGTCACTTAACCTATTTTCCTTATTTTTAGGGTTAACCACTTTCCATAAATAGAAGGTTCTCCAATACTTTATCATTTAAATATTCCTTCTTGATTTTGTCACCTTA
>JASDQU010102304.1:338893-376118 GCA_032191745.1 Picea mariana | reverse complement strand
TATGAGTGTACCAAACATGTACATTACCATGCACCAATACCACAAAATGATGAATCCCATATATGTATGCCAAATCCTCCATAAAACATGTGCCAATCAAACTGCTAGTAGGTGCCTCTTCCAATGTACTAGAAAAGTACCAATCATGCATCAACTATAGATCAACAATGATGTAAAACATGACCACCTCATAAACTCACCAACCATATGTACCAATATGTAGCCCAATCCACATGAAAAATGCATGCACCATGATATCAACACATCATAAGATATATCAATGAAACTCAAATATGTACTGGCCATGTAAAATAATAGATCACCATCAACCCATACCCATGGGTTAGTGTCATGCACTCAAGATTTTATTTTACATAATCTAATAGATGAACATTTAAACCTGCAACAAATATTGTCAGAACCTGCAACAAACAATGTCAGACCTTGCAACAGAGTGTTATACCATCACATCAAGCTGCAATCCATGTGCCAACTACTCATAAACAATGACTCATTTAATAAAATATTACCTTGACTTAACCTATTTTCCTTATTTTAGGGTTAACCACTTTCCATAAATAGAAATTTCTCCAATATTTTATCATTTAAGACTTCCTTCTTGATTTTCTCATCTTACTTTATCATTTCTTGATTTTTTCACTTCTCTTTATTATTTAAATAATCCACATTGACTTTGTCACCTTACTTTATCATTTAAATAATGATTTTTTCTTTTAGGTCACTTAACCCATTTCTAGGTCACTTAACCTATTTTCCTTATTTTTAGGGTTAACCACTTTCCATAAATAGAAGGTTCTCCAATACTTTATCATTTAAATATTCCTTCTTGATTTTGTCACCTTACTTTATCATTTCTTGATTTTGTCACTTCTCTTTATTATTTAAATAATCCACCTTGACTTTGTCACTTTACTTTATCATTTAAATAATGATTTCTTCTTTTAGGTCACTTTGACTTCTTTGACCTTGGGGGCTTCAAGCCTACATGTGGGAGTCCTTCATCTTCGTAAGGCCATAACTCTCAAACCATGAGGAGTTATGTGACATTCCACATACCACCAGAAATGGAATGATAGGCACTATCCATATAGGATAGTTTCACCAATAATTTCCTTGATCTTCAT
This sequence comes from Picea mariana, assembly GCA_032191745.1. Taxonomy (NCBI): domain Eukaryota; kingdom Viridiplantae; phylum Streptophyta; class Pinopsida; order Pinales; family Pinaceae; genus Picea; species Picea mariana. Next base: position 374,973 of record JASDQU010102304.1, on the reverse strand, counting down.
CTCATTATTCCACATACAAGCATGGATCCTCCAACCATTCTTCTAGGATAACTCAATCCGTAAAGCATCTTCCCGTGAGGGCTTTCACCATAAGGGGACCACTTTGGAGTTCATCCATTTGTGCACCTTACCAATCATGATAAGAAAATAATGAGAGAAAGGGTCCTCCAACCATTCTTCTAGGATAACTCAATCCGCAAAGCGTTTTCCCATGAGGGCTTTCACCATAAGGGGACCACTTTGGAGTTCATCCATTTGTTCACCTTATCAATCATGATAAGACAATAATGAGTCATCTATACATTTTTCTAACAATGCATCATATACCAATGAAACCACAATGACCCATCTTCATCATGTATCAATGACAACTCATAGATCCATCTTCATCATATCAATGACAACTCATTCATCCATCTTCATCTATGCAATCTCATCAAGAAAAATACATATTATATTACATCAATCATCAATCAATCAATCCTTTGACATCAATCAGACACTTGACATCAATCAATCAAACCATTGGCATCAATGACAACATGATCCAACAATATCCCCCTTTGTCATTGATGGCAATAGCAACATTGAAGTCAACAACAATTGCCAATTATTGATGTCAACATGTAGATAAGGCATGCTCTACATCAATAGTCAATCTGACTATCTCTCCCCATCAATAAATATCAATCACATCAATGTGATTAACTCTCCCCTTTCTAAATCAATGGTTGTTATCAAACTAATCGGTAGGTGCGGACACTAACAGATCTCCCTAGATCCACCTGGATCTAAAACAAAACAGGACAGGACATGACTCTTTCCCTAAGTTATGACCATTGAATTAGCTAGTAGGGAGGAACAAGTGACATACCTTTGTATCGCTTCCTAGGGTCTATGTTGCTCCCGCTTCACTCTGGTGCTCTCGTGAGGTCAAGACAAAGACAACACAAACCAACCAAAGTGAAGATAGCAAAATATATTCAATCGTCAACTTATGTGTATGATCAAGGAATTACACAATAAAGTAAGAATGAATTTATGGGAAAAGGACATGCTGATGTATCATATTAATCGAAAGTACAAGATACAACCTGATCACCTTGATGTCACAAGCTTCCTTTCGGTGGCTCTTGGTTCCAACACACACACTTGCTTGATCCTTGTATGAAGAAGATCCAATTCCTCTTGATAGACTTGCTAGAGTCTCCAAGCTCTTGTTCAAGCTAGGTCCTTCACACAATTCCTTCACCAATTCTCCAATTAATCTTGCTTAACCTTTTCCATGAGAATCCCATCAATATATAGGAGAGGATGAGATGGTTACTTGGATGAGAATGATCCCACAATATCAGGGAAACCAGTAAAATGATAACCATTCGAATGCCAACCCATTCTCTAGAAGATTCCCTTCTAGAACCATCGAGACTTCATCTTTTTCCAAGCTTGAGAACAAGTTCAGACCCTAGATATGTAGCACAGTGCGAGAAGTTCACACCCTAGCTGAGGCAGCCTGCGAGAATGGTCCATTCTCGCACCCTAGGATATAAGAAACCTGTGAACTCTCTTCAAAAATATGTTTTCTGGGAAGAGATGAATGTCACTTTTCTCAGGAGAAAGTTCTTGTTAGGAGCCTGAGTACACCATCATCAATACAACATCAAGATGACCAAAATCATGGGTAACAAGAATGCCCCCCAAAGTATGAGGCCGAAATTAGCGACAGCCGAAATACTTTGCAAACTGTGTGTGTATGTCGAAAACCAGGAGCGCACCTAATCAGAAACCTACGAACAACCAAGCATCTGCAGAATATCATACTAGTTCTGAGGTAGGCATTCCCATACTCAGATCACAGATGGATGACATTATAAGCATAGGTCATGGACACCAATCATACACTGTGGATCCATGCCATCAAAATATAGCATAGCCACTAGGAATACACTATGGATCTATGCAGGAAAATTCAAATTGAGACGACATAGCCACGAAACATACAAAGTGGATCTATGTGTCGCAAATTAGACATATTCCATCGCAACCTAGACAAAGAGATGAGATCCAGGGTCTTCAATCCTGTCGCCCGAAAGTACGAATCTAACCATGTGATTACATGTGTTGAAGTCGAACATGGTAGAATCCACTTGATTATCGGTCAATGATGAAACCGTTAACAAGTGCGAGGGAAATCACCATTAATGTCAATGATTCCCAAGGTACACTAGTACAATCCACCGAATGTGAATGAATGAGTTAAGGTCGAACATCCGATGGAATCTTTCGATCAGGGGTCAATGATGTAAACCCACTGTCGAAAGCGAGGAAACCTGCCATTGAGGCATGCAAGTTTCAAGGTATCAAAGAATTTCTAAGTCTTGTTTCTGAATAATGAGCTGAAGTCGACTGATCAAAACTCGTCACAGGAGGGCCTTGATGTATTCCCCATCAATGACATGAAATGAGTAACAGATTTTGAAGGTGAAACAGAGTATGATATAAGTTGGACTGGACACATGGAAGGCTGACACGGAGAGAATGGACAACTGCAGATGGCCGACTCAATGGAGGTTTCAGATCAACTTCTCTTGAACATATGAATGACATGACCAATGATTTGGCAGCATTGACTCAGAGACGACACAGGGTATGACCTTGTAGAAAATTGAATGAGAGACAAATGGATTTCCCAAACCAGCTTCAAATAATGAATAGGGGGGTGTCATGTTCAAGAGCGATACTTATTGCCAATTAATATGAATACGAGAACACATCTCTTTCCCAAATTTTCCCCCACCATTTCTGGCGAGTACCTCTTTATTTTTACGCAAGCTTGAGGAGGATAACATATGCTTGTTGATATAATCTCATCCTTCAGATAAGTCCTTTGGAGTACGTTTAACGAACCCTAGGAAGGAGTGGTTCAGTCCCATTATGGGTCTGCCGATGTTTGTTTAACGAGTCCAAAGATAGAAAACTCAAAGGTTTTTCATGATTATAGAGTCTGGAAAAACACTTAAAAGAGAACTCTCTCAGTTCCTTTTTTGTAAAATAGTCTGATGAGACTGAAAAAGAGATAAATTATCGCCCAACAGATGCATTATTCAAATACTTTAACGAGCGTGAAAATAGCAAGGTCGCTCGGCAATATTTTCATGTTTAGAGAGTCTAAAAAGAGCTTAAAGGAGACTCCAGGGGGGTTCCTTTTTCATATAACCTTGTTCAGCCCGAAAAAGTGATAAAAGTGTGCTCGATCACGTTCTCATGTATTTTCAAGCATGAGAACGGACAAAGACCAAGCTTGAGGTTTTGTACAAAAACCATAAAAAACAATCAAAACATGTGATGAAGAAGAAAAAATATCCACATCCCTGTGCATGAACATCGAAGTCGTTATGCCTGCAAAAGTCGTACTCAAAAGGGCATTAGGCACTAGGTTTTAATAAATAAACAATTATAAAATCCAATAACAAATGGTAAAAGTAAATATAAAGGGGTAAAAGTTATTTTTATCATAATCATTTTAACTTTACCAATATTTGAGCCCAAAACCCCTCTTTTGCCCTTGAATTTCAGCGCTCGATTGTGGGAGTTATGAGCATCCATTCGACGAACCCTCTCTACCAGTGAGGTAAGTTGCTTGTCCTCTACCTTTATATGGTTTGATTTTTCATTTTCATTGGCAAAAAACATAGTTTTGAGTTTGTTTTGGGGGTTAAAGTTGCGCTCAGCCATTCTCGCAGGCCAGCCACATGGGACCTGCAAGAATGCATCATTCTCGCAGGTGACCCCAAAGGCACCTGCGAGAACCGCAAAGTGGAAAAAAAATTTAAAGTTTTGCTCATTGAAAAAGATACCAAGTGTTGAATAGAGTTATTAACTTTCTTCTTGTGCTTCTTATGCAGGTAATTGGCCATCACCATGGTTCTGGAATGGCATGAAAGAGAGCACGAAGAAGATGCTGCCATTGTCGGAAATCATCTTGCCACCATTGCCACTTTACGAGACTGTGGTCTTCTAAAATTCTTTCGTATCCCAGGTATGAGGGCCCAAGTCAGGTTATTGGAGTACCTTGTGCATATGTGGGATCCTGACCAGCAAGTATTCCATGTAGGGGTCCACACATTGTCCTTGGATATCGAGGACATTTACTTCTTGATAAGACTGTGATGGTGTGGGTACCACGCAAGCCTGACTGGTAGCAGAGGTGGTGGGATGCCCATGAGTGAGTACTGCCGCTTGCACTATGTTCCAGAGGCAGAGAGGAGCAAAGGGAAAGTAGCCATTTGGGGAGTGCGGGATTTGACCCTCCACACTATTTTGTTCACCATTGCTCATATGGATGGGAGCGTTGCTCCTCACATGGCTCTCCAGAGCTACTTTCAGTATGCCATAGAGTGTACTGAGCCTCGGGTTTTTAACTGGGCAGACGCAGTGCTTCATAGCATGAAGAGGCAGTTGACCAAATGCAGGCGAGGCGACCTAAAGCAATTCGGGTATGGGTCTTTGTTAGTGTCCTTCTTTATTGAGAGGGTTCCCTTGCTAAGGCTGGAGGTTGAGTGGGATTTACCGGCTCCAACAGATCCAAGAATGCTAAGGCAGTGTCATCTCATGGCCCGACATGTAGCTGGGCCAATTATCAAATATAATGATGTCTTCCTCGACTGGTTGCGACCACAAATGTTGATGGTCGATGATTATTCTTATGCTGGGTTGGACTTCCGAGGAGATCCGGACTTGGTCCTGCCCGAGGGTGCTCAGTGGGGGGATCTTGGTAAGAAGTACACATTTTTCTTTTTAAATGTTTTTGTGAATTTTATCATATGCAAATGTTTTTTTTATGTTCATCCAAGGTATAAATACAAAATTATTTTTTGATGACACAGATGTGGGGCCTTACCGACCTCCTGGTACTTCTCCTATTCAGCAACGAGGAGAGGTGGCTCCAGTGCCACGATGGGACGCCGAAGATTATGAAGCAGTGGAACAAAACCTAGAGGGTTTGACAGCAGACATCCCAGACATGCCCTTTGGAGAGGTTCCATGACGTTATCAGCGTCATATAGTAGGAGTGTCAGATTCCATTGGCTGACTGCTTCGTAGGGTTTCTTGAGCAGTCGTGTGTTACCATGAACGTCATCCATGACGTCACTTTGTAGAAGCTATAAGCTTCAAATTTTGAAATTTTGGCCCTCGGACATAACTTTTTTGTAAAAACTCTTTTGATTGTTATATATACATACGGCTTCTACCGGTTTATCTTGTGTTGTGTGAAAATTGATGTGATTGATTTATAAATGACCCAAATGTTTGTCTAATACATAGTTAGCTAATGCATCAGTTAATGTATTTAGATGTCTAGGAATATGTTGATATTCAATATAATCAAAATAACGTTCCAAGAGGCGAATTCGCAAATACACCCGTAACAAAGTAGGACTTCGAATAGTATAGACATTACTTAAATGTAGTACTACAAGCTGCAAATCGAGTCACACAACTAAATGATGGATTCTAAGCGAGATAGCATCAATCAACAATTCGATAATGGCGCTATACTCTGCAATACTGTTGGTCACACGGTCGAGACACAAACCTCGTAAGGAGACAAGTTCATTTGTAGGGGCGTAAATTGTCCATGCAGCAGAAGCAAGGTTCTGAGTACTACGGCTAGCACCATCAATGAAGCCAATATAGGGCAGCAAAGACTCCAGCATATGGAAATCAAACACAACATCAAATAAGGGCAAAGACTAGATAACGACAAAAGCAAGCTACAGTAACACACAATAAGTATGATACAATAAAAATACAGGTACTCGTTTATAGGTGATCTTATGCATAGTACTTCTTCAAGTACAACCCATTTCTGGGTTCACTCAAAGGGATACCATCGTAATCTACTAACTGATAAGCCCCTTTTTTCCAAAACTTGTCGAACAATATAAGGACCTCGCCACATGGCTTCGAATTTTCCAGCTCCTAGCATATATCGATCTTGTTCATAGAGGAGAACGAGATCTCCTTCGGAGAAAATGCGAGGGTTGACATGTTTTTCGTATTGGGCCTTGACACGTTTTTTCTAAGCTTCTATGACTAGGGTAGCATCGCGTCATCTTTCGTCTAATCGCATAAGATACAATAGACGTTCTTCCTCAGCATAAGTGTTCGGTAGGAGTTCAACAACTAGTTTTAAAGAGGGTATCTCACATTCAATCGGGAGAATGGCTTCCAAACCATAGACTAACCGAAAAGGTGTAAACCCAGTAGCAGACTTGACAGATGTCCGGTAAGCCCACAATGCTGAAAACAACATTGTGTGCCAACTTGTTTTGTGAATCCCTATCATTCGTCGGAGCATAGTTATGAGAACTTTGTTAATTGATTCGACTTGGCCATTGGCTTGTGGGTAATAGGGCGTTGAGTTTTCATGGCGAAGACCCAACTTTTCAATGAGTTCAGACATCATGAAGTTTCTAAAGTGGCTACCGTGATCAGTGACGATAGCCTGAGGAACACCAAAATGAGATATGATGTGATTAAAAATGAATAATGTTGTGGTGTTTCCAGTGTTGTCAAATGTCGACATCGCCTCAGCCCATTTCGTAAAGTATTCTGCGGCTACAATAATTAACTGTCGATATCGCCTGTTACCCATGATTTTGGTCATCTTGATGGTGTATTGATGATGGTGTACTCAGGCTCCTAACAACAACTTTCTCCTAAGAAAAGTGACATTCATCTCTTCCCAGAAAACATATTTTTGAAGAGAGTTTGCAAGTTGCTTACATCCTAGGGTGCGAGAATGACCCATTCTCGTAGGTTGCCTTCAGCTAGGGTGCAAACTTCTCGCACTGTGCTACATAGCTAGGGTGCGAACTTGTTCTCAAGCTTGGAAAAAGATGAAGTCTCGATGGTTCTAGAAGGGAATCTTCTAGAGAACGGGTTGGCATTCGAATGGTTATCATTTTACTTGGTTCTCATCCAAGTAACCATCTCATCCTCTCCTATATATTGAAGGGATTCTCATGGAAAAGGTTAAGCAAGATTAATTGGAGAATTGGTGAAGGAATTGTGTGAAGGACCTAGCTTGAGCAGGAGCTTGGAGACTCTAGCAAGTCTATCAAGAGGAATTGGATCTTCTTCATACAAGGATCGAGCAAGTGTGTGTGTTGGAACCAAGAGCCACTGAAAGGAAGCTTGCGACATCAAGGCGATCAGGTTGTATCTTCTACTTTCAATTAATATGATACAATGTCATGTCCTTTTCCCATAAAGTCATTCTTACTTTATTGTGTAATTCCTTCATCATACAGATAAGTTGACGATTGAATATATTTTACTATCTTCACTTTGGTTGGTTTGTGTTATCTTTGTCTTGACGTCACGAGAGCACCAGAGCGAAGCGGGAGCAACAAAGATCCTAGGAAGCGATACAAAGGTATGTCAATTGTTCCTCCCTACTAGCTAATTCAATGGTCATAACTTAGGGAAAGAGTCATGTCCTGTCATGTTTTGTTCTAGATCCAGGTGGATCTAGGGAGATTTGCTAGTGTCCACACCTACTGATTAGTCCGATAAAAAAATTGGCGACCATACTGGGGATGCAACCTATTTTCTTTGTGGTTTTTGGTGTTTTTCCTTGGCCATTTTCTCTTGCCTCACCTTTCTTCATTTCTATCAATATCTGAGTCTTCAGGACACCCTGATAGACCCTTTGGGTCCAGAAGTCCCTTGAAAATTTGTCTTTTTCCAAAAATTTTCCTAGTTTCAGACATTCTCGCACTGAACCCCACAGTGGCCTGCGAGAATACTTTGAGTTTGCACTTTGCTTTTAAATCTAATGCGAGGTTCTCGCACTCTGCTCAAAGCTAGACTGCGAGAATGACCCATTCTCGCACTGTGTAACACTGATAGCCTGCAAACCCTCTTTTCAAAATTTTGGATTTAAGATTTTTGCATGTTCAGCTGCCCAGATCAATATAGGTGTCCGAAAAGAACTTCTTGGACCATTGGTTGATGTTTTCTTATCTTTGGATTTTGTGCATGATCAGTCTTCGGAAATCAAAGGCTCTTCCTGTCCATCTTTTTCTCGACTCTCATCTCTTGACTTTTCTTGGAAAAGATATACTCTCTGATTTTGGAATCTGAGTGCTTGTTTGGTTAAGAACCGGTGATGAGTTGAAAGTTGGGATTCTTTGTCTTTCTCATTTGTTCATTATTTGGAAGATTACTTTTCTCATGCAATTGAAAAGACTAGTTTTGTCTACTTGTCATTTTTGTTTCCATTGAAAGATTGGTTTGGGTTTTTGTTTATTGCTTGTTCATTAGTTTTTGGTTTTCCTCACTTTCACCATCATGGTGTAGGTCCTTTTTAAAAAGTGAAAAACATTTTTCTTTCAAAATCATTTTCGTCTTCGAAAATATTGAAAATCAATTGTTGAAATTATTGAAAAAGAAACAATAAAGAATTKTYATTATTGCGTGATTCGTTCAAATTGCATTTTAAAGAAAATTGTGTATCGTAGTTCAAGATTGGTCCGGAAAACTTCTCTTTCCCTCACATACATAGGATTCATTGAATGAAAATTCATATATTTCATTCCTATCTATGCATCGTTGGGTCAGAGTCTCATACAACATCAGTTTCATCTCTGTTTCCTTTGAGTAACAACAACCCTTAATAACATTGCGCAATTGTAAAATTTAACTAGTAACTCTTTTCTAGGGCTCTATTACACCAACATTTAGCTAGGCTAGCGCTTTGGAATAGGTAGAGAGATACACTCTTCAAAGCACAAAACACACAATAGCATCTTGTGTTGAGTGTCAAATTCCATTTACAACATTTTGTCCTGGGAAGCCCTTCTCACACAAGGGTCAAACCCGAGGTCGCATTGATATTGATAGAATTACTCACCCTGATTTGCTGATATCGGTGTAGAGATTGCACGTATTATGAGGGTCACTTGGAGGTATACCCAAAATGATGAGTGGAAGCCTCTTGAGTTGATTTCGGACAAGATACCCTGCCCTTGCGTGTGGATCGGACTGTCGACTGTCCCCCCAGGCTTTATTATTTTCGGTGGTAACATTACCGGCCTATATTTCTAGGGTCTTACACAAGGTGACTGTGAAGGGGAAAGTCTTCACAGTACCTAGAATCGACGTTGGCCAAACTCACTCGGGCTCCTTGGAGGGTGTACCCACGATTATCTGTGGGAGATTCCACCAGGGTGTAAGTCCGTTAAGCAGGTCGTCAACATAAATTTTCCACCCTAGCCCAGCCCCTTCTCGTCTCGTTGTTGTGACATTAGATTTCATCACCAACTAGTGACTTCGTAATTAGAAGGTCTTGATTGCTTGGTATTGTTTCCTAGATTTTGTTTACTAGCATGTGTTGTTTGTTTACCCAAGTTGACCATAAGATTTTCTTCGTAATTTTGTAACTCGTTCACAATAGATCCTCCATGTCGTTCACGTAGAATGCAGGGTTTATCTCCAAAGCATTTGGAAGGTTCTCAACCCCTCCCTACAAGCTCACCTGAGGGCTCTCCTCAACAGAGTGAAGTCCAAGACGTCACCATGCCACACGTGGAACGAACTGTCTCTCTAGAACATTTTCGAAGTACCAATACTCAAGAGGACTTTCGACTTCACCCTGATTCTGAGAGACAAATTATGTGAGTGAATACTTCCGGAGACTTAGTTGTTGTGTCTTCTAGATCACAGATTGGACCCTTTCCAGGAATAGAGGGCCAAGATCCTTTTTGGTCTACGGGCATTTTTAGACAAGACCTTTTTGGTGCAGGATCAGGCTTTGAAATCACCATATCACCTGTGCTCTCTGAAACCTCTAACCCAGACACAGTACCATTTACTATTGCCTATTATTTTTCTGGTACGAACGCCCTACGATCTGACCACATCTTGACCATCCCTATAGATATGGTCCATTACACAAATACTACAAGTATTCACACCGAGATTACCGCAGTTATTCAAGCCCCCATCGGCACACCGCTCAGGCCCAGTGTCACCTCAACACTACTGCCCAGATATCGTGCATTGAATGCTTCCATTCCCACTCCTACGCAAACCCCATCTGGCACTTCTGGTGGTCCTTCTTCTTCTGGGCACTTACTTCCCGGTTTCATTCCGACACTTCCTCAACCCCTTTTTGGAGGACCTTTCTCGTCCTCCACTGGAAGTATTAATCCTAGTGGCACTATTCCATCATTCACACCAAATTACCAGATTCCTGTTGGTGGACAATTTCACCAAGGAGGTTTGACTCAACCCCCCCTTGGCGGGAAAATTCCTATTGGAACGCAAATCCCAATTGGAACACAACCCCCAATTGGAACACTGCCCCCAATTGGAACACAACCCTCGATTGGAGGACAAACCCCACTGACCCCACCTTATGGACAAAACATACCTCCATCCTTGGCCCAGTATTGGAATCATCTGATACAACATACTCCTCAATCGACTGGGGGGAAACAGCTTCCAACTGCATCCGTTATACCCCCTAGTATAGGCCAACTATATCCAGGTACGTCCAATCCTATTTGGGGCTCGAATGCTCAAACTCACGTCCCTGTTCAAGGATACAATCCCATGAGCTACTTTCCTCTACAACCACCACCGAATCTACCTAGGTCTTCACATTATATGCAGACTGCTTATGGTCCTACTGGTTTGCCGATGGGGCTTCCTCCCTAAAGCCACCAGTACCCGCATGTGAATCTACAATTACCCTTCTTGGCAACTTTGGATCTCCCGGACTTGTCAAGGATTTTAAATGATCCAATTCGTCACTCTCCCCAATGGCCCGCTATACCAGCCAAGCTACCATCGAACATCCCTAAATTCGACGGCAAAGCGGGAGAGGACCCGAACAATCACTTCATGACTTTTCACCTCTAGTGGTCATCCAACTCGTTGATGGATGACTCTATTCGTTTACGTCTTTTTCAATGGACCCTCACGGGTTCTGCTGCGAAGTGGTATATAGAATTACCGTGAGGTTTCTTCGTTGACTTCAACACCCTAGCTATGGCCTTCTTCACCCACTACCAGTTACTGATCCATTATGAAACGAGGACCAAGATTTTGAGTTCTTTCAAACAAAACAAAGCCACTTATATATCCAATCACATTCATGAGTGGCGACGGAGACGACGTCTCATCAAACTTGAACTTCCCGATCAGTTGCTGGCAGAGTGGTTCACAAAATCATTTGTGAATAACATAAGTTGAGACATTGCCATGGGTGGAGTGGTCACGGAAGAGCGAGCCATAAGTCGTGCTCAATACCTTGACCTCGTTTACTCACAAACGGGTACCCTTTACGACTTACTACCTGATGCACCTCATCCTTCCACTTCCGCCACTTCAACTATTCTAGCTGCTTCTCATGTAGTTGACGGTGTGATTGGCACTTTCCATGCCTAACCACATTTCGCCTCAAGCACCAACCCCAAACCTGCTTCTTCTAATGTTCAAAATGCTCCGTCTCCTGCCCCTCCCACCGAAAAGACTTCTGAGGTAAATGCAGTTCAATATACCCCAACCGGTAAAAACAAATCCAAAAAGGGAAGGGATAAGAATAAGGAGGACAAAAATACTTCTCAAGCAGAGTGAACCAAAACTCCACCTGTTGATGATAGGGATAAGTGCAAACCTCGATACCCTTGTCTTATCCATGGTGATGATCACTACATGAAGGATTGTCCACGACGTGCCGAAGTCACTAAGTTCCTTCAAGGAGCCCCAAAACCACCTTCTCCGGCCATTTTGTCCCAACCCTTCCCATCTCAACAATAGGCCCAATTGGTCATTCAAAGCAGAACGACATTGTACTAGCGATTCAAACCAGAACGACATTGCACTCACCACTTGAGCCAAAGATTATTCTCCCTCTAAAGAGAAGATTGATGACCCACTTCCTTCATTGGTACAACCCTCTCCTACGAATCCACCTACCAACAGTCCTCTTCATCTCGAATGACCAAGCCTCAACACAGTTCTTTGACCCCCCCCAAAGGATGTTGTTCAAAAATCAGCTTTCAATCCTCATGCTTGTGCTGCTCAGAACTACAACATTGTTGAAGATCTGGCCCAAGCACCTTCTGTGATGTCATCCCTCGAAGTCCTTCAAAGTTGTCCCACACAACGGAAGGCACTGTTGAAAGCTATCGGTGGAATTGACCCGACGGATACAAATTTAATAATTTTTGACTTGGAAGATCACATTCCAAGGTTACCCCCTCAATTCGCGTTCCAAATCCAAGTGATTGTCTCTGACAAAAACATTTGTCAAACCGTTATCGAGGAGGGTGCCTCGACATGTGTCATGTCTCTTACTTGCTGGAAAGACATTGGCTCTCCCTCTTTGAATGAATCCCAGAACACTCTCAAAGCCTTCAATGGCTCCGGTTTTAAGCCCTACGGTGTCCTTCCTTCGTTTCCAATCACGTTAGAAGGCAAAATGGTCCAAGTCGAAGTGGAAGTCTTTGACACTCCTCTTGATTATAATCTTCTTCTTGGCCGGAGTTGGATCGATTCCATGCACGTAGTTGTGTCGACCCTTTTTCGTGTGGTACGTTTCCCAAATCAAGGGAAGGTAGTCACCGTCGACCAATTAGCCTTCTTTAACTCAGATACCCATACTGGCAATGTACCGTTCATCGCTAAAACCCCACCGGGTTATGAGAACATCGACGTAGGCCTTATTAAAGACTCTTCGTTAATGGGTACTTTCCCCATTCCACCACCTGATGTTCCATGCTCATCCATTGCTTCAATCAACATGATCTCCACCTTGATTTATGGAACTCCTGTGTCTCACGACCCATGGATTGTACCTAACCCTGGAGATCATCTTCGTTATGAAGACACAATGTCATTAAGTCCAGTCGAATCTACCTAACAGGCCATTCAATCGGCAGCCCCTTCTACCCCCTCTCTTGGTGAGTTATCTCCAGATCCTTTCCGTATCATTTTTCCCACAGACAAGATGATCATGTCTGTCATGGAGGACACCCCTTGGGATGATGGACATAATCATTCCATCCTCTTCCTAGAGAAACATACCATCGAGAACTACCAATGGATCTCGACCCCATCGACCGTTGCCGTCATCTCAACCGTTCCTGAGTCCACACACGATGTGTTTTTCGAAGGGAACTTAAGCAATATCTCGCCCACTATTCTCCTCGACATATCCATCAAACTTGGAATTGTCAAAAATGTGCATATCAGAGCTTTGTGTTCCCCTGACGAAATCATCACCTACATGTCCCTTTTCAAAGAGTTTCGTGACATCTTCACCTAGAGCTGCGAAGAAATGTCGGGTATCGACCCTGACATTGTGATGCATGAGATCAAGACATACCCCAACACTAAACCTGTCCGGCAATGCCTTCATCCAGTTCACCCATGTAAAGCGGCTGCTATCAAGCTCAAATTCGAGAAACTTCTCAAAGCCGACTTTATTTACCCGGTGGCCCTCACTGACTGGGTTTCCAATCTTGTCCCGATCGACAAGAAACAAGCCACAATCCGTGTATGCATTGATTATAGGGATATCAACAAAGCTTGTCCCAAAGACAACTTTCCTACCCCCTTCGTCGATCAGATTGTCGACGATTGCGCTGGAAGTGAAATCTTCTCTCTGATGGATGGTTTCTCCGAGTATAATCAAATCAACATTGTTCCCAAGGATCAACATAAAATTGCTTTTATTTGTCCTTGGGGTGCTTTTACCTATCGGAAGCTCCCCTTCAATCTCAAGAACGTTGGCACAACTTTTCAATGCACTATGTCTTATGCCTTCCATGATATCAAGAACATCGTGCAACCATATCTGGATGATTTACCCGCTCACTCAAGGCACCAAGTCGATCATCCAACCCACCTCCGAGCCATTTTCGTCCACTATTGGTTTTATCGTATACGCTTGAATCCTCACAAGTGTGTTTTCTGCGTGAAATCCGGTCGACTTCTAGGCTTTATTGTTTCACATCAAGGGATCAGGGTAGATCCTTTAAAGGTTGAGGTGATCCTTAATCTCCCTCCTCCTTCTACACTTCGCCAGTTACAAAGTTTGCAGGGGAAAGCAAACTTTCTTCGTCGTTTTATCCCAAATTACATCGAGATAACTCATGGATTTACGCAGCTCCTAAAAAAGGGGTCTGAGTTCGTATGGGATACCATTGCAAACAAAGATTTCGAAGCTTTGAAATTGTCCCTAAGATGTGCTCCGCTTCTCCTTCCCCCCGATTATAGTCGTGATTATTTCCTCTACCTTGCAGCCTCGGATTACACCATTGGTATGGTTCTCATCCAAGAGGATGATTTTAACGACGAACATGTTATCTATTACTTGATTCAAAGTCTAACGCCTACCGAAACCAAGTATTTACATGTCAAAAAACAGGCCTTGGCAACCATCCAAGCTGTCCAATGCTTCCGGCACTATATCCTCTCTCGCAAGACTACAATGATTTCTAACTGCAACCCTATGCAACACATTCTCACACGTCAATTGCTAGGGGAAAATACTCCAAATGGATCGTGATACTCTAGGAGTTTGACTTGGAACTCGAATGCGCCAAGTCCAAGAATTCCTTAGTATTTGTTGAGTTGATATGCGACTTTCCCTATTCTGAAACAGAAAATGTAGCAGTTGATTCATTATCAGATGAATCCCTTTTCCTCATTAGCTTTGATGATATTTGGTATGGCGATATCATTATATATCTCCAAACCCAGACTTTCCAGCCAACTTTGTCTAGTACTAACTGATGTCGAATACGCTACCAAGCCCGTCAATATATTATCCTCAGGGATACTCTTTATCGTTGGGGGATTGAATCAGTTTTTCGACGCTACCTAAAGTTCGACGAAGTCGAGAAAGCCTTGAATGACTACCATTCTAGAGCCTATGGTGGTCATATGTTTGGGTATGCTACTGCCCAGAAGATCTTACGAGAAAGGTATTTTTGGCCTTCTTTATTTAAGGACTGCATAATCGCCATCCAAAAATGCCATGCTTGCCAGACCTATAATCATAAGATACGGTCACCTCTCGCTCCTCTTCACCCTGTGGTCTCCATTGGTCCCTTTGCGAAATGGGGCATTGATTTCATGACATGTCACCCCACTCGGCCAAGGGGCATGGATACATTATTGTAGCCGTAGATTACTTTACGAAATGGGCCGAGGCGATGCTGACATTTGACAACACTGGAAAGACTGCAGCATTATTCATTTTTAATCACATCATAGCTCATTTTGGTGTTCCTCAAGCTATCATCACTGATCACGGTAGCCACTTTAAAAACTTTATGATGTCCGAACTCACTGAAAATTTGGGTCTTCACCATGAAAACTCAACACCCTATTACCCACAAGCCAACGGCCAAGTCGAAGCAATTAACAAAGTTCTCATAACTATGCTCCGACGAATGATAGGGATTCACAAAACAAGTTGGCACACAATGTTGTTTTCGGCATTGTGGGCTTACCGGACATCCATCAAGTCCGCTACTAGGTTTACACCTTTCTAGTTAGTCCATGGTTTGGAAGCCATTCTCCCAATTGAATGCGAGATACCCTCTTTAAAACTAGTTGTTGAACTCCTACCAAACACTTCTGCTGAGGAAGAATGTCTATTGTATCTTATGCGATTAGATGAAACTCGATGTGATGCTACCCTAATCATAGAAGATCAGAAAAAACGTGTCAAGGCCCAATACGACAAACATGTCAAGCCTTGCATTTTCTCTGAAGGAGATCTCGTTCTCCTCTATGAACAAGATCGAGATATGCTAGGAGCTATAAAATTCGAAGCGATGTAGCGAGGTCCTTATATCGTTAGACGAGTTTTGGAAAAAAGGGGCTTATCATTTAGTAGATTACGATGGTATCCCTTTGAGTGAACCCAGAAATAGGTTGTACTTGAAGAAGTACTATGCATAAGATCACCTGTGCACGAGTACCTGTATTTTTATCGTATCATACCTCTTGTGTGTTACTATAGCTTGTTTTTGTCGTTATCTGGTCTCTTCCCTTATGTGACGTTGTGTTTGATTTCTAGATGTCGGAGTCTTCGCTACCCTACATTAGCTTCGCTGATGGCGCTAGCCATAGTACTTAGAACCTTACTTCCGCTGCATGGGCAATTTACACCCCTACAAATGAACTTGCCTCCTTACGAGGTGTGTGTCTCGGTCGTGCGACCAACAATATTGCAGAGTATACCGTCGTTATTGAATTGTTGATTGATGCTATCTCGCTCAAAATCCGATCTTTTGGTTGTGCGACTCGATTCGCAGCTCATAGTACTACAGTTAAGTAATGTCTATACTATTCGAAGTCCTACTTTGTTACGGGTGTATTTGCGAATTCGCCTCTTGGAACGTTATTTTGATTATATTGAATATCAACATATTCCTAGATGTCTAAATACATTAACTGATGCATTAGCTAACTATGTATTAGACAGACATTTGGGTCATTTATAAATCAATCACATCATTTTTCACACAACACAAGATAAACCGGTAGAAGCCGTATGTATATATAACGATCAAAAGAGTTTTTACAAAAAAGTTCTGTCCGAGGACCAAAATTTCAAAATCTGAAGCTTATTGCTTCTACAAAGTGACGTCATGGATGATGTTCACGGTAACACACGACTGCCCGGGAAACCCTACGAAGCAGTCAGCCAATGGACTCTGACACTCCTACTGTATGACGCTGATAACGTCGTGGAACCTCTCCAAGGGGCATGTCCGGAATGTCTGTTGTCAAACCCTCTAGGTTTTGTTCCACCGCTTCATAATCTTCGGTGTCCCATTGTGGCACTGGAGCCACCTCTCCTCGTCGTTGAATAGGAGATGTACTAGGAGGTAAATAAGGCCCCACATCTGTGTCATCAAAAAAGAATTTTGTATTTATACCTTGGATGAACATTAAAAAAACATTTGCATATGATAAAATTCACAAAAACATTTAAAAAGAAAAAGGTGTACTTCTTACCAAGATCCCCCCACTGAGCACCCTCGGGCAAGACCAAGTCTGGATCTCCTCAAAATTCCAACCCGGCATAACCATAATCATCGACCATCGACATCTGTGGTCACAACCAGTCGAAGAAGACATCATTATATTTGATAATTGGCCCAGCTACATGCTGTGCCATGAGCTGACACCACCTCAGCATTCTTGGATCTGTTGGAGCCGGTAAATCCCACTCAACCTCCAGCCTCAGCAAGGGAACCCTCTCAAGAAAGAAGGACACTAACAAATACCCGTACTTGAATTGCTTCAGGTCGCCTCGCCTGCATTTGGTCAACTGCCTCTTCATTCTAAAAACCTGAGGCTCAGTACACTCTATGGCATACTGAAAGTAGCTCTAGAGAGCCCTGTGAGGAGTAGCACTCCCATCCATACAAGAAATGGTGAAAAAAATAGTGTGGAGGGTCAAATCCCACACTCCCCAAANAAGGACACTAACAAATACCCGTACTTGAATTGCTTCAGGTCGCCTCGCCTGCATTTGGTCAACTGCCTCTTCATTCTAAAAACCTGAGGCTCAGTACACTCTATGGCATACTGAAAGTAGCTCTGGAGAGCCCTGTGAGGAGTAGCACTCCCATCCATACAAGAAATGGTGAAAAAAATAGTGTGGAGGGTCAAATCCCACACTCCCCAAATGGATACTTTCCCTTTTCTCCTCTCTGCCTCTAGAACACAGTGCAAGCGACTGTACTCACTCATGGGCAGCCCACCACCTCTGCTACCAGTCAGGCTCGCGTGGTACCCACGCCATGACAGTCCTGTCAAGAAGTAAATGTCCTCAATATCCAAGGACAATGTGTGGACCCCTACATGGAATACTTGTTGGTCGGGATCCCACATATGCACACGGTACTCCAATAACCTGACTTGGGCCCTCATACTCGGGATACGAAAGAATTTTAGAAGACAACTGTCTCATAAAGCGGCAATGATGGCCAGATGATTTCTGGCAATGGCATCATCTTCTTCGTGCTCTATTTCATGCCAGAACCAGAAAGTGGAATTTTTTTTTAAAGTTTTTCTCAATGAAAAAGATACCAAGTGTTGAATAGAGTTATTAACTTTCTTCTTATGCACGAAGAAGATGATGCACGAAATAAAGAGGTACTCGCCAGAAATGGTGGGGGAAAATTTGGGAAAGGGATGTGTTCTCGTATTCATATTAATTGGTAGTAAGTGTCGCTCTTGAACATGACACCCCCCTATTCATTATTTGAAGAGGGTTTTGGAAATCCATTTGTCTCTCATTCAATTTGCTACAAGGTCATACCATGCGTCGTCTCTGAGTCAATGCTGCCAAATCATTGGTCATGTCATTCATATGTTCAAGAGAAGTTCATCTGAAAACTCTATTGAGTCGGCCTTCCCTATGTCCAGTCCAACTTATATCATACTCTGTTTCACCTTCAAAATCTATTACTCATTTCGTGTCATTGATGGGGGATACATCAAGGCCCTCCTGTGATGAGTTTTTTTATGTCGACTTCAGCTCATTATCCGGAAACAAGACTTAGAAATTCTTTGGTACCTTGGAACTTGCATGCCTCAATGGCAGGTTTCCTCACTTTCGACACTGGGTTTACATCACTAACCCCTGATCGAAAGATTTTTTCGGATGTTCGACCTCAACTCATTCATTCACATTTAGTGGATTGTACTAGTGTACCTTGGGATTCATTGACATTAATGGTGATTTCCCTAACACTTGTTAACGGTTTCATCATTGATCGGTAATCAAGTGGCTTCTACCATGTTCGACTTCAACACATGTAATCACATGGTTAGATTCGTACTTTTAGAAAACGGGATTGAAGACCCCGAATCTCATCTCTTTGTCTAGGTTGCGATGGAATATGTCTAATTTGCGACACATAGATCCACTTTGTATGTCTCGTGGCTATGTCGTCTCAATTTGAATTTTTCTGCATAGATCCACAGTGTATTCCGGGTGGCTATGCTATATTTTGACGGAATGGATCCACAGTGTATGATTGGTGCCCATGACCTATGCTTATAATGTCATCCATATGTGATCTGAGTATGGGAATGCCTACCTCAGAACTAGTATGATATTCTGTAGATGCTTGGTTGTTCGCAGGTTTCTGATTAGGTGCGCTCCTGGTTTCCAACATACACACACAGTTTACAAAGTATTTCGACAGTCACTAATTCTGGCCTTATACTTTGGGGGGCATTCTATTACCCATGATTTTGGTCATCTTGATGGTGTATTGATGATGGTGTACTCAGGCTCCTAACAAGAACTTTCTCCTGAGAAAAGTGACATTCATCTCTTCCCAGAAAACATATTTTTGAAGAGAGTTCGCAGGCTGCTTATATCCTAGGGTGCAAGAATGACCCATTCTCGTACGTTGCCTTCAGCTAGGGTGAGAACTTCTCACACTGTGCTACATAGCTAGGGTGCGAACTTGTTCTCAAGCTTGGAAAAATATGAAGTCTCGATGGTTCTAGAAGTGAATCTTCTAGAGAATGGGTTGGCATTTGAATGGTTATCATTTTACTGGTTTCCCTAATATTTTGGGATCATTCTCATCCAAGTAACCATCTCATCCTCTCCTATATATTGATGGGATTCTCATGGAAAAGGTTAAGCAAGATTAATTGGAGAATTGGTGAAGGAATTGTGTGAAGGACATAGCTTGAACAGGAGCTTGGAGACTCTAGCAAGTCTATCAAGAGGAATTGGATCTTCTTCATACAAGGATAGAGCAAGTTTGTGTGTTGGAACCAAGATCCACCGAAAGGAAGCTTGCGACATCAAGGCGATCAAGTTGTATATTCTACTTTCGATTAATATGATACAGCGGCATGTCCTTTTCCCATAAATTCATTCTTACTTTATTGTGTAATTCCTTGATCATACACATAAGTTGACGATTGAATATATTTTTCTATCTTCACTTTGGTTGGTTTGTGTTGTCTTGGTCTTGACCTCACGAGAGCACCAGAGCGAAGCGGGAGCAACAAAGACCCTAGGAAGCGATACAAAGGTATGTCACTTGTTCCTCCCTACTAGCTAATTCAATCATCATAACTTAGAGAAAGAGTCATGTCCTATCCTATTTTGTTCTAGATCCAGGTGGATCTAGGGAGATCTATTAGTGTCTGCACCTACCGATTAGTCCGATAACAAAATTGGCGACTCCACTGGGATGCAACCCGTTTTCTTTGTGGTTTTTGGTGTTTTTCCTTGGCCATTTTCTCTTGCTTCACCTTTCTCCATTTCATTCAATCTCTGAGTCTTCTGAACACCCTGATAGACCCTTTGGGTCCAGAAGTCCCTTCGAAATTTTTGTCTTTTTCCAAAAATTTGCCTAGTTTCAGACATTCTCGCACTGAACCCCACAGTGGCCTGCGAGAATACTTTGAGTTCGCACTTTTCTTTTAAATCCAGTGCGAGGTTCTCGCACTCCCCTCAAAGATATACTGGGAGAATGACCCATTCTCACACTGTGTAACACTGATAGCCTGCGAACCCTCTTTTCAAAATTTTGGATTTAAGATTTTTGCATGTTCAGTAGCCCAGACCAGTATAGGTGTCTGAAAATAAATTCTTGGACCATTGGTTGATGTTTTCTTGTTTTCATATTTTTTGCATGATCAGTCTTTGGAAATCAAAGGCTCTTCCTATCCATCTTTTTCTCGACTCTCATCTCTTGACTTTTCATGGCAAAGATATACTCTCTGATTTTGGAATCTGAGTGCTTGTTTGGTTAAGAACCGGTGATCAGTTGAAAGTTGGGATTCTTTGTCTTTCTCATTTGCTCATTATTTGGAAGATTACTTTGCTCATTATTTGGAAGATTATGAGAAAATGAGAAAGACAAAGAATCCCAACTTTCAACCGATTGTCGGTTCTTAACCAAACAAGCACTCAGATTCCAAAATCAGAGAATATATCTTTGCCAAGAAAAGTCAAGAGATGAGAGTCGAGAAAAAGATGGACAGGAAGAGCCTTTGATTTTCGAAGACTGATTGTGCACAAAATCTGAAGACAAGAAAACATCAAACAATGGTCCAAGAAGTTCTTTTCAGACACCTATACTGATCTGGGTAGCGGAACATGCAAAAATCTTAAATCCAAAATTTTGAAAAGAGGGTTCGCAGGCTATCAGTGTTACACAGTGAAAGAATTGGTCATTCTCATAGTTTAGCTTTGACCAGAGTGCGAGAACCTCGCACTGGATTTAAAATAAAAGTGCGAACTCAAAGTATTCTTGCAGGCCACTGTGGGGTTCAGTGCGAGAATGTCTAAAACTAGGCAAATTTTTGGAAAAAGACAAAAATTTTGAAGGGACTTCTGGACCCAAAGGGTCTATCAGGGTGTCCTGGAGACTCAAAGATTGATAGAAATGGAGAAAGGTGAGGCAAGAGAAAATGGCCAAGGAAAAACACAAAAAAACACAAAGAAAACAGGTTCCATCCCCAATGGAGTCGTCAATTTTGTTATCGGACTAATCGGTAGGTGCAGACACTAACAGATCTCCCTAGATCCACCTGGATCTAGAACAAAATAGGACAGGACATGACTCTTTCCCTAAGTTATGACCATTGAATTAGCTAGTAGGGAGGAACAAGTGACATACCTTTGTATCGCTTCCTAGGGTCTATGTTGCTCCTGCTTCACTTTGGTGCTCTCGTGAGGTCAAGACCAAGACAACACAAACCAACCAAAGTGAAGATAGAAAGATATATATTTGATCATCAACTTATGTGTATGATCAAGGAATTACACAATAAAGTAAGAATGACTTTATGGGAAAAGGACATGATGGTGTATCATATTAATCGAAAGTAGAAGATACAACCTAATCGCCTTGATGTCGCAAGTTTCCTTTTGGTGGCTCTTGGTTCCAACACACACACTTGCTCGATCCTTGTATGAAGAAGATCCAATTCCTCTTGATAGACTTGCTAGAGTCTCCAAACTCCTGTTAAAGCTAGGTCCTTCACACAATTCCTTCACCAATTCTCCAATTAATCTTGCTTAACCATTTCCATGAGAATCCCATCAATATATAGGAGAGGATGAGATGGTTACTTGGATGAGAATGATCCCACAATATCAGGGAAACCAGTAAAATGATAGCCATTTGAATGCCAACCCATTCTCTAGAAGATTCCCTTCTAGAACCATCGAGACTTCATCTTTTTCCAAGCTTGAGAACAAGTTCACACCCTAGCTATGTAGCACAGTGCGAGAAGTTCGC
The DNA here is from genome assembly GCA_032191745.1 of Picea mariana. Taxonomy (NCBI): domain Eukaryota; kingdom Viridiplantae; phylum Streptophyta; class Pinopsida; order Pinales; family Pinaceae; genus Picea; species Picea mariana. Next base: position 352,648 of record JASDQU010102304.1, on the reverse strand, counting down.
ACCCTAGCTGAAAGCAGCCTGCGAGAATGGGTCATTCTCACACCCTAGGATATAAGCAACCTGCGAACTCTCTTCAAAAATATGTTTTCTGGGAAGAGATGAATGTCACTTTTCTCAAGAGAAAGTTCTTGTTAGGAGACTGAGTACACCATGATCAATACACCATCAAGATGACCAAAATAATGGGTAACAATGGCAAACGGCCATTCTCATCTTGGGGCTACTCCCCTTGCTTGAACTCTCCTTGGGGTTGCTCCCCCTATCTGAATGCCTTTGATCTTCCTCTGAATAATCTCTCCCCTTTTGAACAATGAATATCACTCTAATGTAATGATGAAGATACATCGAACATACTCCCCCTGTGACCATTGATCCCCCTAAAATTATTCTCATGCGCTCTTTCTTAAAGTATAGGGCTCTTTTCTAGGTATGCATCTGATAAATATCTCCTCCTAGAATAATGGGAAGAAGAATGACTCCCCATATGGGTAGGTCTCCCCTATCTTTTCTGCAAGATGAACATTGTGCTACCATATAACGATTCTTGGACCTGTTCATGCATCAAACTCATGCCATACCAAGCATCATGGAGCAAAATATATGTCAACAATTAAATAATCATGAGCAAAATATCAACCAAGTACATCCTGTACAAAATGTGTGTTCATCATGCACAACACCTATGTACATAAACCATGTACATCAACATCATGCAATGTGCCAAAAGATATCATCCATGGAATATATCAATCATATGCCTTTATCAACATGCCAACATGTTCATCTACCAATATGCCAACCATGTGCATCTACCAACATGCCAAACAATGTATCATATCACTCATGATATGTCTCCATCATGAATCAAGTGCCACAATCAGGTATCTCAAACAAATGCCAATTGTTGTGCTAATCAAGTAGTACCAATGGTGTAGTATCATCAAGCATATGCCATCTATGAGTGTACCAAAAATGCACATTACCATGCACCAATACCACAAAATGATGAATCCCCTATATGTATGCCAAATCCTCCATAAAACATTTGCCAATCAAAATGCTAGTAGGTGCCTCTTCCAATGTACTAGAAAAGTACCAATCATGCATCAATTATAGATCAACAATGATGTAAAACATGATCACCTCATCAATTCACCAACCATATGTACCAATATGTAGCCCAATCCACATGAAAAATGCATGCACCATGATATCAACACATCATAAGATATATCAATGAAACTCAAATATGTATCGGCCATGTACACCAACAGATCAACATCAATCCATACCCATGGGTTAGTGTCATGCACTCAAGATTTTACTTTACATAATCCAATAGATGAACACTTAAACCTACAACAAATAGTGTAAGAACCTGCAACAAACAATGTCAGACCTTGCAACAGAATGTTATACCATCACATCAAGCTGCAATCCATGTGCCAACTACTCATCAACAATGACTCATTTAATAAAATATTACCTTGAGTTAACCTATTTTCCTTATTTTAGGGTTAACCACTTTCCATAAATAGAAAGTTCTCCAATATTTTATCAATTAAATATTCCTTCTTGATTTTCTCATCTTACTTTATCATTTCTTGATTTTTTCACTTCTCTTTATTATTTAAATAATCCACATTGACTTTGTCACTTTACTTTATCACTTAAATAATGATTTCCTCTTTTAGGTCACTTAACCCATTTCTAGGTCACTTAACCTATTTTCCTTATTTTTAGGGTGAACCACTTTCCATAAATAGAAGGTTCTCCAATACTTTATCATTTAAATATTCCTTCTTGATTTTGTCACCTTACTTTATCATTTCTTGATTTTGTCACTTCTTTTTATTATTTAAATAATCCACCTTGACTTTGTCACTTTACTTTATCATTTAAATAATGATTTCTTCTTTTAGGTCACTTTGACTTCTTTGACCTTGGGGGCTTCAAGCCTTCATGTGGGGGTCCTTCATCTTTGTAAGGCCATAACTCTCAAACCATGAGGAGTTATGTGAAATTCCACATACCACCGGAAATGGCATGAAAAGCACTATCCATCTAGGATAGTTTCACCAATAATTTCCTTGATCTTCATCTCATTATTCCACATACAAGAATGGGTCCTCCAACCATTCTTCTAGGATAAATCAATCCGTAAAGAATCTTCCTATGAGGGATTTCACCATAAGGGGACCACTTTGGAGTTCATCCATTTGTGCACCTTATCAATCATGATAAGAAAATAATGAGAGAAAGGGTCCTCCAACCATTCTTCTAGGATAACTCAATCCGCAAAGAATCTTCCTGTGAGGGATTTCACCATAAGGGGACCACTTTGGAGTTCATCCATTTGTGCACCTTATCAATCATGATAAGATAGTAATGAGTCATTTATACATTTTTCCAACAATGCATCATATACCAATGAAACCATAATGATCCATCTTCATCATGTATCAATGACAACTCATTGATCCATCTTCATCATATCAATGACAACTCATTGATCCATCTTCATCTATGCAAACTCATCAAGAAAAATACATATTATATTACATCAATCAATCCTTTGACATCAATCAATCACTTGACATCAATCAATCAAAACATTGGCATGAATGACAACATGATCCAACAGCTGAAGTTTATTGTGATTTCTACTAAAGAGAGTCATAGGGACTAGTTATTTGTTGCAAAACATTTGTTGGAGAGTTGTAGAGAAGAAGCTGAGAGCTGCAAGAACCTATGTAAATGTTTCGCTGAAGGAATATAATAGAGGAGATTTGCTTCAAATTCTGAGTTTTCTTATCTATGAGTTATTTGGGTAATGTTATGTTATCTACTTTTCTCTATTTATATGCTTGTGTGTGTATCTCATGGTTGAATGAATGAACCTTTGATGTTCCATAAGTTTCAATTATTTCTCTTTTGAAATACTGGTGCAAGGAGTGCACAATGGCCACACAAGGGGTGCTCAGGAAAGATAGAGGGAATTTCAAGGAGTGAGTGTAAGGAGTGCACATATACTCAGTGGAGTATAAAATCTCGAGGAGACCCATGCAAGGCATGCATAGGGCCAATACTTAGCGAAGTGTTGAAAGAATCTCAAGGTGAGAAAGTGCAAGGAGTGCACAGGAGGATGTTCCAAAAATATTCAAACTTTAAGTTTTCAAGGAGCCACACAAGGAGTGCACCAGAGGTTTGAATCAGTTAGAGTGATAAAGCTCAGGAGAAATAACAAGGAAAAGTCCTTGGGGGAAAGAAATCCTTTTTTTAGAGGATGAGTAGATGAGAATCGTTCAGAGGGGGCCAAGATCTTTTGTGACCATCAGATCTGGAGAAGGTGCATGGGTGATAACCCTAGAAGTCCTTTGGACTTCGCAAGTTTGAAAGTTTTAGGGTAATTGTTGTAGATTAGACAAATTTCTCGAAGTGTCCGGATCCGAAACCGATCTCGACTATTGGAAGACGAGGACATGTGTCTACAAATCAAGTGTGGTACATAATTCCGATGAAATCAAAGTGTGGTTGCAAGAGCGTGCAAGTTTCTCGAAGCTCCAAAGGTTGGAGAAAATATTGGTCGTTGGCGCTAGGTGAACGTGGTGACAGATAGAGCGTAGTTTGTATTTCGGTGCTATGGAAGATATGGGATGTGTTACGTTTTGGATCAAAAACTCCTGAATCCCTGAAGGATAGAAAAAATCCTAACCTTTGGCAGCAGTGCCACATGTCGAAAGATTGCTAAATGCTTGGAAGTCTAGCAGTCTGGGAGAATGAAGGTGTAAAGTGTTAAGGCTCAAGAAATCCTAAAGCCCTGAAGGCTAGAGTATATCTCTACCATCTATTGGTGTGGACACATGGACTGCTAATTGATATCCTTCACGAGTTCACCAATTCGACACTTCGAAGGATTTGAGGTGTTGTGTTGTGAAAAAAATTGAAGCTTGAAGCATGGAGTAAACAGGGACCGTCGATTTGAGTTAAGTGTCAGTTGTCTAATCTGCTAGTTCAGAGTTCGTGTGTTCGGAGGCATTGTATGTTGGAGTAGGTAAAATCCCCAAAGCATTGTATGTTGGAGTCATAGATCTTGGCGCAAAGTGTGAGTCATTGATCTCCACCACTATTCGTTCATTCGCGTATTCAACGTTCGGGAGGATTGTGGGTTGATGTTGTTGAAACTCTTGAAGCCCAAAGCTCTAAAGTGTTGAAGTTCCTACAATTCAATTTTTTAGTCCATGAATTTGACCCATCGCCATGTGGATTTCTCCACTTAGGTAAATATACCCTTGCGAATGAAAATTTGCGTGCAGGGAAAGGGGAAAAGGCCTATGGTATATGATTTTGAGGTTTCACCAAGAGCCTGAGAGTTGATTCATCCCCCTACTGTGAACAATCCTTAGAATAGGAGGTCATGTGAGCCCTAGGACATGGTGGAGGTTTGCATCAACTATGAACCACTCCCATTCACACCAATATTCTCTTCCTAGATAATGTACATATTCGATGTGTGCTCCTTTAGTAGGTTGAACACATGACAATCCTTTTCTTCATGTCCTACCGATTTTCAAAAAATACAAAAAAAGTTATTTAGAGAAATCTAATATTTATGGAGTAATGGAAACTCAGTGGGATGATGTCCCCATTTCTTACAGATTTTGCAATATCCTCCTCCGAGTAGTGGATTCGGTGCTCCTACAGCCAAGTACTATGTGAAAATTGGGAATCCGTCCTTGTGGTGGCCCTCCATATTGCACTTGGTACACCAATTTTTTTCTCATTTCTCCCTTCCCTTGGTAAGCTCATCCAACTAAATTGTTAATGCACCTAACTATGTCTAAACTTGTACCATTCCCCCAGTGTCTCTTGTCGGTGACGAATCTTTTTTCATCACGATTTACAATGCTTTGGGCTGTGACACAACCTTATGTTGAATTAATGGTATACGAATGTGGGGTAGTAATATTGCAATGAACCACTCTTAGTGTTGCTGATATGGAATCTGGAAATTCAGTCTCCCCATTACATCCTTAAAGAACTTAACGTAATCCCATACTAACTCTATTTGCGCATGTTTGATCTCCTTCAGTTCAGTAATATATTGTGATTCTGACTTCATCTTTTTGAACTCCTTTAATAGTGTTGTCTTTATTTCTGCCAAAGTCCTATCCTATCTTGTAGGCGTAATACCCTATAACTTCATATACCATACTAGCACACGTCCCTTGAACGTTGTCACTAACTGCACAATTATCTCTACTTTGTCTTGTATGTTTTTAGCAACCCAAATTGTCTCACAGACAAACAACTGTTTTTTCGATTCCTCTTACCCTACTCCCTTGAATTTAGGAAGTCTAAGAGTATTCTCTATCCCCACCATGTTGGTCTATGTATTCCCTCCTCTTGGTGATGTTGGTACACTCTGGATTTGACTCTGCGCAATACTACTCCCACGATTTCAACTGGTATTGTTATATCCTCCTTGGCTAACTATGATGGCTTTTGACAAGTCCTCAAATGTTATTTCTAAGTAGGACTTACCAGTTCTTTTATTACTGGACTGGACTGACACCCCTCTTCTCTGCCTCCTATATATGGTATCTCTACAATTCATACCTGTGCACAAGGTTCCTATACTTCTGGCTCATTGTGCGACTCTTCTCTCTCAACCCCAGTCCTTTTCCTTTTATAACTCCTTCCTCCATGCAACTCTCTAAATTTGTATTCTTCCTATAGTGTACTACCTTCTTGCATCCTCAGTCCCTTCCTTCCTCTTTCATGGCTTCCTCCTTTTTCTTAGGTGATCCTTTTGTTATCCTCCAACACCCGTATGTGCACAAAGACCATTTAGCTGTCAGAATTCATTATCATCACATGATTTTCAAATAATACCATAGTTATCCCCATATTCAATGATTTCAAGAACCTCCCACGTGGGCCTTTGAAAAAATGTATTTCTGCAACACTGTATGATTGAATGCAATCTATGGAAAATTATGTAACATAACCCCCTAGTATACTATCCAACCAAAAATCAATTACTTGAGAAGTTGGGTTACTTACCGAATTTAGCTAAGTTACCAATTTTAAAGTCCAATTCTTCATTGATGTAGAAATAAACCTTCTTGTCTTCTCTACTAACCTTTCTAGTGACTCGGTCAGAATTTCTGGGAATTTGCCAAAGAAAATTTCATGTTGATCTGTGAACACATACTTTTGAATCCATTTCCTATAACTCATCTGAGGTTTCATGTTCTCTTGTCGTGCGAAGTCCTGTTCTTTTCTTTCCAACCAGAATATGATTTGTTTCTTATTTGGCCTCCAAAACCTTCCCTTAGTGCAAAGTCTTGGTCTCGGCAATGAAACCATTTGTTGGTTGCTTCTTGTCTACGTAGGGGTTATAAGACCCAAGATTTGGTTTGACCGTGATGAACAAAACCCTGAAGACATTGACCCTATTGCAATCACCTGCTTCCACAAATGAAGTCTCACCTGAAGTATCTATTGGGGTTGCAAGAACCATTTTTCTGCAACAGTAAGGGAAAGGGAGGCTGATGCATGAATCATTCTTCTTGATATAAACTTATGTATGTTATTGTTTTCAAATTTCTGTGGTGAGGAGTTTCGAAGGTATTTTCTGGATAATCCAAAGTTGGTGTCATTTTTTCCATCAAAATTACGAATCCGAATAGAGATTCATCATCAGGACTAATCGTTAATCCCGATTCGAATTTGAAACGTTGATGACAAAAATGACACCAACTGTGGATTATCCGGAAAATACCTTCAAAACTTATGTATGTTCTTTATTATTACCTAAATTATCACATCCATACATTAATATTCTATCATAACCAATCCATACACTAAATTCATTATGTGAAGTATATCATCATTCATGAATGCATAAAAACAAGTATGAACACAAGACACATTATCCTCTCTAAACTCCTTCTTTATTCATCTTCTTTCTTAGTAACTGACTATTACATTAATGATCTTTCCATAACCAAAATTCTCTTCCATGAGCACATTCTCACACTCACATTCGCATACATCTCTCTCTCCCAATCCTGTTACATATTTATACCCCAAAATCTAGGGTTTCAATTTCTATTCTTATCTATCCCAAAATAACCCATTACAATGCATGGCATAGCCATCTTCAGTTAACTAGCTATTTTCCTTCTTCTACTTCTTGTTCTTTATACAACTTTTCTGATGTCCTTCTATTTCTGGAAATTCACACTATCATCATGTGCGCTTCCTTTTCTTTTTTTATTTCTTTATCCTTTTTTCTTTGTGTTTCCTCTGTCCTTCTGCACCCTTTCTATATTTTGCAAGAATCCTTCCCTCTATGCGATCCCTTCCTTATGTGTGCTTCCTTTATACTTAGTATTTTATATTCAAAATGTTGTCTATTCAACATTATATCTACACAAGAATTAATTAAACTGGGGATTATAGTGGGGATGTTACAAACAAACATTAAAAATCAAGGGCTACATCAAACATAAGCTGGTAGTGGTGTTGATTGATAGTGGTAGCACGCATAATTTTATTCAAATTCTTTGCCATACCAGTTTCTAATTTTCAAATTCTCATAACTAATGGTGGTACAATGAAATGTGGGGGCCATTGCGAGAATGTCAAACTCCAAATGGGAGATTATTACTTGAAAAATCACATGTTCTTCATTACCACAGGCGGTTGTGATATTGTCTTGGGTGTTGAATGGCTTCGCACCTTGGGACCGATTACCATGGATTATCAAGAATTATATGTGATATTTACTCAAGATGCTCACACCTATACCCTTAGAGGCCTACACGTTTGCTCCCCATACATTATCAGTTCTCACCGAATGGAGAAACTCCTAAACAAAGGCCCCCATGGTGTGATTGTCAAACTTAATTCGATCTAGGTACAAGATCAATCATCCCCAATAGTACATCCTGATCTCCAACTATTTTTGGATAAGCACCACAGGTTATTTGAGACACCCATGGACCTACCCCCCTCCAGGGGTGAGCATGATCACTGCATCCCTCTCCTCCCAGGAAGTCACCCCCCTAATGTACATCCCTATAGGTATCCATTTTCTCAAAATAAATAAATAAATAAATAGTACAAGAATTACTGGAGGTGGGGGTAATTCGCCAAAGTACAAGCCCATATTCATCCCATGTTGTGATGGTCTTAAAAAAGAAGGGTAGTGGCGCATGTGTCCATATTTCCGTGCCCTTAATATATTTACCATTAAGGATAAGTTTCCCATTCATGCCATTGATGATCTATTGGATGAACTCCAAGTTTACATTTTCTTCACCAAACTAGACCTTCGCTCAGGCTATCACCAGATTCAAATGAATGAAGCAGACTTTTCCAAGACTACTTTCAGAACTCATGAAGGGAATTATGAATTCTTGGTAATTCCTTTTGGCCTTTGCAATTCCCCATATACCTTCCAAAGTCTCACGAATAAACTCTTGAAGCCCTATATTCGAAAATTTGTTCTAGTTTTCTTTGATGACATCCTCATTTACAACCACACCTGGGATTCCCATCTACACCATGTGGAAAAAGTACTTCAATTGTTAAAGGACAGTCAATTGTTTGTCAAAAATACCAAGTGTGATTTTGGAGCAAGTGAGGTCAAATACTTGGGACAAATTATGGGCCATGATGGGGTAAGGGTGGACCCAAAAAATATTCAATCCATGTAGGAGTGGCCAAGACACATGACTTTGAAGCACCTTTGGGGTTTCTTAGGCCTCACAGGATATTACTAGGAATTTGTCCACCATTATGGAAACATTTCCAGACCATTGACGTACCTTCTCAAGAAGAATGCATTTCATTGAACATAGGAAATAGAGTAGGTCTTCACAGCGTTACAACAAGCCATGTGCACTACCCCCGTCTTAGCAATCCCTGACTTCAACAAAAATTTTGTGGTCAAATTGAATGCTTCTGGCACTACTATTAGTGTAGATCTCACACAAGATGGTATACCTCTTTCTTTCACTAGCTAGGCTTTGAGTGGTTTCAATATGGGAAAATCTACATATGAAAAGGAAATGATGGCCATTCTCCATGTTGTGCACACATGGTGACCATATCTATTGGGACGTCATTTTCAAATTAAAACATATCACCATAGTCTGAAATATTTCTTGGAGAAGTGGTTAGCCTCCCCATAACAGAGCAAGTGTCTAACCAAAATGAGGGGATATGATTATGATATCATATATAAAAAAGGAAAAGACAATGTAGTGGTTGATGTATTATCCAGAAAATATGAGAATGAAGGTTCCCTCTTTGCATTATCATTACCTATTCCTAATTGGATTAAGGAAGTGCAACAAGAGTGGCTAACACACCCAACCATATCACAGGTAATTAAACGACTTTAGGAGGACCCTAACCCTCCCCCTAGCTACATTTAGCAAGACAATATCCTCCAATATAAGGATTGCTTGGTTTTGTTTTCGTCTTCATCCCTCAAGCCTCACATCTTAAAAGAGTTGCACTCATCTAGTCTAGTGGGTCAATCGGGATTCCAAAATACATATGCTTATGATCACCGTTGTTTTTTCTAGGAAGGCATGAAGAAGAACATCCTTACCTTTATCACAGAATGTGATGTCTTCCAACCCAATAAAGGTGAAAATATCAAGACCCACATATATATACAATCAATACCCATTTCATCCTCCATTTGGACTAACATCTCCATGGACTTTATAGTGGGCCTTCCAAAAGCAGGTAACAATTTTGTAATATCCCCAAGGACGAGTCTTGTTGTAATCATGTTTATGAATTGTAAATCATTTTTGTAGGCTGGTGAGCCAAGTATTGATAAGCTAGTAGGATTATGTGTTTATTAGTATGGAGAGCCTAAGTGTCAAAGGCCAAAAGCCTGTTTTTGTATATGTAATATGCAGAACATTAATAAAAATATAAGCATCGTTGTGTGCAGACTGACCATGAAGAAAGAGTGATGGGGGACTAAGCTTCCACAAACAGGGTAAGGGAAAAAGGGGCTGGAAGGTTGGAAGAGGGGCTAAGATTAGGGGCTTAAGCCCTTGGGAACAATAATTTATTATTATTCCAAAAAAACTGCGTGGAATGTATGTTTTTATCCTAAGTTCCTGGAAGGGGGAAACGTGTGCAAAAGGGAATGCATGCTGATGGAGTGCATGCAGCCTCATGAGCAACATGTGTCAGCCCAGGCACATGTAATTTAATCGAATAATTGAGTCGATATGGGGGTTCTTCCTCCATTCTGTCACCCCCTGTCTGAACTGAGGGATCTCTGCATCTCATTTATGTAATCCTCACATAGCTCTGAAACCCAAAGCCTGTGATGTTTTATTGAGAAGTTGATATATCCTCTGCTCGAACTGTTGAGTCTGTGTTCGACCTATGTGTGAATTTCTTGTCACGCATCCTGAAACTAGTGTTACCAGAACCGTGATGTGTCTTAGTGACCTGTTGTCGTTTCCTGTTTCCACACCGTGTTTTCCTATTGTTGTTGTCACCTGTGAGTTAACCCAAGTTGTTGTCATTGTTGTCATCCTGAACTTGTAGGAATTGATTTGGAAAATGGTGGAAGAATTGGGTTGTCAGGCCCGTGGTAGAAGAGGGAGGTTGTCATACCTAGGAGAAACTCTCTCTAGGTGAGGGAGCTGGGGAAGTGGTTTTTTTCCAGAGAGAGTCCAGCACCAGCTACGGAGCTCTGAGAATTCATGATCCGACCTGTTTCCGAGGCCCAGAGGGGAGGTGAAGCACCAATGGACTATGCCTATGAAGGTGTATACTCTCAAGCGGAATAGGCATGTGGGGAATGAGAGTATGTGAGTAGTGGGCGTAAGAAGGCTCCTGGAGAGAAACCTTCTGATAGCTCTGTGCAGTTTTCCTGTAACCTCAACCTAGTCTAGGATTCCCATGCCTTGGGTGGAGCATAGTCCCAACTCGGGGGTGACCCACTATTGAGCATGATGAGCAATGAGGTATAAGGCTGGGAGGTTCGTGGAAGGTCTGCACATGGTTGATGGAGTTACTACAGTTTCAAAGATAAGTATATGCATGTGTTTGTTTTCAATTAAAATGCATGTCTGTGATGCTTGCAATATTATCATGTATTCCATTGCGATGATGTTTAATGTTGCTTCTATTAATTTTGTATGTTACCAGTAATTATATGTTTACTTTGTTAAGCCACTAACCTCATTTAAATGCATACTACATAAGTATGAGAATGTTTTTGCGTAGTAGCGTTTCCCGACAAGTGGGTTGATGGCCGGGGGTGTTACAATATGGTATCAGAGCCATGTTTTCAACGTTGAGCCTAGATGGGTCAGACAAGTGGTCTTTGGACCCAAGGTTTCGAGAGGAAATTGTTTCTAGAGGAATAATTTAGAAACTTAGAATGTTTTTGAGTGCCAAGGGGTTACTTGGCCATGTGTATCTCTGGAGGAGTCATAGTGAAATAAAACTGCAACCGGGCATGGCATTTAACAACAGAGAGAGAGAGAACTCAACACTTGGGGTGTTGGAGCCGTAGGATATGTTTGGAAAAAGGAGAGCCCTTTATGACCGTCAGATCCAGAGAAAGTGCAAGGAGGATATTTGAGAAGCCTTTCAGAAGTTTGGTTGTCGGGAAAAGAGGGGTGCGCTAAGAAACAAACCCCCGAAACCTGAAACTTAGAAGTCCCGAGAAGATCTAAACCGTAGATATAGGAAAACGATATCGACCGTTGGATTGAGAAGAAGAGTAGAAGGTAATTTTGGAAGTTCAGCTATCGAGAGAAGTGGGATGTGCTGATGCACAAAATCCCAAAGCCCGAAATCACAAAATCCTGAAGAGCTAAAGTAGTGGGTTGGGTTGACGTCACTTGGATGGGTGTGGACCCATGGGATGTGTGTTGCATGCCAGTTGGCCCCGAAGGAAAAGTAGACATAATGGGGGCCGGATGGTTTCACCTGAGGTAACGTGGAACTTCCTAGGTACACCAAATGTCACCACCATAGTTGGTGACAATTGTGTTGTGGGACCAGTGGCTAGAAAGGTCAGAATTTCAAAAGTTAGGAGTTGGAGAGGGAAGCGAGTGTGAGAACCTCTAGGACTAAAATCTCGAAACTCGAAACCTATAAGTCCCGATTAGAGAACCTTGACACCTAGAGCTTGGTCACGACCATTGTCGAGTGGGTTTGGAAACTGAGAGAAAAGGGCTAAGGCCTGAGTGCAATACAGATCCAAGCAGAGCTTGGAAAAATTCATGGAAACTAAACATTTTCTTGAATCAACTTGTTAATGATTGCTATGGGATTTGTTAAGGAATAATGACTTGACAAATCTTGGTTTTCTGCACGTTGTGTTTTCAGAAGCTTAATGAGTGTTGGAACCATTTAGAGTTGCCACAGAGGGAAAAGAAATGGGGAAGGCACATAATGCTCCCAATTCAGAGAACGAAGCTAAAGGAAATGGATGTTCATTTGGGAGTTGAAGGATCGAACTCTAATGGCCATGGAGAAGAGATATATAAGGAAGGAAACATAAGGAAGGTCATTGAAGGATTGCAAAAAGATGCGCAAACTCATCGAGCAGATAGCAGAAAGCTCAAAAAAGCTCAGGAAAAACAAGGAGAATTCAACGTAAAGTTGTTAAAGAGTTTGGAGAGAATAGAAAAGAAGTTGGATAAGGAGAGTGGCTCAAGAAGAATAGGGAGTCACATGAATTCTGAGGGAAGAAGGTCAAGGATTGTGGGTAGACACCATCATCACTCCCAAGGTCGCTCAAAGAGAAGGAAACACAGTAGTTCAAGCCCATCTCCTACCAGAAAGAACAGGAGATCTGGAGTGGATGAATTGAAGAGAGAGATGAACAAGATTAAGCTTCCTACATTTGATGGAGAACATCAGAAGGAGGAAGATGCCAAAACATGGTTTCTTGGTATAAGGAAATACTTCCAACTATAGAATTATTCCTCACATGCAGAAGGAAGAATTGCGATGTATCAACTAAAAGGGAAAGCATCCATGTGGTGGGATCAACTTGTGCAAGTGAAGCACATTAGAGAGAAACATATCACTTGGAAGAAATTCAAGAGGTATTTCGAGAAGAAGTATTTGACTAAGAGATATTATGATAGAAATATGAAAGCGTTCTTTGAGCTCAAGCTAGGCAGCATGATCATTGATGAGTATGAACGTAGGTTTTTGGAATTGCTAAAATATGTTTTGTTCATCAAGGAGGAAACTATCAAGATTCAAAGGTATTTGAGTGGACTGCCATCTTCCATTGGGGCCAAGATGCAGTATGATGACCCTATGACCATGGAAGAAATGATAAGAAGAGCGAAATGCTTATATGAACATCAAAGACAAAAGACTACCTTTCAGAAGGCTTGGGATGACCAGAAGAAGTTTAAGAAAGAGAAGAGGCAGAAGGGAAACAAACCTTCCTTTTTCATAAATATTCCTCAAGGACAGACATCGTATAGAGAGCCGAGAATGGCTAAAGTCGGCGAACAAAGGCCAAGACTGTAATGATCCCAAGCCAAATTCTTTCTTGGAATCACTAACTACTACTAATTTATTGAGTTATTAAGTGCATACAAGATTCATCAACACATGGAGATCACAATATATTCAAGATGTAGAAGCACAAGCAAAGATCTAACCTTTTTATTATGAGCAATGTAACATCAATACAATAGATGGCCAATCTGGCATAAACCTCAAATG
>JASDQU010102304.1:315416-338873 GCA_032191745.1 Picea mariana | reverse complement strand
AGTGTTGGAGCCGTAGGATATGTTTGGAAAAAGGAGAGCCCTTTATGACCGTTAGATCCGAAGAAGGTGTAGAGAGGATATCCGAGAATCCTTTCGGGAGTTTGGTTGTCGGGAAAAGCGGGGTGCGTTGAGGCACAAACCCCCAAAAACTGAAACTCCAAAGTCCCAAGAATATCTACACCATAGATCTGGGAAAAACATCTCGACCATTGGATTGAGAAGAAGAGCAAAGGGTAATTTCGGGAGTTCGACTGTCGGGAGAAGTGGGATGTGCTGATGCACAAACTCCCGAAGCCCATAATCATGAAATCATGAAATCCTGAAGAGAAGAAGTAGTGGGTTAGGTTGACGTCACTTAGATGGGTGTGAACCCATGGAATGTGTTCCACGTGCCAGTGGGCCCCGAAGGAAAAAGTAGATGCAGTGGGGCTGGAGGGCGTCGCCTAGGGTGACATGGACCTTCTTAAGAGCAACATGTGTCACCACCCTGGTTGGTGAAAACTGTGTTGTGGGCTCGGTGGCTAGAAAGGTTGGAAGTTTGGAAGTCGAGAGTTGGAGAGGGAAGCGAGTGTGAGAGCCTCCAGGACCGAAATCCCAAAACCCCGAAACCTGAAACCCCGAAGTCTCGATTAGAGAACCTCGAGACCTAGCACTTGGTCATGGACCATGGTTGAGTGGGTTTGGAAACTAAGAGAAAAGGGCTAAGTCTTGAGTGCACTACAGAGCCAAGCAGAGCTCAGAAAAATTCATGGAAACTGAACGTTTTCTTGGATCAAGTTGTTGATGAATGATGTGGGATTTGTTAAGGAATAATGACCTAACAATTCAGGTTTTCTACACATTGTGTTTGTAGAAGTTTAACGAGCACCATAACCAAATATAATTTCCATTGAGTGCAAAAGAAATGGAAAGGGCATAGATTACTTCCAGTTCCAAGGATGAAGCAAAGGGAATGGATGTTCATTTGGGAGTTGAAGGATCGAACTTTAATGGCCATGGAGAAGAGCACTAGAAGGTAGATCCTGAAGAAATGGGTGGACAGATGGCTCTCTCCGCAATTGAAGCTCCCTTATTTGATGGAACAGATTATTCCTCATGGAGAGAAAATATGAAACAATATTTGAAGTCAAGAGGATCTGAACTTTGGAATTCAATAGTAAGAAATCCCTGGGATTTAACTACATCAAAGAATATATCCAATATTATAGCCCAAAGAAGAGCATGGAAGAAAAATGAAGTGGCATTGAAGATTCTTCTCAATGGATTATTAGATACAGTCAAGAAAAACATAGGACTATGGACATCTTCCAAGGGCTTATGGATGAAGTTAGAAGAGATGTATCAAATCAAAAGACAAGACACAAAAGAAATTCCTATCAAGAATGAAAATGAAGATGAAGATGAAGTTGGGAGAAAAAGTTGTGAATCTTAGACAGAAGGTTGAGAAGTCAAACACCCAAATCAAGTTCTTGAACATCTCCGTGAGCCTGGATGAGATCTTGGATAGTTAGAGATCACCAAGTGACAAATCCGGTCTTGGATACAACAAGGAAGAAATCAGTACTCCTAAGAAACCTGATGCAGGTCCTTCATTTGTAAAAGGTGAAATAGGTCTGACACAAGTCCTTCATTTGTAAAGGATGAAGACAGGTCTGACACGGGTCCTTCATTTGTAAGGGATGAAGACAGGTCTGACACAACTCCTTCATTTGTAAAAAGTGAAAGCAGGTATGAATAAGGTTCTTCATGTTCAAGAAATAAAGGCAACACTACAAAATTTAGAAGATCAGATCAAGGAAGAGATCCATAAGCTAATCATACACCTCAAAGAAAGTTTATAAGAGAGACACCTTCATGGATGAATCAAATAAGGTATGAGAGTGTTTTTAACGGTTATTGTTTTTCTTGTAATGATTGTGGTCATAAAGCTTTGGATTGTAGGCATCATGGAAGAAAACAAGTTGGTAGGTTCAACAAAAGTATAAGATGTTGGAACTACAATCATGTTGGACATATTTTTGCACATTGTTACACTATGAGATGCTATAGTTGTGGTGGATATGGCCACAAAGCCAATAACTGTTGGAACTCAAGAAAACAATCAATGAGAAATGATTCATACAATACGAAAAAAAGAGTAAATGAAACATGGAAGAAAAATGAAGTTGCAGTAATAGAATATCAAAGAACAAAGTTAAAGAAACCAGGACACTCACAGATGTGGATAGAAAAGACTGAACAAGTGAGCAGGAGTGAAGTTAATTGCTGCAAAAAGATTTGCAGTCATGTGACAAGCATAGTATAAATTTTCTCAGACAACTTTAGAGCAATGTACAGTAAAGAAGCATCTTGGATAAAGATGGATACGTCTGGTTAGATATCGATGTGAATCAATGGGCAGATCCAAGAGTTGTTTCAATAATGTGAGCTACAATTGTGCAGTGTTCCAGTAGGACAACGATGTCCACAAAAAAAACATTCAGATGTACATGACATCTTGTAGAGATAACAAGAGGAGAGACCCTGTCATAAAAAGCTACCCTTCTAGAAACAAAGGGGGAGAACAATCAGTAAAAACTCAGGGGAATTATTTTGGTTAGTAAATAAGAAATTAATTAGATTAATTTTTGAAAATACTTGATCACTACAAAAAATTGGTATCAAGAAGACTACTCATTTGAAACAAAAAAATCCCAATCAACAGAGATAAGAAGTTAGTAAATTAAAAGGGGAAGAAACCTTGTCAGGAAAAGATACCTTTTCAGAAACAAAGGGGGAGAGTAGTCAGAAACAAAGAGAGAGCATATTGACAGGGGGAGTCATTCAATTATGACAATAAAAGGATGATTGTAGGAAGATTTACCCAAGTTCAGATTCTGTTCATTAACATACAGAGGTTTACCATAGGAGGAAAAAACCTTTGCCATTGATGTCAAAGGGGGAGAGAAAGCTTCATATGAAGAAAGAATCATCACAGGGGGAGTTTTGTATATGAAGTTAGTGGGTTTCCATTAATGACAAAGGGGGAGATTGTTGGACATATTGTCATTGATGTCAATAGTCGATGTAATGATTTGTTGTTACGATGAATTATCATTTACCATAGATGATATTGTCATTGATGTCAACAGTATATCAGTTAGAAGAAGAAGTGAAAAGTATGAAGATCAAAGCTCAGAAGGGAAAATGTAGTACATAAGCAAATGAAGATCAAAGCTCAGAAGGAAGAGCACATTGCACAGTATATCAGTTAGCAGAAGAAGTGAAAAGTATGAAACAATTCATGATTATTTTTTATCACGATAGGATCAACAATGTTCCTATGATAAAATCTCAGGAGAAGGAGCGAACAATATACCGAATATCGAAAGCATAAGCTTAGGAGGAGGAGTGAACAATATGCAGAGGTCAAAGCTCAAAATCAAAAGCGTAAGATCAGAGTGATAAGCCTCAACAACCGTCTGATCAGAGTGAGAAGCCTCAATAGCCGTCTGATCAAGAAATTGATCGTGATGACCGTCTCGTATTACGGATGTCGGTCATATGAGTGACCGTGGGCTTGAGGACCATTGGAGGATCGTGATCGTCGGATCTATAATCCAGATCAATGACATGGATAGATTGCGGAGATCAGAAGAAGAATTAAACGACTCGCTAGTTCTAATCCTGCAATGGGTCTAGACCGTCAGATCTCATAAACCCAAATATCAACGATTGTGGCTGACCCAAAAAATAATAAGATTAAGTCGAATTCGATCGTGATCGTCGGATGCGCAATCGCCAAATCAACAACAAGGATAAATTGCAGAGATCGTAAGGAGAATTAAATGACTCACTCGTTCCAATCCCGCAATTGGTCTAGATCGTCAGATCTCATAGACTCGAATAATGACGACTGCAGTTGATCCAACAAATGATCATATTAAGTCAGATTGAGTTGTGGTCATCTGATGTGAAATCGACAGATCAACGATAGGGTTAGATTGCAGAGATTGAAAGGAGAATTAAATATCACACTAGTTCGAATCCCACAATTAGTTAGGATCGTCTAATCTTATAGCCTCAAAGATCGATGATTGTGGTTGACTCACCAACAACACAGGTGAAGAAATCTATCATTCAATTCTTTCAGTAAATATTATATTTCATTAAGAGAATTAAAATAAGAAAATCTTGGTCTTGGTTGGAATAAGTAACTATCATCATGGAGGATGCATAAGACCCTTAGGAATTTGAAGTAGATTCCATGGGTGAAAATATCTAGGTTGGAAATGCAAAGATAGAGTCGAATTGATGTAGAAATCAAGATACACCCTTATATAGTAGAGACTATGAGGAGCTTGAGAGTAGAGATTTAAATCTACAAAATAGATAATGAAAGAATGATCAAGGATCAATAAGAAAAGAAAAAATTAAATGCAACCATCCTTCAAGTTTTAATAGAAATATAGAGGAAAATGCATCATGGACATAATTCAAACAATTATGGTAGGAGTAGGAATAGTTCAAGGGGTCATTCTCATAGGAGGTCCCATAGTACAAGAAGGACCTCTAGGGATGGGGCATGTACATCATTAAAATATGAATTTATTGATTCATCTACCTTTGAAGTCTCATTGAACAATTCAAGACATTATTTTCACAAGCATAGGAGGAAGAAGCCTTTAGAGACAACTTACATTGATAATTTCAAAATTCAAAGTCACCTACCTTTGATGGTGAGGTCAAATATGGACAAGAAGCTAAGGATTGGCTTCTTGGGATAAGAATGTATTTCCAAGTAAATCATTACTCTAGAAACATGAAGGCTAGAGTGGCCATATTCAATTTAAATGATAAAACATCAATTTGGTGGGAGCATCTTAGACAAGTTAAGGAAATTAGTGAGAGAAATATTGTTTGGAAGAAATTCAAGAAGCACTTTCATAGAAGTATCTCTTCGACATATACTATGATTGTAAAATGAAATAATTCCATGAGTTAAGGTTGGGACAAATGGCCATGGATGAATGCGTGAATAACTTCTTAGAGTTGTTGAGATATGTTAAGTACATCAGATATGAGAAGTTAAATACCCAACATTTATTAAGTGGTTGACCTCGGTCTTATTAAGAAATAATTGAGCTTGATGAACTTCAAACTATGGATGAGGCCATTAGAAAGACTAATTAATGTTATGATTAGAGAAAAAACAAGCCATAACTCTATAAGGCATGGAAAAAATATAAGAAGGAGAATATTAACCAGATAAAGAAAGGGTTCATGTAACACGCCATACCCCTAAATACTCTTTTAAGGGATGGGGCATCATAACTTAGTTTTCTTTAACTATCTCAAATCCTAACTTTGGGATCTCCATCGACTTCTGCTCACCACGGCCTTTCTAACAATTCCCATCATACTGACATATGAGCTCTAGGTTGAAAGTTAGGTCTTCCCGAAGTTCTTCGGGCATTCTGTGGTTGAGGGCCACATGGAATCCACGTGGATCCATATCATTTGTACCATCCTCAAAATCCTACATCCATGGTGGAATTCCATCCACCTTCCAATCCAACAATGAGATTTGATCTTCATTTGACACATAAGCTGCAGGGGAGTTTGGCGTTCAGTGCTTAGACACTGAACATCCCCTTTTCTCTTATGCACACATGTCTTCCAGATTCCTGAATTCTAGGACTTCCAAAAAAATGCCACATAGCTCTTATCTTCACCCCTTTTGGAGCATACTTACTAACACCTCAAGTCTCCCAGAGTTCTGAACTCCCAAATTCTTGAAGGAGCCCAAAATGCTTCGACGTGGCTCCGACCTTTGTTCCTTTCAACTTATCCTCGACACCATACTCCAAACCTTAGGAGTTATGAAGTGCCGGACTCCTGAAGGTTTGGAGTATGGTGTCAAGGATAAGTTGAAAGGCATGAAGGCTAGAGCCACGTGGAAGGATTCTGGGCTCCTTCGGGAATTCAGGAGTTCGAAACTCCAGGAGACTTGAGGTGTTAGAAATTATGCTCCAAAATGGGTGAAGACAGGAGCTACGTGGCAACATTTTATAAGTTCGGGAATTCGAGACTCCAAAGGACATGCGTGCATAAGAGAAAAGGGGATGTCCAGTGTCGAAGCACTGAACGCCAAACTTCCCTACAACTTATGTGTCAAATGAAGATCAAATATCGTTGTTGGATTGGACGGTGGATGGAATTCCACCATGGATGTAGGAGTTTGAGGATGGTACGAATGACATGGATCCACGTGGATGTCATGTGGCCCTCAACCAATGAATGCCCGAAGAACTTCGGGAATCCCTAACTTGCAACCCAGAGCTCAGATTTAAGTATGGTGGCAATCGTTAGAAATATCGTGGCGCGTAGAAGATGATGGAGATACAGGATTTAGGATTTGAGATAGTTAAGGAAAATGAAGTTATGATGTCCCATCCCTTAAAAGTGTATTTGGGGGTTGGGTGTGTTACAATTTGGTATCAGAGAATGGTTACAACACTTGGCCTACTTCGTCTCATGCATGATTCACATAAAAATATTATTAGAGAACTTTAAGGGGTAACACCCTACCTTATCCCCTTATATAATAAACTTATCTAAACCTCCACTGAAGAGAGAAATGAAAACTTCTACTATTGATAGATGTTTTGGAAATCTGCACTGTATGTTGCTAATGTTCCAAATAAATAAGTTGACTTCACTTTGCAATGATACGTGTTGTTCATGAATTAGTAGATCATTAACTAAAAAAAATGTTTTATCATAACTCAAGTAGTCAATGAACAACATGAAAAATACAACGTAAGGGATGGTGACACACCATGAGTTGGGGGAAAGCTCCCACAATAGAGAGGAAGAATGTGATGAAAGGAAGGCGGTGGAAACCCCTTCGGATTTGGTCGAAAATGTAAGAAGCCTCATGGAAGAATTACAGATTTGTAAGAATGAAAATGAAAGGTTGATAATGGAACAGGAAAAGCAGACCGAAATTAATGCAGTATTACTACAAAGTCTATCAGATATACACAGGAAATTGTGACATGGTCCAACTGCTAGTCATGTGGACAAACATCATACTAAGAAAACTACAAGTCCACTTGAGAGACAAAATCATGGTCTTGAAAGTGGCCACACCAAGAGGAGCACCTCAAGGAAGGCCCAACATGGAGCCAAGAGACACTCACCAGAAGATTCCTCTAAGGACACTGACAACTCCAAGGAATATTCTAGTGGAAAAACTAGTTCCCATTCTCATATGAGAAGACAGAAAAGGAAACATTCCAAGAGTCATGACCCTAAAGAGTTCAAGAAATCCAAACCACCCACCTTCGATGGAGAGATTAAGAAGGGGGAAGAAGCAAAATTTTGGCTACTCGTCTTGAAGAAGTACTTCAAAGTCCATGAATACTCTAAAAACTTAAAGGCTCAGATAGAAATTTTCAACCTGAATGGGAAAACTTCCATTTGATGGGAGGACCTTAGGAATGTGAAAGGAATCCATGAGAAGGACTTGTCATGGAAACAATTTGAGAAATACTTCAAGAAGAAGTATCTGTCATAAAAGTACTTTGATGGGAAGACCAAGGATTTCTATGAACTCAAGTTGGGACAACTCACCATAGATGAATATATCAATAAATTTCTTGAGCTAATGAGGTATGTGCCCTACATAAAGGATGAAAAGGTAAAGATGCAACAATTTATTAGTGGATTACCTCATTCCTACCGGGACATAATTGATTTTGATGAGCCAAAGAATTTAAAATATACTATTCTAAATGCAAGGTATTGCTATGAGAAATTCAAGAATAAGACAAAACCCCATCAAGACTGGAAGAAGAAAAACATTTCGAGATTCAAGAAGAAGGGGTTTAAATCATCGATATTTAAGAACCATGGGAAAAGATCTAGGAGGATCCTTCCTACTAGAAGTGTGTATCAATAGAACTTTCCATCCCATAGTGGAAATAAACCACTCAGAGTAGTCCCAAGTAAGACTGATAACACAAAGAGAGAACCCTTGAAATGTTGGGGTTGCGGAGAAGAACATCTGTTGATAGACTATCCACATAGGAAACAACACAATAGGAGGGTCTACAAATTCCAAGAGTCCACCACAATCAATGATGTGGCTAGGAGCATGCCACAAATTTATGTAGCCTTGGATAATAGACAAGCTGACCACCAAGATTCAGTGGTGGAGATGGAAGGTACGATTTCCAACCATCTTGTTTCCATTTTAATTGACCCTGGTTCTAATTTGAGTTATGTTTCCCCTCAAACTGTTGATAAATGTAAATTGAAACAAGATAAACATGTTAAATCATGTATGGTACAACTAGCCACTAGAATCAAAAGAAAAGTAACATAGGTCATACTAGCATGCCAATTCGTTATAAGTGGATTTCCCACCCAAGTGAACCTAAACATACTTCCTTTAGGATCTTATGAACTACTGATTGACATGGACTGGTTGGATTCCCATAAAACCAAGTTGGACTATTACAGTAAGACTTTGGAGTGTGAAAATGAAGAAGGGATAAAGGTAACCCTACAAGGGATTCAAAAGCATGTCTCAATAAGACAAATATCATCACTTCAAGTGAAGAAGTACTGCAGAAAATGATGTCCTTTGTATGCAATATAGGTATTGGACTCTGCTGAGGACAACAAACCAATCCTAGAGGACCATACCATATTGGAAAGTATAAATATGTGTTCCCATAAGAGGTACCGGGTCTACCTCCAATAAGAGATATTGAATTTTCATTGGAACTTGTGCCAGGAGCAGTGCCAGTGTCTAGAACGCCCTATATAATGAGTACACCAGAGCTAGTTGAGCTCAAAATATAGCTAAAGGAAATGATGGACAAAGAATACATTTGTCCTAGTGTGTCTTTGTGGGGAGCACCAACCTTGTTTGTGAAAAAGAAGGATGGCACACTTAGGTTGTGCATAGACTATAGGAAAATCAATAACATGACCATAAAGAATAAATATCCATTGCCAAGGATCGATGACTTGTTTGACCAATTAAGGGGTGCTACAATATTCTCCAAGATTGACTTGAGGTATGGATACCATCAGGTCCGAATTAAGGATGAAGACATCCAAAATACAACCTTTAGGACAAGGTATGGTCACTATGAATTGGTGGTAGTGCCATCAGTCTAACTAATGCACCAACCATTTTTATGTGCTTAATGAATAATGTACTCATTAAGTTCTTAGACAGATTTGTATTGGTTTTCATTGATGATATTATAATCTATTATAAGAATAGGGAAGAGCATGAAGAACATCTTAATTTAGTACTTCAAGTACTAAAAGAACATCAACTCTATGCTAAGTTTAGTAAGTGTGAATTTTTTCAGAAACAAGTCCATTACTTAGGCCATGTTATTTCTGCAGAAGGGGTGGCAGTTGATCCTAGAAAGATTAAATCCATCATGGATTGGCCTACCCCAAAGGATGTATATGATATCAGATCCATTATGGGCCTAGCGGGATACTATAAGAGGTTCATAAAAGGGTTTTCCAAGATTGGTTGCCCAATCACTTCCCTTCAGAAAAATGGAGTTAAATTCATTTGTACATCAGAGCGTGAAGAGAGATTCCAAGATATGAAATACCTTCTAACCAATGCGTCCATGACAAATATTGCAGACCCACACAAGGACTTCCTTGTGTGTACATATTCCTGGAAGGAAGGGTTCAGAGGAGTACTTATTCAAGAAGGACATGTGATTTGCTACGAATCCAGAAAATTGAATGAGCATGAAGTCAATTATGTGACCCACGATGTGGAATTGGCTGCCATAGTGCATGATTTAAAAATGTGGAGGCATTACCTCCTGGGTAGAATATTTGTGCTTATGAAAGACCATTGTGGTTTGAGGTGCCTTTTTGATCAACCAAAACTTAATGCTATACAAGCTAGATGGATGGCTCTCCTTAGTGAGTTTGATTTTGAAATCAAACATATCAAAGGAAAGGAGAATAGGGTGGTTGATGCCCTTAGTAGGAGTATGAAAGTGATTCACTTGGAATTTGTAAGTGCTAGTGAATCAGACATCAAAGAGAGAGTCAAAACTGCACAAGAACTAGATGCATTTTTCAAGACTGTGATATCATACCTAAAGAAAGATCCCATAGGGATGAATTATGAAAGCTATCATATGTTTAATGATGGCCTTCTAACTTACAAAGGTAGATTGTATGTTCTGAATTGTGATGACTTGAAGAGGTTCATAATGGATGAACTACACAAAATACCATATATTGGTCATCCTGGTTATCAGAAAATGATCACAACAACTAGGAAACCATTTTATTGGTCCACAATGAAAAAGGGCATGGTTGATTACTTAGTTATGTGTCTAGAATTTCAACAAGTTAAGTTAGTGCACCAACACCCAACAGGGTTGGTGTAGCCCCTACCAATTCCCAAATGGAAATGGGAAACCATCTCCATGGATTTCATCACAGGATTACCAAAATCAATGAAACAAAACGACACCATCATGGTAGTTGTGGACAAACTGAGCAAGGCTGCTCACTTCATTTCCATCAAGTCAACTTGCAAGGAAAAATATATTGCCAATATTTTCATGAAAGAGATATTTAGACTGCATGGCATTCCTAAGGAAATTATATTCGACAGAGATACAAAATTTACTTCAAACTTTTGGAAATCTCTGTTTGTTGGTTTTGAAAAGAAATTTCTCTTTCGTACAACCTATCACCCTCAAAATGATGGGTAAACATAGAGGGTAAACCAAGTGTTAGAAGACATGTTGAGGATGCATGTAATGCATCAACCCAAGAAGTGGGAAGACTACCTATCACTGGTAGAATTTGCCTACAATAATGGTTATCAAGAGTCATTAAAAATGAGCCCTTTTGAAGCCCTCTATGGAAGACAATGCAACATTCCAATCAGCTGGAACAACCCAATAGACAAATTTACAATCGGTTCAGATGTGCTAAAGGAAACAAAACAACAAGTAATTTGAATCAGATAGAATATGAAAATAGCCCAGGATAGACAAAAGAGCTATGCAGATAGGAAAATGAATCCTAGAGAGTTCAAAGCAAGGGATCATGTGTATCTCCGAGTTAGACTCAGGAAAATATCTTTGAGGATGGGAGCTTGTGCCAAGCTAGCATCTCAGTATTGTGGACCCTTTAAAATTTTGGATAGAGTGGGACTTGTAGCCTATAGGCTAGCACTTCCTCCCATAGTGAAGCCACATAATGTTTTCCATGTTTCGTTATTAAAGAAATATGTACATGATTCTAATCATATTATTGATTGGTTTGTGATTCAGGTGGAAGAAGATGGATAGTTCCTTCCAGAATGTCAATGCATAAAAGACAAGAAGGAAACCCCACTTAAGAACAAAACCATTGCATAGGTCAAGGTGCAGTGGTAACACTTTGGCCCATATGAGGCTACATGGTAAATGGAGGATGCCATGAAACAAGCATATCCATTTTTGTTTACTTCTGTACATACAGAGCACAATGACATATAGAACATCAAGGATGATGTTCCTTTAAGGGACAGGGGATTGTAATACCCTTGTTTCCCCCAGTTTGTAAATATAACTATAAATGGCCAAGAGACTATAGTAGACTAAGATATGTGTGAATGTTTGATTTGATGAACCTTTGTATAAAAGGGTCAATGTATGTATTTTTTGTTATTAATAGAAAATGGATAAGTGTTGCACAATTGCCAAAAGGGGGGAGTTTTCCAGGATAGAAAATGGATTCTATGAGAGAGATGGTGACGGAAACCAAGAATGTTTGAGATGACCCTCACCAAACTAGTACCTTACTGGATGTAATTTCTCAACAATCCTCTAACCCTAAAATGAATTACCAGTCAGGATGGTAGTTGGAAGGCCCTCCTCGAGAGTTAATGAGGAAATGGGGTAGGGTACTCATATATAAGTCTTCCAGACCTAACCATGAGTTGGGGATTCATACACATGCAACCTTGTTGAGGAAGGAAAGAAAGGAAGTAATCTGGGGGACAAAGGCAAATATGCAAGAAAATAGAGTGGAGAAAACGATCTCCAGAAGAGAAGAGAACATTTTTTTCAACTCTGGAGTTGAGAGGAAAAATGAGAAGCAAGCTCATCCTAGGCACAAGAGGCCATGGGAAGGGTTTTCACTACAATATGGTAAACGAGGCCAATGAGTTACTATGGAAGTACTCGTTCCGACCTCCTTGGTTGGTATGAAGAAAAACTAGTTACCAAGATCCTATGGGAGGAGGAGAGTAACCTTCGTCCCTGAATGCCATTGAGAAAGGAGAAAGAGTCTCTCTCATAGAATCATGGTCTAGCTCATGGGTGGCCAATGGTAAATCCATCAGGAGTGGTTTTGCTTATGGTTGGGTGGAAACATGCACCCCTTTCAACATTTTCTTCACAAATTCCAGTTTTTGAGAAGTATCTTCATACTATGTGTAATAAAATGTATGTGATGATTGAATGTCTATGTTTATGGTTAAGTTTTATAGTTTTTGAAAATTTATTAGAATACTCATTTTCTTCTGTAAACTACTATATTTACATGGTCTTTTGTTTTCCTTAGTTTAACAGTTAGAGAGCTATGGGACGTGAGTCTGTAAGTAAGTCTAACTATAGGATACAGTTTCTGCACTGGATATTTCCTAAGGGGAATTTTCCCCAAGATGGACTTTGTAGTGCAAGATTTAGGATGGGTTTAGCCATATCATTTAGGTGCTTGTTGACCTCTTGAATCCCCTTCACGGTAAGAATAATATTGAATTCAGTGGATGTAGGGAACCTCCATCAGACCCTTCACCTGTATGACCAAGGGATCGTGCCCCAACCTTGATCAAATATCGGATAAAAGATAAGTGTATCCCCTGAAATTCGATAAGGTTCCATATGACCTAGGGTTGGAAACCCCTCGCTAAGCCTGAAAGGAGTGAAGCTACTCTGGCTTTAGAACTTTGGGAACTCGGAGCTCCAGGATACATGACTTCACAACCCTTGAAAACAACAGAAGGCTGGATCTGCAAATTGATGAGGGTTGTGGATATGGGAATCCATTAGAGATCTCTTTCAGTCGTTAGATCGAACCTAGTGAGGGGGGGGTAGCACTAAGTACTTCGGTGAAGTCCCAATTTGGGAGAATAGAGGTGGTATAACGCCAAAACTCTTGAATTTTGGAGCCGCGAAGTTAATCTGGATCGTTGAGAGTAGAGGGACGTGTGCCCACATATCAATGACTATCAAGAAGTCTGGTTATCTGGCGGTATCAAAGTGTAAACACAAGAATGCGCAAGTTTCCTCGAAGATCTATAAGCCGAATTAAATCATGGTCATGAATGCTAGGTGCATGTGGTGATAAATCGGGTGTGGTTCAGAGTTCAGAGCTCTGAGAGGAAGCTGGAAACTACATGACAAACTCCCAAATGTCGGAGTTATGAAGTAATGTGGATCATCGATCTGAGGACCCCTTGTGATCTCTCTCAACTGTCTGATCAACCAAAAGGAAGGACTCACATGCAACAATTTGACTTAGTCCCACTCCAAGAGGACATGAGTGTGGAGAAAGAAGAATCCCATGAATTCTGGAGCTACGAAGTGATGTGGAATTGTGACATTATTCAGGGTGACATGGAGCCACGATCAATGTGCCACATGTCACCTGGATTCGTGCGTTTCACAGAACCTATAGGAAAATTAACACATGACATGTGTCACCCAATGAAGGGGCCATGTTTCATTTCTACCTAGTCACGTATCACACCTAGCACTCACTATTTGACCCATTTCGCGGGAGGAGCATGCATGACCCACCTGTGTTTTCCTTCACAACTAGTAAACCATCACATGTGAGAATGGACCCTTTAGGAGTCCGAGACTTCGTGACTTCGGAGGTTTGGAGTATGGTGTCAAGGATAAGTTGAAAGGCTTGAAGGCCGGGGCCATGTGGAAGGATTTCAGGCTCCTTCGGGAATTTGGGAGTTCAAAACTCTGAGAGACTTGAGGTGTTAGAAAGTATGCTCCAAAATGGGTGAAGACAAGAGCTACTTGGAAGCGTTTTAGAAGTCCATGAATTTGGGACTCTAGAAGACATGCCTGCATAAGAAAAAAGGGGTTGTTTAGTGCTGAAGCACCAAACGTGAAACTCCCCTGCATCTTATGTGTCAAATGAAAATCAAATCCTGTTGTTGGATTGGACGGTGGATGGAATTCCACCATGGATGTAGGAGTTTGAGGATGGTACTAATGAGATGGATCCATGTGGATTCCATGTGGCCCTCAACCAATTAACGCAAAAAAAAATTGGGAAGCCCTAAATTGCAACCCATAGCTCATATTTCAGTATGGTGGCAATCGTTAGAAAGCCTGTGGTGAGCAGAAGTCGATGGAGATCCTGGAGTTAGGATTTGAGATAGCTAAGGAAAATGAAGTTATGATTCCCCATCCCTTAAAAGAGTATTTAGGGGTCGGGTGTGTTATAGTTCAAGCCTCTCCATTATGAAAATCAGTAGAATCAACCAGCACAAGGTGAGGCTAAGGTATTTGAATCCATAGGAAGAAGGCCAAGGGATCATATTCAATGTTGGGGATGTGGAGAAGATCATTTAATCCTAAATTGTTCACATCAAGAGGGGAGCATTAGGAATGTGCATAACACTCACAAGGCTACCACTATTGATCATGTAGAAAGGACTATCATTATGATCTATCTGCATTGCAAGTGTAATGTATCCATCTATTTAATTAATATGACATGAAGATATATGGAATTGATAGGAAAATAGAACTCAACAATGAAATATACAATGCCCACCAAAAATTAATTGAATACTCATGAGTATGATCATCCATATCAGTGTATAAAACATATTTTTTGTTCATACATTGAATAATAACAATTGATACATAGAAGAAATGTTGAAACGACCTTTGACATAACAATTTTTTTGGAAAATTAAAGTGCAATCAAAATATTAACATTTGAACGAGGCTATAGAGAAATTTTCAATATAGGGTTTAACAGTCGTAGTCTCAGCAGCGACCAGCATGGTTACCAAAGGGGGAGGGAGTAGAACTCCCTCCTACAAGCAGGTAGTGGTGGACGAAGGGAAAGGCCCACAAGTCGTCAGTTTCAAAGAAACTGTGAAAGGCACCTCGGGATCAGGATCGAAAAATAATCAAGAGGGAAACCAAGAAAAAAGTGATTGTGTGGGGGAAGGATCCAGAGAAGCCCAAAACCATGTGCAAGAAATGGAGAACCTTAGTGGGGTATATGGGCACAACCTGTGTAAACCTAAAACAATATTGATACCCAAGATTATATTGGAAGACCCCCAACTACTACTCTTCCGGGACTAGATGAAGACACATGCACTAATCTGCAAGTTCATGGGCCTGTGGCCCATAGAAAAAATGTTGCGCAAATGGATAAAATACCAATGGAAGCCAAGTGGAGAAGTTGAACTCCACTTGGGATTGAAAGGATTTTTCACAACAGTATTTATGAATCTAGAGGACAGGGATAAAGTCTTTGAGGGGGGGCATATTTCCATGCCTCAGCGGGGATATACATGCGTCTATGGAAGGAAAAATTCTCCCCAGAGAAAGAAACCTTTAAAAATGTCCCAGTTTGGCTAAGGATTTACTCCTTACCACTAGAATACTGGTTGTCATCCACCTTTGAAGAAATAGGGAACAATCTTGGAAAATATGTCAATACATTGGAAGCAACTTTAAAATGAAGATATACATCCTATGCAAGGATATGCATAGAAATGGATGTCTCGAGGGTGCTCCCGGAAGCCATAAGCCTGGATTTTAGGGATGAGGAATGGATACAAAGCATAGACTATGATAATATCCTGTTTTGATGTAGAAGATGTCATGAACATGGACACCTACTAAGAGAATTCCCTCTCAATAAAAAATAAGAAACAGAAAACATGAAACTACAACAGGATGAGGATGGGTTTTTGAAGACAAATAAAACAAGCATAGGAAACAAAAGACAAGACAAGGCCCCAACAGGAATCAACCTGGAAGCCAGGATTAGAACCTAAGGAAGAGGCAAGCCCAACCAAGGGGAATAAGGAGGAAAGGAAAATATGAAAGCTAAGGAAGCTAGTGAACAAGAAACTCATGAGAACACAGAAAATCCAAGCAACAAAGGAGAACAGGGAGGTAGCAAAAGTCCTATGGAAGGAGGAAATGAAGACGCAAACACCCCAATGCAAGAGGCAGATGGAGATGTGGAGATGACACCAAGAGAGGTAGTAACAGAAGACCCAGATCTCAGAGACATTGTGGAAAGGGAAGGAATAGATATCTCGGACATACTAAGCAATGGAAAAGGTAGGTAGTAGACAATGTGCCAACGAAGCAACTAGATCACATTCAATATATCTTCCTCCTAAGGGAGGAAGAAAAATCCAGAGAGACCAAGTGCATGCATGGTGAGATAGGACACCTAGGGATAAAAACAGGCGATGGACAACCACAACACTCACCCAAGAAATCAAGGCGGAAGTAAGGCAGGAAATCAAACAACGTAGCCCTACAAGAACTAGGAGCCCTGTTGATAAATTCAGGTAAGATTAAAAATATCTTCCCCAAATCCCCCCCACATGTTTAAATTAAGATTATAATGTGGAATATAAGAGGCCTAAATAGCCCAAGAAAGCAATGAATACTTAAAAATAGACTGAGGAAGGAACAACCTGGCCTTTGTTTCATTCAAGAGACAAAATGCACTTTAGACAAAATCGAACCAATCAGTAAAAAACAATGGAGTAAGTACAAGATGTTGATCGTCGAAATCCAATAGACGGCATGAGGTATTCTCACCTTGTGGAACCTACAATCGGCGAACCTACTTGCAGAAGAAGCCATGAGACATACACTTTCTGTTAACATGCAAATTATAGGGAACACGGTGGAAATTCAATGCACTAATGTGTATGGCCCCCTGGTGATGGAGGAAAAAAGGAGAATGCTCCTAGACCTAGAGAATCTAAAATATCAAACCATCAACCTCCACTAGATCCTGGCTGGGGATTTCAACATCATCACTACTCTTGATCTGAAAAAATGGGGCACGGGGAGACTGGACAAAGATGCGGAAGAATTCTCATCTTTCACTGACACAATGGAGCTTGTGGACATCAGGACCAACAATGGACAGTTCGCCTGAAAAAAAAAACAACTAGCTCACAACCAAGTAGCTACAAGACTAGACAAATTCTTGGTGTCAGAATCCATCATTTTCCAAGGAATAACTTTGGACTACAACATCCTCCCCTGGGGGGGATCAGACCACTGGCTAGTTCAATTGGAAGCTAATTTTCAAACCACACCGAAGAACAAACCATTTATATTTGAGAAATTTTGGATCGGCCATCCCACCTTCAAGGAGAGCATAGACCAATGGTGGTGGGAGGAACTACCGGACCAAGGGACAAGGATGTTCAAACTATACAAGAAAATCAAGTACATCAAACAAAAACTCAAGGAGTTGAACAAGGAAATCTCTAGAAACATAAACCAGGGGAAAAAAACTATCGAGGAGAGAATGAGGAAGCTCCAAGAACTCTGCAATGAAGAAGGATACACAGAGGATTGGAAAAAATAAGAGATCCAAATGACCGAGTAATGGGAAGCGAGATGCAAGCAGGAAGAAAGTCTGTGGTGCCAAAAGTCAAGAATAAGGTGGCTAAAGGAAGGGGAGAGTAATACCAAGTTTTTTCATAGAAAAACTATTGCAATAAGATCTCATAACATTAGGGATCAGGACAAGATCGAAAGAGAATCCCCCCAAGGACATTGAAAATACACTGGTCAATCACTTCTAGGGGATAGCCAAAGAACCTAACCAAGATAGATTCGAGGCCATACAAAGAATTACTCAGTACATCCCCAAGTTGGTCACAGAGGATCAAAATTTCAGCCTAAGAAAACCCATCACAAAAGAAGAAATTGGCCAAGTGGTCTAGGAGATTCCCAATGGAAAGGCCCCAGGCCCAGATGGCTTCACAATGGAATTCTTCAAATCCTTCTGGGATGTGGTTAAGCATGATATTTATGGGGTGGTGGAGGACTCCATGTGCTTGGCATCCATTCTGAAAGATTTAAATGCCACAATGATCACTCTAATCCCAAAAGAAAATGAAGATAAGACCCCATACCACTACAGGCCTATATCTTTATGCAATGTAGTTTACAAGATAATCTTCAAAGTTATAGCCAATAGACTGAAACCACTCCTTCCCACACTGATTTCACAGGAACAGGCTGGTTTTGTGGAAGGAAGACAAATCTTGGACAATATCATCCACGCCCATGAGATTATTCACATGCTGAAAAGCCAAAGGAGAGGGGGGATGATAATCCAACTTGACCTGGAAAAGGCCTATGAAAAAATAAGATGGCACTACATGGCCAAGACGCTGGAAGATTTTTGTTTCGACTAGCACTAGCTCAACTGGATCATCACTCTATTCTCAATGACAAGCTACTCACTGCTAATCAATGGAGCCCCAACCAAACATTTCTATCCATCTGGAGGCATAAGACAAGGGGATCTGTTGTCCCCCTTCATGTTCATTATAATGATGGAAGGGATAATCAGAAGCATAAAAAGTGCAACTGCAGCTGGAGAAATAAAAGGCCTCAAACTGTTTGAAAACTGTCCAACTTCTACACACCAACAATTCCTTGATGATACCCTGCTCCATGGCACACCCATGGTAAAGTAAGCAAAGGCTTATAAAATAATCTTATAAGACTTCGGGGAAGCCTTGGGGGAAGAAATTAACCACTCCAAATCCATGATATATTTATTCAACACTAATCCAGCAATCCAAAGAAACTTGGCCAACATTCTGGGGTTTGAACACAAAATTCTCCCAACAAAATACTTGGGAATCCCCGTGATGAACAGAGCCTACAAAAATGCTACGTGGGAAGGAGTTATCAGCAAAATGTAGGGGAGGGTAAAAAATTGGACACACAGAGCTCTAAACATGGCCGGAAGGCTGATCCTCACCAAAACAGTTCTACAAGCAATTCTGTTGTTTATGATGTCACTGTTTCCAGCCCCCAAAGGAATACTACAAAATATAAGAGCCATCCAAAGAGAATTCTTATGGTGCGGCACATAAAACAAAAATAAATGGGCTTTGGTGGCCTGGGACAAGGTATGCAGACCAAAAAGAAAAGGTGGCCTGGGGTTACAGGACCCATAGGTGACCAACGAGGCCTACGGGGAAAAGCTCTGGTGGAGATGGGTAAAAGATAAATCAGTGCCATGGAAAAACCTCTGGAAGGCCAAGTATGCCCAGAACATCAATGACCAAGAGAAAATTCGGTTCATGGGCACAAGGGAGGGATCAACCATCTGCAATATTGCTTGGCGAAATAAGAACTGGATCCAGAATCATAGCTTTTGGGAAGTCAGAAAAGGTAGAACAACAAGGTTCTGGGAGGATGCTTGGCAACAGGAACCCAGAATGGAAACTTTGGACAGGAAGGAGCTCCAATAGGAAATGATTGTGCGAGGAAAAACAAAAATCCATGAACACTGAAAGCAATGGGATGGCAGTGCCAAATGGAGGATCTCAGACAAGCTTAATCGACAAAATAAAGCCTAGATCAAAACAATAATTAAATATGTGGAGGAGGAATTGGGGAAATGGAAAATTGGAGTCTTGAAAGATGATGACCAATTGAGGTGGGGTAGGAAAAATGGGGGCAAATTCAACTTAAAAGAAGCACGGTATTACATCGCGGGCCAGGACCAAGAAAATCCGGAGAAACAGTGGTAAAAAATTTGGAAAATCTACCAATGGCCAAAAATCAAAATGTTTGAATGCATAGTTCTACATAACTGAATTCTAACCTAGGAGAACCTCATGAAAAGGGGTTTCATAGGTCCTTCTTGTTTCCATATCTGTCAAGTCAAGGAGGAAACAACTGATCACCTCCTCGATGAATGCAGTTACACAACAGAAATTTGGGATTGGGTGATAGGCATCTACCACCAATCCAATAGTGTCCAGGGAAACATCAGCACAACCATAAAAAACTGGAGTGAGAGTTACAATGAAAATGAAATGGTGAACCTTTGTTGGAATCTAACACCAAGGATGATCATCTGGGAAATCAAGAAAGAAAGGAACCAACGCATCTTCAGTAATGAAATCCTACCGACAGAAATGCTAAAGGATGCAATAGTCTCTCAAATAAGAGAAATGGTGCAGAGCCGCAACTGCAATAAAGAGAAATCTCAACTTATAGACCAAGACTCCCGCATCCTAGAATTGTTCCATATAAAAGAATGGCACAACAACATACCTATTGGGTGTGATCTGCAACTCTAGATAGGATCCCACAACTGGACTCCCCCTTCGTCAGGATTCCTCAAACTGAATTTTGATGAGCGGAAAAACGAAATCCAGGAGTGGCAGGGGCATGTGGAGTGATCAGAGATAGTGGTGGAAATATCATTCGAATGTACATTGGGAGCCTGGGAAAATCAAACAACAACGCAGTGGAATTTGGAGCCCTGGAGCTTGGCCTTGAAATCCTAGGTTGTGAAAGGATGACAAATACCATCATGGAAGGTGACTCCACCCTGGTTATCAACATGGTGAAAAGACTCCAAAATTGCACCAGAGTGGGCAAGGTTTAGCCACATTGGTGCCTTGCACACTCCCTACATAAAATCCAGGAGCATATGAGAACATTGAATACAGTGGAGTTACAGTGCGTGTGCAGGTCAACAAATTCTCTAGCAGACAGGCTTGCCAATGAGGGGTTCGACAAAGAAGGCCCATAACTAGATGATACCTAGATCAACATTCCAAGCGGGAAACTTAGAATAGAATGTAGCCATCTGGCGACAAAATATCGTGAAGGAAGCTTAAGCATGGAATTTCATATCAAGGAGGACATCACAAGGCCTCTCAGAAGGTATGTGAGACCCAGGAAGAACATGATTTCCTAACACTCTGCCACCAATTATCATGCAAGATCACAATAACTAGTAGGTGGGCGACCGAAAGCAAGGCCAATACACCAACAAGAGTTGTGGGGAAAGCACAATTGAATGGCTAGGAAACAAGTCCCATGCAACGAATGACTAAGGCATGAGGGGTTGGTGATAACCAGGAATAATCCACAAGGCCCAAGTACATGTACGGGGAGAATCATAGTCAGATCACAAGTGAGCAAGGGAAGTGAACGCACAGAGATAAAGGTCGAACCCTCATGATCATATGAGCCTTAACAGAAAAAATGATGGAAGCGCTCACCACCGTGGGAAAACCATGAATGGAAGTACAAGATCGCAGCGGGGGAAGTCCAATAAGAAGAGGGACAACATGAATAGGCTCAAACAGAAGGAGCACAACAATAGGGTTTACTACAGTTTCAAGGGAAGGGATAGTAAGAATACCTATGAAGAGAGGTACAATGCGGCTAACCAGAATAGGAGTTTCAGCAGGCAAAGCGAGATAGTGTGATTGAAGCAAATACACAGGAAGAGGAACCCCCTTGGGAAGGAAGTCCCAAATAGTTCACGACGGTTAACAAGAATGGAGAAGGAAATGAAATATGCAGATGGCCCCTTCCAAACTCTGGTTGCACCGAAGGGGAAGGTGACCATCACCTGGTGGGAAAATGAATTAAAGGACAAGCACAAATTTAAAGCGTGGGAGGAATTGGTACAGGAAGAAAACTAAGTAACCGATCCAAGGGCCACACGACCCACGGAAACCCTCTACCACAAAATGGTGGAGATGGCCTAGCTAACCAAGATGATGATTAGGAAAGTGAATTCAGAAAAGGAAGAAGTGAGACAAGAGGATAACAAGGAAAACAAGACAATGTTGGATGAGATCCTGTGTCACCTCAGTAGTCTGGAAACTATTATCAAACTGTTAGTAGAGGTAGAGAAGGACCAAAAATGCAAGTTGGAGCGGTTGGCGGCTTAGTCCCACCTTTACCTACGCAGCTTAGTCCCACCTTTACCTACACTATGTCCATCACATGGACATCACACCTGCCGATGGACACGGTGCGCCAACCCAATTCAGGAAGACTCACACGGTCTCCTAGAAGGAAGATAACAAGAGCTAGAAGAATGGCAGAAAGGAGCACCCCCAGGTATTGAAACACGTCATAGTTTCAGCTTTGTGAATTGGTAGATTATTGGAAGTAATGTCAGGCGTTGTTAGGTTAGGTCAGATCTATTACACACTCTGGTTTAGGGGGATTTTTTAGTTTCTTCTTTTATGTCTGTATTTTTTTTCAAACTGGGTATGGAAGGTCTGGTCTAGTTTCCCTTGGTGGAAGACCAATTCCATCCATCGCAACTATCAACTCGCGCAAGTAGGGACCCCCTAGTCTAGTTTCCTTTTAGGAAGACCAGGATCCCCACATTTTGTATCATAATACTTTCCAGTAATATATATTCCTACACTCACTTACAAAAAACAAACAATTGATACATATAAATTATAACAATATACATAAGCAACACTTCCCCAAAAATGTAATTACATTTCCTTCGTGATTCTATCCTCTTCTCAAGTACCCATAAGGCCATTTACAACAAACTGACATGGTTGGAAATTAAATTACATAGCAGAGGAATAATAATGTCCTCTTCATTATAATATATGGTTGCAGTAGCCTCAAATATGTATACCAATATATATTAGACAACCAAGAATTCCCTCCTGATCCAAATCTAACTTCCATATTTTTGTCTTTAAGAATATAAGTACATAATTCTCATAGACTATGACAACAACAACGTTAAACTTTATCACATCAATAATAAAATCTATAATACTTATCTGTTTGGAAATTGTCCCCCAACTAGCTATATAAGAAAAATGTTCTAGCCAATCATAAGCTCTCCACTATACTAGTTCTCTTCGCAACAAAGGTGACTCTTGAGCTAAGCCTATGAATCCACAAGGGAACATTATTCCTACAACTGGATCTAATTTCTCTTTGTTGGACAACTGAGAGGGTGGGTGAATCAATTGTTACTTTGATTTTACAATTATGCCCACTTTAAACTCTTTACAGAACACTCTATGACAATCACAATAATGCAAGGAAGTAAGCAATAGAATGTTCAACATCAATCACACACATGAAATATATAGATATATATATTTCTTGAGGAAACCCACAAAGGGAAAAACCTCTTCTTCTTGATATGATAAGTGATGCATCCCCCCTCCCCTTCCAGGTTCTGCGACCTCTCAGTCTCTGGATCATTCCAATAGTTGAGTTGGATCGACTGTTTGGGATCCTGATCGAACCTAGATAATTTATACATAGGCCCCTTTTCTTCCTTTGGCGCAGGTCCTGTGATACTCACACCTTCTATCTTTTCATTCCAACGCTCTTCATTTCA
>JASDQU010102304.1:256151-293161 GCA_032191745.1 Picea mariana | reverse complement strand
AGAGGTTGAAAATCTTGAAGAAGAAGTTGTCGCACTAAGAGTAAAAATCGACAAGCTCAACAAGAAAGTTGAAGAGACATAAACATCCACATCAGTTGTAGAGAATGAAGAGAAGCACTCTACGTTGCTAGAAAAGAAGAATGAAGAAAATAGAAAGAGTTATGCAGAAGTACTCAAAGGAAGGAATCATGGTCAACCAGGATCTAAGAAAACTATTGAAGATACATCTTCAAGAATACCATCCATGTTCAAGACACAAAAAAGATTCAATCATGATCATGATCAGTCAAAGAAAAAATTTAGAAGGACTACGTCACAAAGAATATCTTTCACTCCCAGGTATGAAAATTTATTTTATGGTCATTGTTTTTATTGTACTAACTTTGGACATAAGGTTGCAGATTGCAGGGATTATAAAAGAAATGTTCAAGCAGACCGTGCCTATGTGGTTGCATGTAACATTGAGTGTTACAAATGTCATAACTATGGACACATAGCCAATGATTGTAGAAGCATGATTGATACTTCCATGAAAGAGAATATTGATATCAGATATAAGAAAGTATGGATAAGAAAACAGGAAGAACAGGTGAACAAAGACCAGGTACCAGAGATCGCAATATTGACAATAAAACGAGATGAAGAAAATTCTACAGAGAAAAGGAAATATGTTAGATACAGAAAGGTTTGGAAAATAACTGAAAGAAAGGAAGGACAGGTAAATAAGGAACAGGTTCAAGGGATTGTACTTTCAGACGTTGTAGTGAAAAATGAATCCATAGATAGAAAGAAATAAGTCAGAGCTCAGAGAGATAATAAATCTACCAATGAAGATGATGATGAATACACATCAGAGCAGGAATTGTTCTGAGCCATACGGCTTAGAGACTCCCAAGTAATATGAATATTAGACAGCGGGAGTCTATGCGATAACTGTGAAAAACCAAAGAACCATCCTTCGAGCAGCTTGTAGAGTTTGAGAAGACATATTTAGAGCAATTAGTTAGCATAAGTACAGTTTGATAGTATAATGATAAATGGGTTAGCATTATGGACAGTTGCGCAAGTAGAGTCTTGGACAGTATGGAAAGAGATGGATTTGTAAGAAGACTTAGTAGGTTTTAATAGATATATGATAGTGGATGAGAGCATGGATTCATACATTGGTTCAGAGAGTGGTTCAAAGACAAAGGAACATTATCATAATGGATGATAATTGCATAGGAAATGTCTCAAACAATACTAATGGATTACAAATTGACAGATATTTTTTGGACACAGGTAGTGCATACATTAGTTCACATTCGAAACAAAGTAATGGTTAGAAATAAAACTGATAAAACTCCCTACGAGCTATGGAAAGGAAGACCAACAAATTTGAAGCACTTCAGAGTTTTTGGAAGCAAATGCTACATCAAAAGAGAATATGGCAGAATGGGAAAGTTTGACTCTTGTGTGGACAAAGGAATACTTGTTGGTTACTGAAGTACAAGGAAAGGATACAAGTGTTACAATCTAAATTCAAACAAAGTTGTGAAAAGCATCAACGTAACAATTGATGAAACAGGCAGACCAGAATCAAAGGAAGAAGAAAACAAATCAATGAAACAACTTTTTGAAGAAGAAGATGAAAAAGAAGAAGAAGAGGAAGATGAATATGAAGAGAATCTGACAGAATTAGAAGAGCAAGTTCAACAAGTATCTCCAAAGACACATAGCAAATGAGTATAGAAGAATCATCCTTCAGATCATATTATTGGAAACAAAGATGCAGGAGTTGAGACTAGAAGAAAAATCCATTCACCAGAACAAACACACCTAGCACTCTTATCTACAATTGAACCAAATTGTTTTGAAGAAGCCAGCGAGGATGAATTTTGGAATAAGGCCATGGATGAAGAATTGGATCAAATAAAAAAAAATGACATTTGGGAATTGGTTCCAAGACCAAAGAATAAGAATGTGATTAGCACAAAATGGGTTTTCATGAATAAATTGAATGAAGATGGACAGGTTACAAGGAACAAAGCTAGATTGGTATGTAAAGGATATGCACAGATTGAAGGAATCGACTTTGAAAAGACATTTTCCCCAGTTGGCAGAATGTAAGCAATCCATTTTCTTTTAGCTTATGCATGCTCCAAAAATGTTAAGGTATATCAGATGGATGTAAAATCATCTTTTATGAATGGGGAACTTGAAGAAGAATTCTACATTGAACAACCAAAAGGATTTGAGTTGTCAGAGAACACAGACTATGTGTGTAAATTAAAGAAGGCCTTGTATGGTCTAAAATAGGCTCCTAGAGCATGGTACTCCAGATTGGATAAGTATCTGCAACAGACAGGGTTCAGAAAAGGAAGTGCAGACAACAACTTCTACATCAAGGTAAGTCAAGGTAATATTTTATTAATTGAAGTTTATGTTGATGATATTATTTTTGGTAGTGATGATGACAGGTTAAGCCAGAAATTTGCAAAAGACATGCATAATTAATTTAAAATGTCGTTACTTGGAGAACTATCCTTCTTTCTGGGACTTCAGATACATCAAAGCAACCAAGGAATTTTTATTTCTCAAACCAAGTATATCAAAGAAATTCTAAAGAGGTTTGGAATGGAAGATTGCAAACCAGTTATCACTCCCATGCAAACCAGTTGTAAGTTGAGCAAAGATGATGATTCAAAGTCTACAGATCAGAGGCAATATAGGTCAATGATTGGTCGCCTACTATATGTGACAACATCCAGACCAGATGTAATGCAGGCAGTTGGACAGGTGGCACGATTTCAAGCAGCACCAAAGGAATCACATATATTAGTAGTAAAGAGGATCTTCAGATATCTCAAAGGAATAGAAGAGTTTGGATAATGGTATCCAAAATGAAAAGATCTATCACTTATTGCCTACACAGATGCAGATTGGGCAGGTTGTATTGATGACTGATGAAGCACCAGTGGAGCAGC
The DNA here is from genome assembly GCA_032191745.1 of Picea mariana. Lineage (NCBI taxonomy): Eukaryota > Viridiplantae > Streptophyta > Pinopsida > Pinales > Pinaceae > Picea > Picea mariana. Next base: position 290,195 of record JASDQU010102304.1, on the reverse strand, counting down.
GTTCTACTTAGGTGAGTGTTTGGTATCATGGATAAGAAAGAAACAATCATCGGTATCTCTATCTACAGCCGAGGCAGAGTATATTGCAGCAGCAACATGTTGTACACAGGTTCTTTGAATGAAACAAACTTTGACAGATATATAGGTTGAGTATGATGAGCCCATTCCAATATATTGTGATAATACAAGTGCCATCAATATCTCAAAAAACCCAGTGATGCACTCCAAGAAGAAGCACATTCCAATCAAGTATCACTTTCTACGGGAATAGGTTGTAGAAAAGAACATCAAAGTTGAGTATGTGGGTATAGAAGAACAAGTGGAAGACATCTTTACAAAACCACTTCCACGGGAAGCCTTTGAATATCTTCGCCAAAGACTTGGAGTTATTTCTACTCCAAAAATGAATTCTTTTTGAATGCTTTTTGAATGCTTATCTTATATGTCTTAGATGTACATGAGGAAGCACCATAAGAGGACAGTTTGTCAGGGGGAGCAGCCCCAGATGGAAAGATACCTTTGCCATTGATGACAAAGGGGAAGATATTTATCAGATGCAGAGGACAGAGGCATGGTTCCAGGAGGAGCAGATTTATCATATGCAAATAACAAAGGCATGGTTCCAGATGGAGCATGAGTGATATGATTTCAGTGTTGCATCAGAGTGTTTCCATCAATGCCAAAGGGGGATATTGTTGATTAAGGTTGGTTGTCATTGATGTCAACCCTTGAAGAAATCCCTGTAGCACAAAGGTTTGGGTAATGGACCCAATATTGTTTGATGTAAATATGACTCATTATTGTTTTTTCATGGTTGATAAGAAGTAAATATGGATGAACTCAAGAGTGGTTCCCTTATGGTGAAAGCCCTCACGGGAAGACGCTTTGTGGAGTAAGAGAACCCATGATTAATTGTGGAATAATGAGATGAAGGAAAGTGAATTTTGAAGGGAAAATATCCTATATTGATAGTGATTGTCATGCCATTTCCGGTGGTATGTGGAACGCCACATAATTCCTCACGGTTAGAGAGTTATGGCCATGAGAAGTTGGAGACCCCAGGTTTGGGTAATGGACCCAAGTTTGTTTGATGGGTAATGGTATGAGTTATGATATATTTTCATATAATAATATTCTATATGGATAGTACATGTCATGACATTTCTTTTGGTATGTAGAACGTCACATAACTCCTCACGATTTGAGAGTTATGGCCTTACGAGGTTGGAGGACCCTCATATGTCATCTAGAAGCCCCAAAAGGTCAAAGTAATCAAAGTGGTTTAACAGATTTTAAAAGGTAAATAATAAAATGAAGTGATGAGTGTATTATAATTCAAAGTGAATACAAAATAAATTATTTCAATAATAAATTTAATGGATAAATTAAAAGTGGACCCAACCTTAAAATAAGGAAAGTGGGTCAAGTGACCTAGAAGATGTTTTTAAGGAAGCTACCTGGAGAGTATAAATAAGGGGAAAGGCTTTCTCATTTGAATCACACTTGAGAATAGTGAATATATATAGGTTTATTAGGTAACCAAAGGATATCTAAGCCGAAATTCTGAGGAAAGTGAAGAAAATAAGACCAAAATGCAAGGAAGGATAAATTCTTTTGATGGTGCTTTCTAAGGTATGTTATTTGCAGGTAATCTCACCATTTTCTCTATAACTTTTTTTTATATAATGATTCAGATCCTGAAATTGCTATGAAAGTGAGAAAACATATCCAAGTATATGTGGTTAAAAATTCATCTTGTGGGTCGTTGTATTTTGGGAGTTACACTCCATGGAAAATAGGGTTTGTGGCCAGTCTTGAGACTAGTCAAAATCAGGTGTTTCAGGTAAAAACATCATAACTTCTTCATAACAGATCCAAATTCCATGAGAAAAAATGTGTTGGTTAGGATACAGTCTGTAGTATTCTTTTTAACAGTTTCAGATCATTTCATCAAATATTTTGTGCGGGGCATGCTCTACAAGGTCACTCTCTAGAATAAGCCAAAATTCAGCAAGGTATGCCATTTTTGCTATAACTCCTTTTCTGAGAGGTTCCAAGTAGTGACACTTAGAGGAATTGCATTAAACACACTGAAGAATATTTTTTATCATTTTCATATATTTATACATTACAGGTTCAAATTTATGATTACTTCAAGTTATGGTTGTTGACTAATCTAAAACTAGGCATGTGAGACTAAAGAAAAGTTTGATGAAAAAGATAGTCTCTTGTTTTTAAAGTTAAGGAAGGTTTGTAGGAATGTGATCATATAGAACAGGTCTATTACAGAGCTACAAATCAGATTTGGATGATGAAATTGATGAGGGCTTTTGGTTGTGGTACATGTTGAGTACATGGTTGAGACAAGTAGTTGATGAGTTTGTGCACATACATGAGGTGTATAGTTGACGATGTTTGTACATATTTATGAGTAGTTGACACATGATTGGTACATACTTGGTACATGGTTGGATGCACTTGTTTATGGTATAGGTTCATTACAGGTTGAGGTACAGGTTGATGCATGGTTGATGCACTTGTTTATGGTACAGGTTGATTACAGGTTGGTGCATGGTTGATGCACTTGTTTATAGTACAGGTTGATTACAGGTTGGTGCATGGTTGATGCACTTGTTTAAGGTAGAAGTTGATTACAGGTTGAGGTACAGGTTGATGCATGGTTGATGCACTTGTTTATGGTACAGGTTGATTACAGGTTAAGGTACAGGTTGATGCATGGTTGATGCATGTTTCATATTTATTAGTGCAGGTTTACAACAGTATATCTCACAGTGATAGTGTGACAGTGGTTCCATCATTCTACTTCTACTTCAGGGTGGCAGGACAGGGAAAGGATAGGTGGTTTTAGCCACCTTTCGGTTGTAGACTGAGAACATAGGGGGTTGTAGCCTCCTTCTGGTTGTATCCAGAGAATTGGGGAGTTGGAGCTTCCCTCAGGTTGTAGCCTGAGAAACTAGGGGGTTGGAGCCTCTTTCCAGTTGCAGCTAGAAAACAAAGGAAGTTGGTGCTTCCAATGAATGTAATTCTTCAAGATAAATAAGAAAAAACATTCCATGGTTTTCTCCCGATTTGGGTTTCCACGTAAAACACTAGTGTATTGTGTATGTGTATGATTGTTCATTTGTTCATTGTTTATTTACTCTGCAGTTATTGGATGATAATGATTCATTGATATAACACTTGGATTATATGGTTAAAAGGGATTAAATTGCTCTATTATTGATTCACCCCCCATATCAATAATCCAACATTCCAAAGATGTACTTCGACCGTGTCAGCAATCTTTTGGAGTTGAATTGGTTCATTTACTTCTTCTATTGTTCCTTCTGTCAGGGGCACAGAGGAGACTGCATGGGTAGACTNTGTATGTGTATGATTGTTCATTTGTTCATTGTTTATTTACTCTGCAGTTATTGGATGATAATGATTCATTGATATAACACTTGGATTATATGGTTAAAAGGGATTAAATTGCTCTATTATTGATTCACCCCCCATCTCAATAATCCAACATTCCAAAGATGTACTTCGACCGTGTCAGCAATCTTTTGGAGTTGAATTGGTTCATTTACTTCTTCTATTGTTTCTTCTGTCAGGGGCACAGAGGAGACTGCATGGGTAGACTGGAGAGCTTGATGTACTCCTTGGATTTCAATCTCGATTCTGTTGTACATTATCTCTTGCTTAGCTTCCTACTTTTCTGTTATCTCTTCTATGGCTTCGTTCATAGCTGTGATGAGAAAACTGAAGTCATATGGAGTGAGCATGGTCTTCAGCTTAGTCACGGGTCCTTTTGATTTCTTTCAAGAGGAAGGTTCTAGAAGCAAACCCTTCCTTTTCTTTATGATTTCTACTTTGTCTCCTGGCCTCTGTTCGACTTCCTCTAAGTCTTCACCATTACCTCCTTGCTATGGTGTAATAGATGCGGTTCTTACATATCTTCTGTCTACATCCTGGATATCCTCATCGTTCTTTGTCTGCTTTGTTTTCTTTGTCTTACTGGGTCCAGGTGTATTCTGTGTAGCTTCTGGGCTGTCAATGTTGGACACTTCTGCAGGGTCTGCTGAAATAAGGAGGTCTGCTGACCATTCCTTGGTGATTTCCTCCAGGTATTCCTCTGTCATCTTGTAATAAGACTGAAGTTGTTCCTTGTTCTCATTAGCACGTGCTGTCAGATATATAAAATGACGGTCTCCACTGAACTTTATCAAAGGTTGAAGCCTATGTAAAGTATTCGGGTTCATGCGAGGCTTGGACAGGATCTCGAGCTTTAACTAGGTGTAGTAGTTATGAAATATGACATTGGATTACCACTGCTTGCTCATGTCATTCGAGTACCACAGGGTACTGAACTTTGCAACCAGTGGTTCAAAGGGGTCAATGTCAGGGAAGGTTGCACCTTCCGATAGCTCCCATGCAACGAAATCTATAAGTATCAAGAGCCAGCTAAAATGAAATTCATGCCCCTAATCCTAGGCTTCTCTGCAATCAATCTCTAGTTGATTCACTAGGTACTTCACCCAGCTCATCTGTAGTCCCTCTACGCACTTTCCTACGAGGTAGACTACAAAGCCAGATACTTGTGTGGGTCGATTCTTGAGTACCAACTTCCCTGCAATCAGTTGATAGGTGAGGCACATTGCGCCACTTTCAATAGAAGCTACCTTGTAGCCTCGCACACCTTTCTCAACATCGGCATATGATTCTTTGATATTCTGAGCAAGAGCGCGATCCGCAGTCTTTCCAGGATAGTAATTGTGAGGATCAGGGCCCTGCATGCTAAGCCCGGTGATCTGGTTGATCAGCACTAGATCAACTATTATGCGACGGTTCAACCATAAGTATCCTCCATGGTAACTTGCCAGCAACAGATTTACACAAGAATTCACCTCCTGGTGTCTGCCGAAGTGTGGTATCTTCATAACGTTGAGCAGAGTAGACTGCACGAGGTTCATCGTCCATTGCTGAGGGACGATCTTTGAATTCTTTCCCTTGGTTCTGGTTAGGTACTTGTATGGGGAAAGTGTGTTGTAAACTTTATGATCCCCTAGGTTGAAGTCACTAAACTTCAATGCTATGATCTTGTCATGATCTACGCAGACTGCGCATACTCCTTTCGGTAGGTACGTTGTGACTAGAGTGTACTCAAATTCTCTAGGCACACTATCTCTATTGATCGCACCGCTCAGAGGTGGTATGTAAGCAGGTAGGATGGATGGAACCAACTTCGCATTGGCCATATCGTCCTTTTGTTTGGTTCTTCTTTCTGCACCGGCTCGGGATGTTCCTGCTCGAGCAGTCAATGGGGAGGCTTGCACTCCTCTCGTCGATGATGCCTAAACCTATAGACAATCCCCGCTCCAACATGAATCTTTCGACTCTAAGGCTAGAGAGTACCTCTCTTATAGATTCTTCAGCTGCTCTATATTCGTCAGACATATACGCTCAGGATCAATAGCTTGGTTTCTCAAAGTAACGTAGATATTGTAGTAAGGTAGAGAGTAAGGGCGGAGTAGTCACAGTTCACAATTCAGGTAGTCTGCGGACTCAAATTCACTATTAGCAAAAGTGTCTTTCGTGCATGGTGTGATGGATTAAGTAAGTAAATCTGTAACAGATCGTTTGCAATGGATATGGGGCTTCCTTAACTCTAGTTCTATCCATTATGGTGTGGTCTAACAATTTGGTGATGAGCCATCAATGATTTTCGATCTGTTCGAGGCGACAGTCGAATGGATATATCGACCTCCAACGGCTATATTGCTTCACCACGACGAAGTGACCCATTTCATTGTTTTGTTATCCGACAGAAGCTCAAATTTTGCAAAGTTTCTTTCGAAGAGGTTCCCTCTGGAACCCTTTATAGCCTGTTGATCTGAGCTCACTTTTTACTTAGCTTTCTAGCCTTCCTCCCCGTGAGCTTTGTCTCGGTAGTTATTTTCTCGATATGGTTTTTATTTTCCTTGGGCATAGTCACTTCGCGCTGTTGAGGTTCTTTCCCAAGACTCAGGAGAACTACTTCGTCTGTATCTGGTATAGATACTCTAATATTCTGTGAGTCCCCTAACTCTTTGACATCTGATCTTCTAGTGTCAAATAGTTTTGATTTATTCTCTTGTTCCTCAATTAACTATGCGATCCTTCTGGTCATGAAATCTTTTAGCTCTTGTCTCTACTGTTGTAATACCTTTTCTTCTTCCTTCTTTCTAGCTTGATCTCTCTCAATCCAAATTTTTCCAAGTAACATAGTGAACGGGGTGCCATCCTCAATAAATTTGATAATCTTAAAATCTTCTTATGTCGAAGTTCTATTGAATGTCATTGGTATCTGAGCGAGTTTTCCACATAACATCACCAGTTTTCCTCTGAATAGTCCTATTCCTCCCAGTGAAGGAATCATGGCAGGCTTCCCTATAACTTCCTAGGTTCTTTCTGGCATAATGTTCAATTGTGTTTCTTCGTCAAGAATACAATAAATGTTGAAGTCCCCTAGTCTTGCTTCGATTTGTTCCTTTTCTTTGAATATCTTTGGTAATCGGACATCTTTATGTTCCTTCAAGGTTTCTTTCATCTGTATTAATACTTTCTCTAATTCTTTTTGGGGTTCTGTTATTTCTGGGGCTGTCCTAGGGTGTTCTTCATGCAGATTCATTCTTTCAATATTAACAATCATTCTAGGGCAATCCAATACTTCATGGTCCAAAGATTTGCAACAGAGACAACTGGGTTTTCCACCAAGACAATCCTTAGCTAGATGGCCTAGTTTTCTGCAACCGTAACATAGGGTCAATCCTCTCTTTCTCTTAAATGATCCCCAACTTCTTCTGTAATGCGCACCAAGATCATGGTAGTTAGACTGCAAAAAATTATATCTAGGATCCTGCATCCATTTGTTAGTCCAATCATTATTTCTATGCATAGGTATAACATATCTATAATTATGCTTATCAGATCTATTCATATCAAACTTTATTTCTTCTATTAATTCCCTAGGTTTTAAGCTAGGACCAAATCTATCAAACATAACTAGATTCATGCTCTAGAAACAAAAAAAAAAAATCACTTATCTTACTTCTAAAGAGAACAAAGCTTCTAGATCTAAGAAATTTTAACTATTCTTACCTTTATTAGAGCACAAGGCTTACAAATATTACCTCTTTTCTGCAGATCTGACCTCTTTCTTTCATAAATTCCCACTTTTACTTTTCTTAGAGCACAAAGTGTTCAGATCTCGCTTGTTTTCTTTAGATCTGATCTTCCTTTCTTCAAATCTGACCTTATTCCTGGCACAAAGCTTCACATGTCGAGTAAAAAGCTGGGCACTAGGGAAACAGATCTATGCACATAAATTTCTTTTGCACAAAGTTTCTTCTTCCTCAGTTCCCAACAATCAAAGTTTCAGGTCCTAGCAACAGAACCATTTGTTGGCACAAGGGAAGACCTAGGGTTCAATGCTCAAGAGCGCACCAACAAAGCCCTAACTACCAACCCTTTCGGCAACACCTGCGAAGCAGATGAAGTCTCACCTGAGGTAGAGGCGGGGGTGGTTGCAAGACTCAGGTGTCTGCAACCTTAACTGGGACATAGATCTGTGATTCTATTCTTACATGGCACTTAGCATAGATCATTCATCAGTATTTAACCCTTATTATACTTCGCAGATAGCACAGAGCTTCGCGGTGAATACTCAGATGTACATTGTTTCAGCACTTAACCATAGTAACCCATATCATATCTAGTAGATCAACACTAAGCATCCTCATACACATTAGATCTAACAATCATATATATCTAAGAAGCACAGAGCATAAGTGGATATATCAAAGGATGTAGCATAAGAAAATATAAACGTATTGAACCAAATCATAGAGAATAACACACANCCTGGGGCTACGTCCATGAGATCTTCTTATTTATTATCGTCCTCAAGATGTTACAATCACAAAGCCTCTGAAACCCTTCTTCGCATAAGACAGAAGATTTGCACATCTCGCTAGATCCTTCTTCCTTGCGTTACAGTATCAATCACACAGTAACTTGCACTTAACCTTGCAAGCCTTAGACAATTCACACAGAGCACTTATTCAACATCACATAGATGCACCACCAATTGCACTAAGCAATCACATCTACTACTTCTTACATTGCTTATCTTTCTATTTATACAATACAAAAGTGGGCCTAAGCGTGGGTAAACCCACGGGCTGACATCCCTTTCCCATTACATTACCCAAAACCCTAAAAGAGACCCAAAAGTGGACAGATATCCCATGATCTCTGCTTCACCTAGCACTCCATCTTTGACAAGGTGTCGAAGTCCATTATTGGTCAATTATGACCAAGTGTTCCTCAAAACTTGGTCAAGGGACAACATTGTTGCTTTCTAGCCAACAACTTTTGAACATGCCATTTTACTTTCCTTTCTAGAGGCCATTCGTACCTCTAGTGTACCTTTGCCTCCTGCTACATCTTAAATTTCATTTGTTCCATTATTTCTCTTATTTCAATGAGCTCCTTGTCAATTTCTTCTTTACTCTTCTGCTAGCAGTCTCCTCTTCGACCACGCTCATGGCCTTCAGTAGCCATCCTTCTATGTCTTCATCCCTCCTGGCTATATACCATTTGTTGCACACCTTGCAACCATATTTTCAAAGCATCAGTACTCTGTCTTCCTTCACCTACTATCCACAAGTGAACTTTAGCTTCTGATACCATTTGATGTAGTCGGACTATCTTCCCTATCTCCTTCTCCTGAAATATACAGAAGAAAATTATCTATGATACCACCTGATGCAACCCCCCTCCCCTTCGGTGTTCTGTGACCTCCCAGTCTCTAGATCATTCCAATAGTTGATTTGGATCAACTCTTCAGAATCTTGATCGAACACAGATAATTTATACAAAGGCCCCTTTTTTTCCTTTGGCGCAGGTCCTGTCATACCCGCACCTTCTGTCTATGCGTTCCAGTGCTCTTCAGTTTACATGCATGAGCTACTCTTTACTAGCCCCTTCCTTCATACGAACCTGGGTTGTTCCCCTGTGTTAATGCATGATTGCGGGCACGGGAAAGAGTGGTTTTAGACCAACCCTATTTTCTCCCCGCAATCCTCCTCCAACTGCCACATATCTCCCTTCCAAAACCATGGTTTAAATTGCGGCCCACTCAAGGATTATTATCGTCTCAGCATGTCCTAGCCCCACAATCCTTCTCGATCATCAATCTCACGATCTTGATGATAACTTCTGAATCGACACTTCAAATATGCACACCTTCCATCTACAGATCATATCTCTTCCTCCTAGACCAATGACTGTGATCTCTTTTGCAACTCCGTACTTCGGGTGTTTGAAATATCAAACCCACTCCTCCCGTATGTCAATCTCCCCGAGTTAACAATCTATGGACACTTGACCCATAAATCAATGACCCTGTTCCTTCTTAGGATGTTTGACCTTTCAATCCAAATTAACGGTCCAATGACCCTCTCCTCGATCAGCAGTCAAGATCTCCTCCGGGCCTCCGGACTTCTGAGATCTCAAATCTCAAATCCTTTTTCTTCTCCTCAACTATAGGGAATCATGCCACGTGTCCTACTAGATCAGACATTCTAGGATTACTTCGGGTCTTTACTCGGACTTAACATATTTGCACCATGTCTCCTCTCTTGGTCTGACAGCTCAGATTCACTTCGGGTGATCTCACGTCTCAGAGCTACTTCGACTCTCTAGACTTCTGAGATCTCAAATATCAACTTGAAGACTTAATACAAACCTGCTGGAGCTCACGATCTAACGCCACATGTCCATCTCCGCATCGATGGCTCTCATCGTTTCGGGACTCTGGCCTTCGGTGATTTCAAATCTCAAACAACCACAAGTCTCTAGATTGAATTCTTCTGGAGTTAACGATATGGTGACACATGTCCAACCCCAGATCAAAGGTTATCGTTCACCTCGGTTGTTCGGGCTTCGTCCAACCCGAATCTCAAACTTCTCCTTCGCGTTTCTCCCAGAGTCCATGATCTTTCGCCACGTGCCCCTTCTGGATCTGATGATCTAGAATATCTTTGGCCTTTCGCTCTGACCTTTGGAGTCAAACTCAGAGCTCGAAGGAGTTATTGAACAAGAAATAATTCTCTCCCTCCTGGCGTTCTTCTACTCGATGCACTTCTTGCAGAGCTTTTCCTCATAGAGTATTCAATAACTCTGTTTCTCCAGAACTCAACATAGATTTCTTATGTGCACACTTGCACCAACTCAATTCCCACCTGACAGAGCTCTACAATGTTCTCAGTAACTATGCTTCTCTCTGAACTCGATAAATAATTATTCCCATGCACTCCTTGCACTTCTGCGGATGAAGGTTCAACGATATCCTTCCTGAGATTTCCCTTGAGATTAAACCTTTGTCAATGCACTCTTTGCAGACTGTGTGCACTCCTTTCACTCGAAAACTCAAAGACGAGAAACAATTGAAAATATTGTAATAATTAATATTTATTTTTTTATACATTATCATTCTTATGAGCTCCAACTCCTCTTGAGGCTACAACCTTTGTTTTACAAGATGAAACTTGCTGAGAACACCAACTCTCTGGCTTCTCTAGCACCCACTAGAAGGAAGCACCAACTCCCTGGTTTCTCTATCACCCACTAGAAGGAAGCACCAACTGGATGGAAGCACCAACTTCCAGTCACACAGGCACCGACCTGTATAACAAAGAACAATATTTCTCCATTGCACCACCCTGCCACCATGGTTTTTTCTGGCTGCAACTAGATGGAAGCTACAACTCCCTATGTTCAAGCACCCACTTGAACTTCTGACGATAGCAGTACTCCCTAGCACCTCCCTGCCACCCTGAATATAAAAACTTTGTTCCTGAAACTTATTATAGTGATACAGTATTTTTCAAAAATCTTACCAGTCTCATCATTGTTCTGTTGCACTGCTCTACTCTGCCTGCATCAGTGTTTTTCCTGCTCACACCTCCTTGAGTTTTTTGTTTTTCTTCTCTGTCTCTGGATGCACACCTCATCTTTCTCTTCCTCTCTTAGATAAGCATTTATGCTCTATCTCTTTCTTCTGCATGTTATGCTCTGTGTGTTATATCCATTCAATGCGCTACGCCTCTTCTGTGTATTTCATCTATTGCACACAACATGCTTCTACTTGCATGAATAACTCTCAACAATAGCAGCCCTCTATTCTCTATTCTGTGTATATTTATGATGCCAAGTCCTCTTCCATATCATACACCTAAATATTCATTATCTCTGGCGATAATGCTAAGTCTGTTCTTCATCAGTGACCGTTATGCTGAGACTATTCATCATCATTGGCAATTCCTGAGATTCTTTGTCTATTTCTGGCAGTGCGACCCTTCGTCTTCTCTGTTACAGTTGAGCTTATCCTCTTTGTTACAGTTACAGACTTCAATGCTTTTCCATCTGTAAATTGTCTCTATGATGAGTCTTCATTCCACTGGTAGTTACCTTGAGACTCTTCGACTCGTATGGAAGTCACCCTACTGCTCCTCAAATTCTCTGGTAGATGCAATCACTTCGTTCTGGAAGTTACTGAGAAAACCTTCGCATGTTCATCCTTTTGACGTATTTTTCCTTCCTGAGAAGAACCTCACAGTGGGCGCTAGCTCTTCTTTCTAAGCCCCTTCCTTTCACGTGACCACCGGCTGTGACCATACGCCTAACCAAAAGTTGTTTCATGATTTCAGGTTTTGTGATGTTGACTGTGAATCACCTCGATTTCCCCAATTTGTAAAAATCTGAGGTGGAGCCTAGCAATGCTAGCTCCTTCCTTAACCTTCATCAATGTGACCATGGTTGTGACCACAGGACTCACTTTCGAAATTATGCTTGCCAGATCAATGGTCTAGATCTCTCTGTGATTCAATGGTTGAGATCTCCTTTCGCATTTTGCAACTTCGTGATTCGTGATGTCAAAGGTTGGCTCACCTCCCTTCTTCTAATTCCTAAACTCACGATTGAATTATATCAACGACCCACAATCCTTTGTGAATCAACAACCCAGATATTTTTACGACTTTGCATTTCGTAGATTCAGCTACGAGTTTCCTCGATTCTCCCAACTCACAAAATCCAAAATACTCCATATCAGATCAATGGTCGAGATCTCTCCCTTCGATCGACAAATGTGATCAAATCACGATTTCGTGTTTCATGACTTCAAATGTTTGAGAACCTCCTTTCTTCAACTCTCAATTACCTGATACCTGCTCAAAATCAACGATCCATGATCTTCCTTATTTCAACAGTTTATATCTCTTCTTCGAGAACTTAGACTTCACTCTTCGTCATGCCAAATCAACGGTCCACGATCCTCAGTGATCCGACAGTCCAAATCATTTCGCAAATTCACATTTCGCGAGTTCCTCCAACTCTCGTCTTTCACTTTTCCAGTTCGCGAGACAACGAAATTTTGATCTCTCACCACGTGTCCTTCCCAACATCAATGACTAGGATTGACTTCACTCTATCCCTTGAAAATATTTCAAAGTTCAATTCTTCGAACTCCCAGATCTACTGCCTCCTGTCAACCCTGACGATGGATGGTTCTGATGACTTTTGAAACTTGTCTCGTGCACTTTCCTTGGGATGAATGTATTTACATAGTAGAAATTTGGGATTGGGCGATAGGAATCTACCACCAATTCAATAGGGTCTAGGGAAACAACAACGCAACCATAAAAAACTGGAATGAGAGTTACAATGAAAATGAAATGGTGAACCTTTGTTGGAATCTAATGTCAGAGATGATCATTTGGGAAATCAAGAAAGAAAGGAACCGACGGATCTTCAGGAATGAAATCCTACCGACAAAAATGCTAAAGGATGCAATAGTCTCTCAAATAAGAGAAACGGTGCAGAGCTGCAACTGCAATAAGGAGAAATCTCAACTTACATACCAAGACTCCCGCATCCTCGATTTTTTCCATCTAAAAGAATGGCACAACAACATACCTATGGGGCATGATCCAAAACTCTAGATAGGAGCCCGCAACTAGACTCCCCATCTGTAAGGGTTCCTCAAACTGAATTTTGACGAGGCGGAAAAAAGAAATCCAAGAGTGGTAGGGGCATGTGGAGTGATCAGAGACAGTGGTGGAAATATCATCTGACTGTACGCTGGGAGTCTAGGAAACTCAACCAACAATGTGGTGGAATTCAGAGCCCTGGATCTTGGCCCATAAATCCTAAGTCGTGAAAGGATGAAAAATACCATCGTGGAAGGTGACTCCACCCTGGTTATCAACACAGTGAAAAGACTCCAAAATTGCACCAGAGTGGGCATGGTTTAGCAACACTAGCACCTTGCACACTCCCTACATAAAATCTAGGAGCATCTGAGAACATTTAATACAGTGGAGTTATGTTGGGTGCGCAGGTCAGCGAATTCTCTAGAGAAAAATCTCACCAATGAGGGGGTCGGCAAGGAAGGCCCATAACTAGATGATACCTAGATCAACATTCTGAGCGGGAAACTCAAAACAGACTGCAGCCATCTGGCGGCAAAAGATCATGAAGGAAACTTATGCATGGAATTTCATATCGAGGAGGACATCACAAGGCCTCTCGAAAGGTACATGAGACCCAAGCAGAACATAATTTCCTCACACTCGGCCACCAATTATCATTCAAGATCACAATAAGCCACACGTGGGCGATCGACAGCAAGGCCAATACACCAACAAGAGTTGCGGGGAAATCAAGAGTGAATGGCCATGCAAAAAGTCTCATGCAACTAATGATGTAAGGCATGCGAGGTTGGTGATAACTAGGAATGATCCACTAGGCCCAAGTACAGGTATGGGGAGAAGCACAGTCAAATCACAAGTGAGCAAGGGTAGTGAATGCACAGAGATAAAGGTCGAACCATCATGATCATATGATCCTTAACAGAATAATTGATGGAAGTGATCACCATCATAGGCAAGCCATGATTGGAAGTACATGCTCATAGTGGGGGAAGTCCAATAAGACAAGGGACAACAAGAATAGGCACAAACAGAAGGAGCGCAACAATAGGGTTTATTACAGTTTCAAGGGAAGGGATAGTAAAAATACCTTTGAAGAGAGGTACTAGGAGAGTAACCAGAACAAGAGTTGCAGCAGGAAAAGCGGGATGGCGCGACTGAAGCAAATGCAAAGGAAGAGGAACCCCCTTGGGAAGGAATTCCCAAACAATTCACGATGGTTAACAAGAATGGAGAAGGAAACAAAAGATGCGAAGGGCACCTTCCAAAATCTAGTTGCACTGAAGGGGAAGGCGACCATCACCCAGTGGGAAAAGGAATTAAAGGAAAAGAGAAAAGGTAAAGCGTGGGAGGAATTGGTACAAGAAGCGGACTGGGTAACTGATCCAAGGGCCACATGACCCAGGGAAACCCTCTACCACAAAACGGTGGAGATGGCCTAGCTAASCAAGATGATGATTGGGAAAGTGAATTCAGAAAAGGAAGAAGCCAGACAAGAGGATAAAAAGGAAAACAAGATAGTGTTGGATGAGATCCTGCGTCACCTCAGTAGTCTATAAACTATTATCAAACTGTTAGTAGAGGTAGAGAAGGACCAAAAATGCAAGTTGGAGCGGTTGGCGGCTTAGTTCCACCTTTACCTAAGCTATGTCCATCACATGGACATCACACCTGCTGATGGAAACCATGCGCCAACCCAAGTCAGGAAGTCTCACACGATCTCCCAGAAGGAATATAACAAGAGCCAGGAGGATGGCGGGAAGGATCACCCCCAGGTACTGAAACATGTCATAGTTTCAGCTTTGTGAATTGGTAGTCTATTGGAAGTAATGTCAGGCATTGTCAAGTTAGCTCAGATCTATTACACACTTTGGTTTAGGAGGATGTTTTAGTTTCTTCTTTTGTGTCTGTGGTTTTTTTCAAATTGGGTATGGAAGGTTTAGTCTAGTTTCCCTTGGTGGCAGACCAGTTCCATCCATCACAACTATCAACTCGCGCAACTAGGAACCCCCTGGTCTGGTTTCCTTCTAGGAAGACCAGGATCCCCACTTTTTGTATCATAATACTTTCCAGTAATATATATTCCTACACTCACTTACAAAAAAAAGACAATTGATACATAGAAATTATAACAATATACATAAGCAACACTTCCCCAAAAAGGTAATTACATTTCCTTCGTGATTCTATCCTCTTCTCAACTACCCATAAGTCCATTTACAACAAACTGACATGGTTGGAAATTAAATTACATAATAGAGGAATAATAATGTCCTCTCCATTATAATATATGGTTGCAATAGCCTCAAATATACATACGAATATATATTAGACAACCAAGAATTCCCTCTTGATCCAAATCTAACTTCCATATTTTTGTCTTTAAGAATATAAGTACATAATTCTCATAGACAATGACAACAAAAACGTTAAACTTTATCACATCAATAATAAAATCTATAATACTTATCTATTTGGAAATTGTCCACCAACTAGCTATATAAGAAAAATGTTCCAGCCAATCATAAGCTCTCTACTATACTAGTTCTCTTTGCAACAAAGGTGACCCTTGAGCTAAGCCTATGAATCCACAAAGGAACACTCTTCCTACAAATGGATCTAATTTCTCTTTGTTGGACAACTGAGAGGGGGTGTGAATCAGTTGTTACTGTGATTTTACAATTATGCCCACTTTAAACTCTTTACATAACACTCTATGACAATCACAATAATGCAGGGAAGTAACCAATAGAATATTCAACATCAATCACACACATGAAATATATAGAGATAGATATTTCCTGAGGAAACCCACAAAGGGAAAAACCTCTTCTTCTTGATATGATAAGTGATGCAGATCCCCTCCCCTTCGGGGTTCTATGACCTCCTAGTCTCTGGATCGTTCCAATAGTTGAGTTGGATCGACTCTTTGGGATCTTGATCGAACCCAGATAAGTTATACATAGGTCGCTTTTCTTTCTTTGGCACAGGTCCTATGATACCTGCACCTTCTGTCTGCGTGTTCCAACACACTTCAGTTCACGGGTGCTAGCTCCTCTTTACTAGCCCCTTCCTTCATATGACCCTAGGCTGTGCCTTTGTGTTAATGCATGATTGCAGGCACAGGAAAGAGTGGTTTTAGACCAACCCACTTTTCACCCCACAATCCTCCTCCAACTGCCACTTATCTCCCTTCCAACACCATGGTTGAAATTGCAGCCCACTCAAGGATTTTTATCGTCTGAGCATATCCTGGCCCCACAATCCTTCTCGATATTTGATCTCATGATCCCGATGATAACATCTGAATCAAGGCTTCATATCTACACCCTTTCCATCTACGGATCAAATCTGTTCCTCCTAGACCAACGACTGTGATCTCTTTCGCAACTGTGGACTTCGGGTGTTTGAAAACTCAAACCCATCTCCTCCCGTATGTCAATCTCCCAGAGTTAACAATCTATGGACACATGTCCCATAAATCAATAACCATGTTCATCCTTGGGATGTTTTACCTTTCAATCCATATTAACGGTCCAACAACCCTCTCCTCGATCAACAGTCGAGATCTCCTTCGGGCCTCGGGACTTCTGAGATCTCAAATCTCAAATATTTTTTCTTCTCCTCAACTACATTGAATCCTGCCACATGTCCTCTTAGATTGGATGGCCTAGGATTACTTCAGGTCTTTACCCTGAGTTAACATATTAGTGCCAGGGCTCCTCTCCAAGTTCGACGGCTTAGGTTCACTTCGGGTGATCTGACCGCTCAGAGCTACTTCGGCTCTCCAGACTTCTGAGATCTCAAATCTCAACTTGGAGACTTAATAAAAACTTCCCGGGGATCACAATCTAACAACACGTGTCCATCTCCACATCGACGACTCTTGTTGTTCTGGGACTCCGACCTTTAGCGATTTCAAATCTCAAACAAACACAATTTTCTGGAGTGAATCCTTCCGGATTTCACAATCTGGTGACACCTGTCCAACCCCAGATCAACGACTATTGTTTTCCTCAGTTGTTCGAGCTTCGACGATCCCGAATCTAAAACTTCTCCTTCGCATTTCTCCAGGAGAGATTTCTCCTGGAGTCCACGATCTTTCGCCATGTGCCCCTTCTGAATCTGACGGTCCAGAATCTCTTCGGCCTTTAGTGCTCTGGCTCTTCAGCTCCCCAGTGCTTTGGCTCTTCGGTTCTTCAGGTTTTGGCTATTTCAATTCTCAAAACTGAAACTCCAACATAATTTTCTCCAGAGCTCATGATCTGGTGACAAGTGTCCTCTCGCAGATCGGCAGCTCTTGCCTCTTTGGGCTTTGGCTATTTCAACTCTTCAACCTCCACCTCCTTATGGATCTTTCGACCCGTTGACACGTATCCCCTCTGGATCCAACGGTCTAGATTCTCCTTTCACAAATCGGGATTTTGTGACTTGCAACCTCCAATTCACAACTTCCTTCACATTCCCAACTTCTGAAATACCAATATTTCAGAGCACCCAAATATGATGGCTCACGCTCCTCTCGATCTAACAACTCAGATCAAGTCACGATTTTGGGTTTCGCGAGTTCTTGTGACCCTTCCCTTTGAGGGATTTCTAGATATACGACTCGGAAAAATCGACGCAATACACCTATTCGATTGGAATCAAATAAATTTTAATGTGTGAGTAAGTGAAACGCTGGTCACTTGTCACACATCCCTCCTGATGGATGGTTTCAATGATGTCAGGGCTTCACGACTTCACAAAGTCTTCTCTCCTGTGCAACTCCAAAGGGTTAAACCTCATGCATTTTCCTCTGGATCCAACAACTCTTGGTCCACACACCTAGATATGATGGCTGAGATCTGGTTCTCCTGCGCTCATTCCTCCTCTGCCTAGACATAGATCTAATGGTCCTGCTACTTCTCCACAACTGATCAGACGGTTGTTGTTGCTCCTCCTCCTAAACTTCCACCTTATCTCAACTTAGAAGATTTTGTCAATGTTCGAAAGGTCTTGGCCTTTGAAATTCCTTCCGTGAATCCAACTCCTTTGGGTCTCGCTTACGCTTTTGAAAGCATTATCTCTTATGATATTTCGGACTTAGAATAAATACGAATCCTACGTACTCTTTGCATTACTTCTCTTGAGATTCTTCTCCTAGAAGATTTCGATCTCCCAGGAACACCTTGCGTTCTCAGGATTTCATCAAACTCAAAACTCGAAGGATTTCTTGAACAAGAAATAATTCTCTCCCTCTTGGTGTTCTTCTGCTGAATTCACTTCTTGCAGATATTTTCCTCACAGAGTATTCAGTAACTATGTTTCTCCCGAACTCAACACATAGTTCTTATGTGCACACTTGCACCGGCTCAATGCCCACCTAACAAAGCTCTACAAAGTTCTCAGTAACGTTTCTTCTCTTTGAACTCGATAAAGAGTACAAAGGCATGGTCTGGCATTTATCAACCTTACAACACGATGATCCGTATAGGATTATTTTAAATTTAAAAATGGGAGGGTCAGCACCTCTCCCTTTCTCCATTGTGCGTCTGCGTGTTGGTGCATGTGCTGAGGTGGAGCGATGCTCCTACATCATACTCCCCTACTAGGAAAAACATGAGCTCCCATTCTCCAGTGTTGAAATCCTCCTAGATCCCAAATTCTCTTTTGGAGTTGTCCTCTTACTCCTCTCCTTGGCTTCTGCTGCATCTTCTTCTTCCTCTTCTTCCCTGCTTCTATGGTAGGATCTCTTCTTTTTAGCTCCCCTTTAATGACTTCTTCTACTGACCTCAACATCATCTTCCTGATCTCCTCTATCACACTGTCCAGCTGCTCCAGTGGTTGGTTCTCCTTATGTAGTCTTCTTGGTTGTAACTCTTCCTCATTAGTGAATAGATCATCATGATCCCCCATGTTTTTTTCTTCTCCCGTGGAATTAACTTGCCATTCTGTTGTAGACTTCAGTTCTACAGTCTCATCATTGAGCTTCTTCCTTTGTTTCTCAGCTTCTTCCTCTGATAGATTAGCTTCTACCATTTGTCCTTGTGCTCGCTCAAGTCCAAATTCTTCCAGTTGCTCCTGGGGCTGGTATGCTCCTCCATCTGTCTCAAACTTAGCTTGCTGGATATGCAATATTTTCACCATTTCCCTTCTCTCTAGGTCTTCCAATTCCCCATATAGATCAGCATAATCCATGCCATCTGCTTCCTCCTCTGCTACAGGCTCCAGTGATGCAGTCATCTCTGTTTCAGCTTCCGTGCTAAAATTTTTGACCAATTCTGCTGAATGATCCTCTCCCACAATATGCATGACTGTCTGTTGGAAACCATCTTCTGGTTCTGTAATTTTCAACCAATCCTCCAACATCCCCAACTCCTTCTCCCATTGAGTGAGAAATTCACCTGAATTCTCCTCTTTTTCTGTTGGGGCAGACATCAATATTTGCTCCTTCTCCTCCTCTATGTCAGTCTCTGTTGGCTGTCTTTCTTCGGTTGTACCTGCATCACAGACACAATTAGCTTCAAAATCATTCATCTCCATGGCCTCCTTCTTGGATTCTTGTTGTAGTATCTCCTCATGCGCAACGCTTGTATTAGCCTCTACTGAACTATTTGGTAAGAATATTTGAATTCCCCCAATGATCAGAACACACCTCTGATCCTCTTCCATCAACATTCCTTGCTAATATGAACTCTCAACAGAGTCTGTGAGACTCTCAAACAGTCTCATCACTTTCCCCCTGCCCACTTGGCAATTTGGGACTTCTTTTCTACCTACCTAGAAGTCTATGAGATCAACTGATCCCATCTCATTGCCCACCTGGAAATTTAAACTTTCATCACTGGTCCTATGGTAGTACACGAGACCTTCCTCTGATCTCTTTCCATTGCCCACCTAGCAACTTGAAAGTCCATTTCTACCCACCTAGCAGTTTATGAAATCCTCTGCTAATCTCATATCATTGCCCACCTGGAAATATGAATTTCAATTGCTATCTTCCTGACAATCTAAGAGATCCTCACTTGATCCCATATCATTTCCCACATGGAAATATGAAAATTCATCTCTGCCCTCCTGGCAGTTTATGAGACCTAAAATTGATCTCACTTCCTCATCACTGAGGGTTTCGCCAACTTCTGGATCACAAATGCAAAATAGCTCTGTGTCATTGAGGTCTTCAATCTCCCTCAACCACTTCTTCACTGCTTGTTGCTGCTTTCTAGCCAACAAATTTTGAATAGGCCATTTTACTTTCCTATCTAGAGGCCATTCATACCTCCAGTGTACCTTTGCCTCTTGTTGCATCTTAAATGTCAGTTGTTCCATTATTTCTCTTATTTCAATGAGCTCCTTGTCAATTTCTTCTTTACTCTTCTGCTAGCGGTCTCCTCTTCGAACATGCCCATGGCCTTTAGTAGCCATCCTTCTCTGTCTTCATCCCTCCTGGCTATCTACCATTTTTTGCACACCTTGAAACCATATTTTTAGAGCATCAATACTTTGTCTTCCTTCACCTGCTGCCCACAAGTGAACTTCAACTTCTGATACCATTTGATGTAGTTAGACTATCTTCCCTATCTCCTTCGCCTAAAATTTACAGACGAAAATCATCTTTGATGCCACCCGATGCAGCCCCCCTCCCCTCTGGGGTTCTGCGAACTCTCGGTCTCTGGATTGTTCCAATAGTTGAGTCGGATCGACTCTTCGGGCTCTTAATCAAACCCAGATAATTTATACACAGGCCCCCTTTTTTCCTTTAGCACGGGTCCTGTCATACCTGCACCTTTTTTCTACGAGTTCCAGTGCTCTTCTGTTCACAGGCACTAGCTCCTCTTTACTAGCCCCTTCCTTCGTACAACCCTAGGTTGTTGTTTCACGAAATTGGTGACTCCACTAGTGGCATTCTAAAGCTAGAAGAGGAAAGAGGTTTCATGAAGTTTCTAGAAGGGGAATCTTCTAGAATGTGAGGTGGCATATGTATCGTTGTGATCCTACTGGTTTCTATGATTTGGTGGGATCATCCTCATCCCTTTAAACACTTCACCTTCTCCTATATAATCATGGGATTCTCATGGAAAAGGTTAAGAAAGATTAATAAGACAATTGATGAAAGAATAGGCTGAAGACTGTGTGAAGAATCTTGTTTCTAGCGATGCTTGAGGCCACCATTTTCCCATCAAGATTTTGTGGATTATCTTCATGCAAATTTAGAAGCAAGTATGTGTGTGTGTTGGAACGAAGGACCACTAAAAGGGAACTTACAACATCAAGGCAATTCGGTTGTATCTTCTACTTTTCATTAATATAATACGGTGGAACATCTCTTTCCCATAAAATGATTAGTAGTTTATTACATGATTCCTTGATCACATGTTTAGGTTGTCATTGAATTCTACTATTGATGCTTTCATGTTGGTTGGTTTTTGTTATTGCAGATTTGATTCCACAAGAGCACTGGAGTGAAGCAGGGACAACAAAGATATAAGGAAGCAATTCATAAGGTATGATATCTATTCCTCCTTTGGTAGTAAACTCAATGATCAAAACTTAGGGAAAGCATCTTGTTCTGTCTTGTTTTGTTCTAGATCTAGGTGGATCTAGAGGGATTGGTTCATGTCCGCATCTACCGATTTACCCAATAAAAAAATTGGCGACTCCACTAGGGAAGAGCAACTTGATTATGGTTTTTTGTTAGCCATTTTCTTTTGACCTATTCTTTTTACTTGAAATTAGTCTCTGAGTCTGTGGGAGATCCATTTAGACTCTGTGGGTTTGAAAATCCACTTGGATTCTTTACCCTTTTCTCCAAATTTCTTGATTTTTCAAACACTTCCGCACTGCACCTCATAGATAGCCTGTGGAGACCTTTGATTTCCTCACCATGCTGGTTTATCTTAGTGCAAGATTTCCACACACTGTTTGTTTGTGGCCTGCAGAAACTATTCATTTCCGCACTATGTTATACTGCCAGCCTACGATGGCGTTTGAGAAATTTTTTGGGTTGGGTTTTGGCCTCTATTGTTACCCAGTTTTGATTTAGTCAGTTAGGAAAGAATTTTTAATGCCAGTTCTTGACTTTTTCTGACTGTTTAAGCTTTCTCTTGATTGGTTTTAGAGATCGAATACCTCTCTTTTGATCTTTTTCCATTTTTTATTTTTATTTTTATAGACAAGGGTATAATCTCTGGATTTGTGTCTAAGTTCTTTCTCGATTAAAAATCTTTGATTGGATTTGAATTTTTAGGTTGGTTACACATTTTGGGTTGCTTAATGATCAGAAGACCATTTTTTGTTCACATTTGAAGAAACATTTTTTTGTCATTTCTTATTTTTATCTCCATTGAAAGATCGATTTGGGTTCTTGTTGAATATTTTATTTTCATTGATTTCTTATCCTTTCTCGATTCCATCCCTGTTTTGGTTTTTAAAAGGAAAAAAATTAAATTCTTTCAGTCTTTTAGGTAATCATTTATCCAGAAAATATTGGCATTCAAAAAATTGAAAGAGAACGAATAGTGAAATTACATTGTTGATGATTGTTTGATATTACATTCAAAGAAAAGGAATTGTACATCGTAGTTCACATTGTTCCAGAAAATACCTTCTCACTACTGTAGATAAAATTCATCGAACGAAAGTTTGCATCATTCATTTCTATTTGCACATTATTGGGTCAAAGTCTTATATAACATTGGTTTCATTCTCGTTTACCTCTTGAGTAACAACAACCTCTTAAAAACATTGAGAAATTTAAAACTCAAGTAGTAACTTTTATTTTCTATGGCTCTTTTACACCAATATTAGCTAGGCTAGAGATTTGGAATAGGCAGTGAGACACACTCTCCAAAGCACAAAACACACAATAGTATCTTCTGATAGGGAGTGTTCAAATCCATTTGCAACATTTTTTCCTGGGAAGCCCTTCTCACACAAGGGTCAAACCTGAGGTCGCATTGAGATTGGCAGAGTTACTCACCCTACTTTGTTGGTCTCAGTGTAGAGATTGCAGGTATTGTGGGGGTCGCTTGAAGGTATACCCACAATGATGAGTGGAAGCCTCTCAAGTTGATTTCTGGCTCAATACCCTGCCCTTGCATGTGGATCGGACTGTCGACTATTTCCCCAGGCATCACTATTGTTTGTGGTATCTTTAGTAGCCTATCTTCTTAGGGTATTACACAAGGTGACTGTGAAGGGGAAAGTATTCACGGTACCTGGAATCAATGTTGGCTAGACTCACTCGGACTCCTTGGAGGGTATACCCACGATTATGTGTGGGAGCTTGCACTAGGGTGTAAGTCCATTAAGCAAGTCATCAACGTAACTTTTCCACCCTAGCCCAGCCCCTTCTTATCTCGGTCTCGCGACGTTGGATTTCGTCACCAACTAGTGATTTCAAAATAAGAAGGTTTTGTTTCTCTAGTTTGAGCTCTAGATTTTATTAACAAGTGTTGTTGTTTTCATAGTTGGCCATAGATTTTTTTCGCAAAGTTTTTGGTTCAAGCAATATTGACCCTCCATGTCGTTCGTGTAGAATGCATGGCCTACCTTTGGAAGATCCGGAAAATTCTCAACCCTTTCCTACTAACCCACTGGAGGGCTCTCCTCAACAGAGTGAGGTCCAAGACACTACCACTCCACGAGTGGAAAGAACTGACTCTTTAGACGATTTCCAAATTTCTTCCTCTCTAGAGTCTTTTCGACTTCCTCACGATTTCGAAAGACGCATTCTTCGGCTAAATTCATCCAGAGATCTTGTTGTTCAAACTTTTGGACTACCAACCGGACCTTTCATAGGTCCTGAAGGCCAAGATCTATTTTGGACTACTGACATATCTAGATGGGATCTTTTCGGAGCTAGGTCAAGTGTTGATATACTTGTCATACCCAAGTCACCTGAAACGTCTACTGAAAACACGATACCCCTAGATCATTCTCCCATTACAACTGCCTATATGTTCATTGGTTCAAACACCCCATCAGTTAGTCCTAACTCAACCATCCCCCTTCATATGTCTCACTTTACAATGGTCCCAAACGCTATGACTATTCCCACCAGGACTACGGTGCCTAGCCAAGATCCCATTGACACACCTCTTTCGCCCAGAACTTCATCGTCACTTCCTCCTGGGTATAATTAATTGAATGCTTCTATCCCTATCCCCACTCAAGTTCCATCCGAAGCATATGGAGTTTTTTCTCCCTCTGGGCACAATCCCGGTGTCGGTTTCATTTTGACACTTCCCCAGCCCCCCTCCGGAGGGTATTATTCACCTTTCACTGGAGGATCCGACCCTAGTGGCATTACTTAGTCTTTCACACCTAATTATCAGATTCCTGTTGGTGGAAAATTCAACCCTGGGGGCCAATCTCAACCCCCTTTTAGAGGTCAAACCCTAATTGGGACACAACCTCCGGTTGGAGGACAACCCCCACCCACCGCACCCTATGGAAAGAACATACTGGTAGCTTTGGCCCAGTATTGGAATTTTCTTACCTAGGGTAATAGTCAATCGATTGTGGGGCAACAACCTCAAGTCATCTCTTTCATACCCCCTAGTATGGGCCAACCATACCCTGGGAATTCCAATCCCATTTGGGATTCGAATGCTCAATATAGTGTCCCTTTCCAAGGGAACATCCCTAATCAGTACAACCCCATGGGCTACCTGCCTCCACACCAACAACCAAATCTACCAAGATCTTCAGATCATATGCAAATATCTTACGATCCTACTGGTATATCGACGTGACTTCCTCCCCAAAGTCACCGGTACCCTCACATGAATAGACAATTACCCTTCTTAGCCACTTTGGATCTACTCGACTTGTCTAGGATTTTGAATGACCCTATCCATCACTCTCCTCATTGGCCTGTCATACCGGCCAAATTATCATCCAACATTCCTAATTTAGATGGAAAACTGCTAGAGGATCCGAACAATCATGTAATGACTTTCCACCTTTGGTGTTCATTTAACTCTTTGATGGATGACTCCATTCGGTTACGTCTTTTTCAACGAAATCTCACGGGTTCAGCCGCGAAGTGGTATATAGAATTACCACGAGGCTTCTTCGCCAACTTTAACACCCTAGCTATGGCTTTCCTCACTCACTACCAGTTGCCAATACATTATGAAACGAGAACTGAGATCTTCAGTTATTTCAAGAAAAATAAATCCACTCATATCTCCAATCACATTCATGAGTGGAGATGAAGACGACGTTTAATCAAACTCGATCTTCCTGATCAGTTATTGGCAGAATGGTTCATGAAATCCTTCGTGAATGACATATCTAAAGACATTTCCATGGTTAGATTTGTCACAGAAGAAAAGACGATCAGTTGTTCCCAGTGCCTCGATCTCATTTGTTCACAAACGGGTACTCTTTATGATCTACTCCCTGACACACCTCGTCCTTGTACCACGACCACCTCAACAACCCCAAAAATTTCTCATGTTGATGACGGTGTGATAGGTACTTTCCATGCTCAACCTCAATCTGCACAGGCCTTTCACACCGGTCCCAAATCCCATGCTTCTAATGTTCAAACTGCTCTAACGCCCACTCCTCCTGTTAGTCCCTAAAGTTGCACTTGACTATGAGAGGGAAAGTTAGGGCATCATCAATTTATTGCAAAGTATTTTGAAGGTTTTCATGGTTTGGTTTTTTGAATAAGGTGGTTGAAAACTGGCTCAAGGTTATAACATAAACAAGAAATTCAGAATCAGAACGGAACATATCCCATTGACTGGTTAAAAGGTAGTCACATAGATGAATTAGAACAATAAGGAAAACGAGAAAATGAAGTTTTCAATTTGTCAAATTCACATAAATTCTTATTTCAAAATATCATAAAGAAACAAGAACATCAACTTGAAAATAATCACCACAACAAATTCCTTACTCTATTAATTAATAATCTAGAAAACAAATGCATTGCAGTCTGAATAATGAACTCAAGCATGAAGATAGAAGAACAGAGTAGAAAAGAGAGTCTAATCATCCATATGCCTTTGTTATTAAGTGTCAAATAGAACAGAAATGTCTTACAAGGATTCACAAAACACGTCCCCTGGATCTCCAATTCCCCCAACCTTACTTCTCCTTCTACAAAGTTTATATAGAAACAATACATAATTATCAAGATCCAAAAGAAATGGATCTATAAACCTCCTCATCTATATTTAGTTTCTTATTTCAAATAATCAAGGAGAATATCAAATCTGATCTCCAAGTCAAATTGATGAGGTGTCTTGTCAACTGCTGTCCATGAGATATTTTAGGAAAATAAATCTGGAAAAATCCTGAAAAATAGGGTCCAACAATCTCTTTATATCTCCCAAGCGGTGATATCTGTGTAGAAAATGAGAGAGGTTTTTGTGAAGGGTCCCATTCCACAAAAAAACTTATTTTGGTTTCCAAAAATTCATCTCCAACTGTTTTGAAACCTCTCCCAAAATTACTGACTAAAACAGGAAATTATTTATCATGAAATATCAGAAAAATAGGCCTCAAAGAGCAATTCGAATCTCTTAAAATGTGATTTCTATGTAAAACCGAGAGAGGTTTTTGTGAAGTGGCATGTTCCCAACAAAAAAATCTTTTGGTTTCAACAAATTACTCTCTAGCTGTTCTGCAACCTCTCTTGAAGAAAAAGACTAAAACAGGTAAAAAACAGAGTATTTCCTATAGCTTTATCAGAAAATTAGGACTCAAAGATATATTTGAATATCTTAAAATGTGATAGTTGTGTAAAACCTAAAATATGTTTTTGTGAAGTGGCATGTTCCCAACAAAAACCTCTTTTTGTTTCAACAAATTCATCTCCATAGTTTCAGAAACTGCTTTTGAAGATAAGGACTAAAACAGGAAAAAACAGAGTATTTCCTGTATTTGATTTCTGTTTTTTCTTCTTTCTGTTGTGTTCATATTTACTTTTTGAAATCCTGTATCTTCTCTTGCTGTTTGGAATTCCATTGCTCCACCTGATCTTTTTCTTTCTTTTATTTATTTACCATTTTTTCCTTTAGCACTTTTCTTACTTGTCAATTTCTGTTTATGCTTGGTTGTGGGTTTAATTGGATTTACATTGTCATGTTCATCTGTATCTTCTTCCATTTTAATGTCAATATCAGGAAACATTTCTGCATCAGGAAACATTTCAATCTCTACATCAAATTTTGATCTCTTACCTTTGTTGGTGGTGGCCTTGTCTTGGTTTTCATCTACAGGACTATCAACAGGAAATTGTTGAGTCTGTTTCTTTCTCTTGCTAGTCCTTGTCACCCTTGTGTCAGACATTTCCCTTTTAATAAGAGTTTCATCAATGGAATACTCTGTTTTAGTGTAACAACCCTTTTACCTTTTCCTCTTTTCTATTCGCTGGGTTGTGGATCAGGATTTAGGGATTGGGCCAACCAACTCCAGGGTTGTTGTACTTCCCTTAGAGCAAACATGACCAGGGTTTTAATTAGGACTTGATGAAACAAGCTACTCTTTACAGTGGCAGGGTGTAAATGCACCCTTTTTGACATCTTTCTCAAGCTTTTGAGTAAAAAKTGAGGCAGATTTAAAGGGTAGTCTCCGTTTAGATGCATTAACAACCTGATGTGGTATATATAAATCAATGAGAATCTGCCTTCGCAGGTGATATACCTATGGATAATGATTAAAGGAGTGTGCCATTCTGGTCAGATCCAAATGTGAGGGACTCCCTTTCTACAATCTGGGTTTTGCTTATCTGGTAGAAAAAATTAATTGACAAACTCTGTGACCACATGCTCCTTCTTACACCAACATTCTCCTCCAACTACCAATTAGCAAGCTTTGGCGATGGACTGTTCTATCATCAACATCAACAACTTTCTGATATCCACCTCAAAACCATTGAAGTTCTATGAAAATGCTATAGATACATGTTCGTCATAACCTTGGAAGGTGATGAGGAATTCGAACCAGCCAACGTCTTTAAACCTCTGTGCCATCTGTGGATATGCTTCAAGAAGCTCAGCACCCTCAAGTTCCACTCTGATAACTTGCCAACTTCTCTTAGGTTCCATATCAATAAGATGATGCTGCAACTTGGCACTGTCGGAAGTTGAATTTACAACCTGTAACTGTTAACATATAACAATTTCTTCTGAAAGACACCTACGCTTATAATTCAACAAAATTAGAAAAATGAGTGACAGGATCATATAATGATGTTTTGAAACTGACTGATTGAAATGGGTCTTTTCAAGGTACAGGATGATTCCATCATGTAACTATTTGAACTGTATAATTGATTCTAGAGATATCGTGGGACACATGTGGATTATCGGTCCATGACTTATGTAATCATAACAAAATCGGGGTGGCTGGCATTTATCATGGCATGATGACATTTAGCGCTATGGGAATAATGTTATTCCAGTAGCACTATTAATGACTTAGAAGAAATTTGAATTGGCAGGATTCAAATAGGCAAACGATGTGACAAATCTTGTAACACCATGTCTTAAATCCTTAAACTTAAAGAAATTATTCAAAAAGATAAAATGTGAATCATAACAAAATAAAAAAAAAGATTAAAATCAAATCAAAGAAAACAATGAAGTGCAGGTAGGGAGGGTTTAGGATTAAAGTTTCTCACTAAATCAAAAGAAAAATTAGAGACTAACACTGGCTCCTTCTAGGGGTGGAGTTTTGATGATAAACTCCAAGAATTGCAGACCAATGCCTTTACCTTGCTTCTGATTCACTGATTTCCCTGCTCTGTCATCCTTTATTTACAACACAACTATATAAAAATAAGTCCATTGGGTATATGGAGTCTTTAGTTGAGCTCAAAAATAACAACCACAACACTGCAATTAGTCTTTCCATTGGGCTAGTGGAGTCATCCATACTACTGCTAAAACTCCACAATTTATTCAAACTCTGAAGTAACAACATACTGCAACAGAATAACAAACTGAAAAGAATCTACCTTCTCGTATGATGAGCTTATTTTACACACTACCTACTCTATCCAACTACTTCCATTAGATCAGGTAAAATCATTCTTCCAGTGAAGCCATACAAGTATCTGACTAACTGATGAAACTCTTAATCTGGAAATGATGAAAGAACGAACCCATGAAATACAGAAATGTAATTCAAAAGGATAACAAAATAACAATTTGACATTTGAATTTCTCAAAGATTCCAAATAATCGACAAAAGGATCATGAAAACCATAAAGAAATACCTCTTCCTCATTTTTCAACTGAAGATCAAAAGGTCTATGCATATCTTCTTTCTGATAATGGTTTCCACCTTCAACTATTTCCATATCTGAACATGACTACAAGATAATTTCACTGCTACTCAATTCTTGTTTGATGTCTGCTTTGTAAGTGATACCAGTTTTCTATTCCTGAGATATTGAACTAAACTCTTCAATAATCCCAATCCCAACCTGCTTAATATCTTCTGAAGATGGTGAACCATTAATATCAGATATTGGTTTGCTGACTTCCAGAAAAGAATCTATTACAGCTAATGAAGGAATAGGCTTAGTAAATTGTTCATAGAAATCCTTCAGGTATCCGTCACTGCCTTCCTCAACTTCTGATGCATAGTTGTCATATACAGGCAGACTGCTCCTTAAGTCATCAAAATTTGATGTGGGGATCTTCTCTTCTCCATCTAAATACTCATCAAAGGTAGGCTAATCTGAAAGGTTTCCTGAGATCTGAAATTCACAGACCTTTTCTTCACGACCATAATGAAAGAATGAGTGCATATGTGCTTCTTGATCACCTTTGGAATTTTGACCATAAGATACATCTGAAACAAGATCAAATGTATCTATAACTACTGGTGATTCTTGGTCATCAACAGTAAGGTCTTTAATAATAGTTTTTTCAGTTAACGATTGATCCTCAATCAAATTATCATCAACAAATTGTTCATGAGGATAAACATTCGGATGATCATCAGAATCATTATGAGAACATTTAAAACTATCTTCACAAATTACAGGGTGCAACCTTTCATGAGCTATATCGTGTATCATCTCTACTGTCTGTTGAATATAGGATTGAAATTGTTCACAAGAATTCTAAAAAAATGTATCAACATAATAATACCTTTTAAAATGCTTGATGAATATTGCATGGAATTCCCTCAAGGAAGATATGCTCGATGAAGGCAAGGACCGATACCACTGTCGTGCATCGCCCTCCAATGAATACATAAACATTTTCATAAGAACATCCTCATGATGTAGATCTAGCTGATATATGTATTCATGAAACTTGACGAGGTGATCTGATGGATTATCCCCCTTGCTTTCTTTGAAACGTGGAAGGCAGCCCTCCCAAATATCTATAGTGGGAACAGTATTGGGGAAACCAACAATATCAACAAAATTGAATGGAGCAAACCTCGCAGCCACAATGGCTTTCATTCGATCATTTGATGCCATTCTGGATCTTCCCCAGTGGAGTCTTTTATGGATCGTTGAATAGTGGAGTTGCCATGGTGAAAAATCTGCAGTCAATTATGTGCCCTCTTCTTGTTCACCATCAAGAAGCGGATCTGATCGTTGTCATTCTTCCCAAGGAAGATGTCTTCATTCCTTCATCCCTGACAACGGCGCCAAAAGATGTTAGTCCCTAAAGTTGCACTTGACTGTGAGAGGGAAAGTTAGGGCATCATCGATTTATTGCAAAGTGTTTTGATTATGGTTTGGTTTTTTGAATAAGGTGGTTGAAAACTGGCTCAAAGTTATAACATAAACAAGAAATTCAGAATAAGAACAGAAATTATCCCATTGATTGGTTCAAAGGTAGTCACATAGATGAATTATACCAATAAGGAAAAGGAGAAAATGAAGTTTTCAATTTGTCAACTTCACATAAATTCTTATTTCAAAATATCATAAAGAAACAAGAACATCAATTTGAAATCAAAACTTGAAAATAATCACCACAACAAATTCTTTACTGTATTAATTAATAATCAAGAAAACAAATGCATTGCAGTCTGAATAATGAACTCAAGCATGAAGAGAGAAGAATAGAGTAGAAAAGAGAGTCTAATCATCCATATTCCTTTGCTATTAAGTGTCAAATAGAACAAAAATGTCTTACAAGGATTCACAAAATAGGTCCCCTGTATTTCCAATTTCCCCCCCCTTCTCCTTCTACAAAGTTTATATAGAAACAATACATAATTATCAAGATCCAAAAGAAATGGATCTGAAAACGTCCTCAGCTATATTTAGTTTCCTGTTTCAAATAATCAAGGAGAATATCAAATCTGATCTCCAAGTCGAATTGATGAGGTGGCTTGTCAACTGTTGTCCATGAGATATTTTAAGAAAATAAATATGGAAAATTCCTGAAAAATAGGGTCCAAAAATCTATTCGTATCTCCCAAATGGTGATAGTTGTGTAGAAAATGAGAGAGGTTTTTGTGAAGGGGCCCGTTCCCAACAAAAACCTATTTTGTTTTCCAAAAATTCATCTCCAGTTGTTCTAAAACCTCTCCCAAAATTACTAACTAAAATAGGAAATTATTTATTGTGAAATATCAGAAAAATAGGCCTCAAAGATCAATTCGAATCTCTTAAAATGTGATTTATGTGTAAAAAACAAGAGAGTTTTTTGTGAAGGTTTATGTTCCCCAAAAAAATATCTTTTTGTTTCAACAAATTACTCTCCATCTGTTCTGCAACCTCTCTTGAAGAAAAAGACTAAAACAATTAAAAAACAGAGTATTTCCTCTAGCTTTATGAGAAAATTAGGCCTCAAATATATATTAGAATATCTTAAAATGTGATAGCTGTGTAAAACATAAGAGAGGTTTTTGTGAAGGGGCATGTTCCCAACAAAAACCTCTTTTTGTTTCAACAAATTCATCTCCATATTTTCAAAAACTGCTTTTGAAGATAAGGACTAAAACAGGAAAAAACAAAGTATTTCCTGTATTTGATTTCTATTTTTTCTTCTTTCTGTTGTGTTCGTATTTACTTTTTGAAATAATGTATCTTCTCTTTTTGTTTGGAATTCCATTGTTCCACCTGATATTTTTCTTTCTTTTATTGCTTTACAATTTTTTCCTTTGAAACTTTTCTTACTTGTCAATTTCTGTTTATGCTTGGCTGTGGGTTTAATTGGATTTACATTGTAATGTTCATCTGTATCTTCTTCCATTTTAATGTTAATATCAGGAAACATTTCTGCATCAGGAAACATTTCAATCTCTACATCAAGTTTTGATCTCTTACCTTTGTTGGTGGTGGCCTTGTCTTGGTTTTCATCTACAGGAGTATCAACAGGAAATTGTTGAGTCTGTTTCTTTCTCTTACTGGTCCTTGTCACCCTTGTGTCAGACATTTCCCTTTTAACAGGAGTTTCATCAATGGAATACTCTGTTTCAGTGTAACAACCCTTTTCCCTTTTCCTCTTTTCTGTTTGCTGGGTTATGGATCAGAATTTAGGGATTGGGCCAACCAGCTCCAGGGTTGTTGTACTTCCCTTAGAGAAGACATGACTAGGGTCTTAATTAGGACTTGATGAAACAAGCTACTCTTTGCAGTGGGAGGGTGTGATTGCACCCTTTTTGACATCTTTTTCAAGCTTTTGAGTAAAAAGTGAGGCAGATTTAAAGGGTAGTCTCTGTTTAGATGCATTAACAACCTAATGTGGTATATATAAATCAATGAGAATCTTCCTTCGCAGGTGATATACCTATGGATAATGATTAAAGCAGTGTGCCATTTTGGTCAAATCCAACTGTGAGGGACTCCCTTTCTCCAATCTGGGTTTTGCTTATTTGGTAGCAAAAATTGATTGACAAACTCTGTGACAACATGCTCCTTCTTCCACCAACGTTCTCCTCCAACTACCAATATGCAAGCTTTGGCAATGGACTGTTCTATCATCAACATCAACAAATTTACGATCTCCACTTTGAAACCATCGAATTTCTGTGAAAATGCCATAGATACGTGTTCGTCATAACCTTGGAAGGTGGTGAGGAATTCAAACCAGCCAGCGTCCTTAAACCACTATGCCATCTGTGGATATGCTTCAAGAAGTTCAGCACCCTCGAGTTCCACTCTGACAACTTGCCGACTTCTCTTAGGTGTCATATCGATAAGACGATGCTTCAACTTGGCACTGTCGGAAGTTGAATTTACAACCTATAACTATTAACATATAACAATTTCTTCTGAAAGACACCTGCGCTTATAATTCAACAAAATCATAACAACGAGTGACAGGATCATATAATGATGTTTTGAAACTAACTGTTTGAAATGGGTCTTTGCAAGGTACATAATGATCCCATGATGTAACGATTTGAATTGTATAATTGATTCTAGAGATATCGTGGGACACATGCAGATTATCGGTCCATGACTTATGTAATCATAACAAAATTTGGGTGGCTGGCGCTTATCACGGCATGATTACATTTTAGCGCTATGGGAATAATGTTATTCCAATAGCGCTATTAATGACTTGGTAGAAATTTTAATTTGCAGGATTCAAATAGGCAAACGATGTGACAAATCTTGTAAAACCATGTCTTAAATCCTCAAACTTAAAGAAATTATTCAAAAAGATAAAATGTGAATCATAACAAACTCAAAACAAAGATTAAAATCAAATCAAAGAAAACAATGAAGTGCATGTAGGGAGGGTTTAGGATTAAAGTTTCTCACTAAATCAAAAGAAAAATTAGAGACTAACACCTCCCACCGGTAAAACTTCAGACGTGAACGTTGTTCAATCGACTCTTACCGGTAAGAATATATCTAAAAAAGTGAAGGGTAGGAATAAGGAGGATAAAAACAACAACCCACAATCTGACAAGACCAAGTCACAACCTGTTGATGATAAGGACAAACACAAACCTCTCTATCCTTGCCTTATCTATGGTGATGATCACTACACGAAAGACTGTCCAAGACGTGTTGAGGTCATGAAGTTCCTTCAAGGGACCCCAAAACCTCCTACACTTGCCGTCTTGTCTCAGT
>JASDQU010102304.1:220696-252547 GCA_032191745.1 Picea mariana | reverse complement strand
AATTGGTTTCATGTCCTCATGCAATGTGGCATGAGTCATAGAAGTGAAAAGGAAAGGGAGCTCGGTGAGCGATTTTTCCAAATTCATTCACTCTAGCATGTAAGGAATTGCATGATTAAATATTAGAAAACAAAATACCTCCACTTACCCAAAATGTTGATGAGCTATGCAATAGGAATATGGCTGATGTGGTTGTTGGAGCATGGAAGATGTCACTGCTGCAGGATCATGTGAAAGGAGATTGTTGTTGTAGCTGCGACTGATGTCACTGCTGGATCAAAGAATGTGAAGTGGAGGAATCTGAATTGCTGCTGATGAATCATGGAAAAGAGGAAGTAAGGAACTGTAGTACTCTCATATAGCTAAAGTCATGCTGTTGTAACTGCTGAGGAGTCATGGAAAAGTGTATAGTCTTCACCCGCTGCTAAACCCGATGGTACAGTTCTAATCATGCGAATGAATGTGTCGATGTCGAGCATGAAGAGAAGTCATTGGATTACCTACCAATGATGAATGTTGTTAACCAATGCGAGGCAAACTCACCATTGATGTCAACGAGTGCCAAGGTACCCGAGTACATCTTGCAAAGTGTGAATAAATGAGCTGATGTTGAGCCACTTGCAAGATCTGACGATCAAGGGACAATGATGTATTCTCATGATTGTCAGCAAGAGAACTTGCCATTAAGGCATGGAAGCCTCCAGGTACTCCAAAGGAACTCTAGTCTATATCCCAGATAAGGTGTTGAGGTCGATGGGGAAAGACTTGTTGAAAGGTGGGCCTTAAGGAATCCCACATCAGTCAACGCGAGTTTTTACAAAAATATTTGGTAGGACTATATGAACGATCTTAGTAGTAACAACGTTTATGACAAGGCAATATAATCATGGAAAGGGAGCTAGATAGTTTTATTGACATGGAAAAATGAACTGAAAAAGATAAAGGGATGTATGCAACTCGAAAATATAGGCGCGTGCAAAGTCATGAAGGATAAGGCAATGGAAAGTGGATTTCCACATGGGTGACGAATAAGCTTGGAAGGAGAAATGTAAATGATCATGTCATGGCATAGTTGGTTTTATGAAAGATGGCGGTGTAGCAACAAACGTCATGACATGTGCGATGAAAAATTTATCTCCTTCAAGATTTTAATAAAACATGCTTTTGCAATTCTTGAAAGTCATTGTGGCATGGAATGCGAGTGTCTTCATTTCTGCAATCAAACTTAGTACTAATCCTGCAATAAAACTTGTGAGATCATCATAAAACAAAAATGCAAGATTAAGTATGAATGCGACAAATTAAAGAGATAAAAAAAATGTGTTTTGACTGTTGTCATTGCACGCTTATTCCATTGTTGATTGTTGCATGAAGTGATTTTAAGAAAAAAAAATTATCGTAAGGCGTAAAAAACATGTTTGGAGATTATTGTTTTCAGGAAATGTTTTAGATCCATTTGCAATTTTATTTGTTTTTGTTTGTATTTTATAATTTGTTTTCAAATTTTTTGATGGTTTTCTTATTATTATATATATTTATAATAAAATAAAACCAAAAATAAAATTCCTAAGTATATATATTTTTATAATAAACAAAAACAAAAAATAAAAAAATAAAAAGATTATTGCTTTAAGGGCTAGTTTATATATATATTAAGTTTATTATGTTTTGTTTTTGTTTTTGTTTTGTTTTTTGTTTTTTTTTAATTGTTTTGTTACAAACAAAAATAAAAAATAAACAACCCTATTAATTGTTTTTCTATTAAAAATAAAATAAAATAAACAACTATTAAACGACTATACAACAAAAAAAATAAAAAATAAAAAGAATAAACAATAGAAATTGGAAGGCATCCAATCCATAAAATCCAAAACACTTCCCAGATGCATATTTTCAAAATATCAAGAGTGTGAGATCTGCAACATAAGGTTGCTAGTTGGCTTTCTATTTTAAGCCTCTTCCTGAGCTTCCATCCTCGTCTAAATGAAGAATGTAGTGGCATCTTTCTCGGGAGGAGATCTCAACTTCTTGAAACCGAAACCGATCTTGTAGTAGGTGGTTATGCACAGATTTTGATGGCCAGTATGATGTGGTGCCGAAATGGATCTTCTTTCGAGCCTCCTTCCCCTAACACTTTCCATTTTCATAGCTTGAAATCCCCACTTGCGCTAAGCGAGCAGGTATATATCCACAACTGCTTCTCACCTTGGTGATCGTATTCAACCCACCAAGTTCATTTCACTGGAGGATTAAGCGACCAAATCATTCATTCAACTCTTATCCAATGTTCATTTGATGAATCATATCTCGGTATGTGGAATTGTGTCTCGTTGTAAGATACGAGCATAACATTTTTCTCAACATTCATATGACCCCCGACGTGAGCTTCGACTTTGCTTTTGTTCCATGCTATGGTATTTAGGTCAAGAAACCAAACATTCTTTGTGTAAGGAACTGAGGCTGACCCAAATAAATACAGTTTGTTCCCCACATGCACAAAATTTGGCTACGGAGAGTACACGCTGGAGAGAAAATGTAATTCCGGTGCTCTATCAGTTATTTGTTCCCATATAGGTATCTCTGTTATATCCGAATAAGAAGCTATTACATCGAAATACAAATGCGAATAATGCCCTCTACGACATTTGGGATATACATAAAGGTTAAATGCAACCCAGTTTGATCTGCATATATGCAATAGCAAGTCAAGATGATTTTCACTTCTACATACTTCCTTCCATTGCCATAAACCGCTGCCAACGTCTAATGAAAGAATTCTAATGATGGAATTACTATTGAGTAGGCATTCATGAAAGTATAGCCTTCTGTTAACCACTCCTAAAACATGTTCATCAACAGAACTTGTGTATTTCCCGCATCCACATATGAGGGAAACATTTCTCCATTGCCCATCGAAAAGTTTTAGCACATTGTTGGAATCTCTTAAATGCACATTTCCCCTGTGTCGATACAAACGATAATGCACTGGAAGACGACATTTAAGCCACTGCTTCAAATGGGTTAGTATAGCAATGTTTTCTCCAATGGGGTCTAATCTGTTTCTGCCTTGTAATCCAATTGCGTGTAATGTGTCCCTCCATGCCTATACAGATTCAATATTTTATGTTTTGATAGTGGCAACATGTTTACACCAATTCCTCACAGTTCTCATTACATCCTTGCGAACAAACTTTTATTTTCGCGCAGGTTCTTTCACTAATATGAAATTATTTCTATGATTTCTTAGGCATGTATGTGCAAGCTGGTTTCACTGTTTGAATCTTGTGTACATGCTTCATCTGGACTACGTCCTCCTTGAAACGTGCATCGACGCTAGCTAACGTGGTGAATTGCCAGGATATCGCCTTTGCAATCTAGTCTATTTCCTTTGATTAGTGATTTCCTGTGTATGAAGATATTGTAATGTCTTCCTGATTTGGCAATCTTTTTATCTGCCAAAATGGAGGTATCATTTACCGGCTATCATCCACATCCTCTTTACCATTGGACTGCACTAGAAATTTAATTAAATTTGATTGGACCTGTATCATTTAATTATTTCAATTTACGTTGTTGTCCCTTGATCGTGTGCAATTAAATTCGATTGGACCTGCATCATTTAATGATTTAAATTCACGTTGTTGTCCCTTGATCATGGGTCATAGATCTTTGTGTGAATGAAAAATCTTGTTTTTATTTGCATTCCTAAAAAACTTAAATCAGAAAAGTAGTTTAAGATGAAGAAACAATAGTTTAAGAGAAAGAAACACACACACACACACACACACACACACACACACACACACACACACACATATATATATATTCCTAGATTTAAAAGAGGAATTTAAACGACTTTAAGAAATTAATTTTTTTAGCAAATGGAGACAACTGAATTGCAAATTAAATACGAAATTGTTTAAGCATATTTGAAAATCATCAATTTATTCACTCCTGAAAACGATTTTAGTCATCCTACTTTCTGATCCTCGCGATCGCACGAAGTGCGAAGGAGAGCATACTTATTGAAAACTAACCAACCTACTCTACTCTACTCTAATTGGAAATTAGGAATCAGTGACATGTAATCAAACTTCCAGTGTAACCATACACGCAATAGTAATAAGAATATGTCCTCTTTCAATTTTGCAAATGACAATCGAAAATGTACATAAATGTGCGAAATTGATGGTTGAAACTGTAAATTAACAAAATAAAAATAAAAATTGAATGGATCTAACCTGGTACCTGCTTGAAACCATCGTTTGATAATGATTTCATAGGCATAGTTTTCACTCCTCAAATCGTGTCACAACTCCTCGTTATCCTCCTCGATCTCCTACTTGCATAATTGTTCGTCATTGAATATGCAGGCTTCTTCATATGTTGATTCATCGTTTGTTGTTGTAGGAGTAATTAAGCCCTTGACTGCTGTCAAGATCTCCTCTTTGTGAGAAGAGGAGATCCCAACTTTTGCAAGGATCTGATTGAGTTGTTCCAAGCTTATACTCATAGTTAAACCATATCGAAAAAGGAGATTGATTTATCATCAAATATTTAAAACTATTTGTAAAAATAAAACACGCCAAACTTGAACTCCTTGCGTTACTGAGATCCTGTTGTCACCAGGTTATCTGTTCGCACAAGTTAGCTCATCTTAAATAAAAACTAAATTTGCATAAATGAAAACACACTTTTTCATAAAATGAGGAGAAACACACTTCTGCATAAAAGGAAGAGTACGACCTAACTTTGGAGCAACCTCACCAAAGTGGATGCGTGGGCTCTTCCCGCACGTCTTACCATCTTCTCTCCGCCTTTAGGTCATCCATAAAACCAATCCAAAACCATTAAATCAATCTAATCCAAATACTACCTATTACCATTTACAACTCCCCAGCAACGATGCCAAAATGTTGGTGCAATTATTTGCATAATATATTACGAAACATAAATTATCAATCGAGATTCGTAATCAGTAGAGTTGATGCACTATATGTGCCGATAAATTCCTATGTCTGTTTATTATAGATAAGAAAACCATTTAGAAACCAACACACTTTTAAAAATGAAAATCTTCACACAATTCAAAAGCTGGAAAGCAAAACTCATAAACAAGCAAAAGCTCTTGCTCAGGTGATGGACATGTTCATTGATGGCTCATGAAAAGAAAAGATGAAATTTGATTTTATCTCCTGGAGAAACTAAATGAACAAGTAGGATGCTCCATTAAAGCTCATGTATGGTGAAATATGGAGATCCAAATGTTCCTGCATTACCACACTTTGCAACCAATTCGAAGAGTGAAATCAAACAAAATAACATGAAATCAAAATAACAAATACATGAAATAACCAAATCTCCATGATCTTCTCCTTGGATTAGGATTGAATTATCTCCTCACATCTTGAAATGGTGGAGGAAGTATTTCAGAAGTCTTTTGAATTAATCCTTCACATATTCCTACACATGATAAAGCTCACACAATTTTGAGATATATGAAAACATGTCAATTTTCTGATATTTAATCACAAATTCCCTTTTAATACTACAATAAATGATTTTGGAAAATAATAAGGTTTAACCCATATTTAATTATGAAAATGGTATCATGAAAGGTTAATGGGGAGATGAAATGTGACGAGTGATGAAGGGAAAGGTGGATGGAAATACTACATGTATGAGACTCATCAGACGGTTTCTCCGGATATAATCAAATCAATATCTTACCTGCAGATCAACACAAAACTGCTTTCATTTGTCCTTGGGGCACTTTTGCCTATCGGAAACTAACGTTTGATTTGAAAAACGTCGGTGCAACGTTTCAACGTGCTATGTATTACGCTTTCCATGATATTAATCATATTGTACAACCCTATTTAGATGACCTACCAACACATTCCATGCATCGTAGTGATCATCCGGCCCACCTCCAAGACATTTTCCTTCGTTGTCGGTTCTATCGTATACGCTTAAACCCACATAAATGTGTCTTTTGTGTGGAGTCCGACTAACTCCTGGGCTTTATTGTGTCATGTCAGGGATTAGGGTAGATCCTTTGAAGGTCGAGGTGATCCTCAATCTCCCTCCTCCTTCCTCACTTCACCAACTATAAAGTTTGCAAGGGAAGGCAAACTTTCTACGTCGTTTTATCCCAAACTACGCTGAGTTAACAATCAGATTTAATCGACTACTAAAGAAGGGCTCTAAGTTTGTATGGGACACCACTTCCAACAAAGCCTTCGACGCTTTGAAACTGATTTTAACCCGTACCCCACTACTTTTCCCACCGAATTATAGTCGAGATTATTTCCTTTATCTCGTTGCTTCAAACTCTACCATTGCCATGGTTCTGGTCCAAGAAGACAATTTATGCGACGAGCATGTCATTTATTATTTGAGTCGGAGTCTCACGACTACCGAAGCCAAGTACTTACATGTTGAAAAACTGTCCTTGGCAGCCGTTCAAGATGTCCAATGTTTCCGTCACTATATTCTATTACGCAAGACCACTGTAATTTCTGATTGCAACCCTATGCAACACATTCTTACACGCCAATTTCTAGGGGGAAAATACTCCAAATGGATAGTGATTCTCCAGGAGTTTGACTTATAATTCGAACATGCTAAGTCCAAGAAATTCTTGGTGTTTTCTGAACTAATATGTGATCTTCCCTCTGCTGAGAAAGAAAATGTGGCAGAGGATTCCCTACCTGACGAATCCCTTTTTCTGATCAGTTATGATGATGCTTGGTATGGAGATACTATCATTTATCTTCAGACTCAAACTTTCTGGCTATACCTCTCTAATATTGACCATCATCTCACCCGTTATCAAGCCCATCAATACATCATTCTCAGTGAAACTCTTTATCGCCATGGTGTTGACTCTATATTCTGATGTTGTCTCACCTTTGATGAGGCCAAGAAAGCCTTGAATGACTGCCACTCTGGAGCGTGTGGCGGTCATATGTCTGGGTATGCCATTGTCCAAAAGATCTTGTAAGCAGGGTACTTCTGGCCTTCTTTATTTAAATATTGTATAACTGCCATCCAGAAATGCCATGCTTTCCAAACATACAATCATAAGATTAGATCTCATCCCGCTCACTTATACCCTGTATTTTTGCATTGGAACTTTCGATAAATGGGGTATCGATTTCATGAACTGTAAACCTCACTCAGCCAGGGGGCATGGATACATTATCGTAGCCATGGATTATTTCACAAAATGGGCCGAGGCGATGCCTACATTCGACAATACGAGAAAAACTGCAGCCCTATTCATATTCAATCACATCATCACACAATTTGGAATCCCATAGTCTATCATCACTAATCACGGTAGCCACTTTCGAAACTTCATGATGTTTGAGCTTACAGATAAGTTGGGTCTTTGACATGAAAACTCAACCCCCTACTATCCGTAGGCCAATGGCCAAGTTGAAGCGATCAACAAGGTTCTTGTCACTATGCTTAGACGGATTATAGGAATTCACAAAACAAGTTTGCACACAATGTTGTTTTCAACATTATGGGTCTATCGAACATCAGTGAAGTCTGCCTCAAGGTTTACACCCTTCCAATTAGTGTATGGTATAGAATATGTCCTACCAATTGAATGTGAGATTCCATCGTTAAAACTAGTCGTTGAACTTCTCCCAAACACCTCTGTTGAAGAAGAACATATGTTGTATCTTATGCAATTGGACGAAGCCCGTCGTGATGCCACCCTAGTTATTGAAACCCATAAGAAACATGTCAAATCCCAATATGACAAGCATGTCAAGCCACGCGTTTTCTCTGAGGGTGATATAGTTCTCTTCTATGAACAAGATCATGATTTGCTAGGAGCCGAAAAATTTGAGGCTATGTGGCGAGTCCCTTATATCATCAAACGAGTGTTAGAGAAGGGAGCCTATGAGTTAGTAGATTATGATGGAATTCCTTTGATTGAACCCAGAAATGGGATTTACTTGAAGAAGTACTATGCTTAGACTATCTTTGCATGAGTGATTTTATTTTACTGTATCATACTGTTGTGTGCTACTTTTGTGTGTTTTTCGTTATTTGGTTTCTAGCCTCGACCGCTTACCTTGCGTTGTGCTTGGTTTCCAGATGTCGAAGTCTTTGCTACCTCACTTTGGCTTCGCCAATGACGCTAGTCCTAGCACTCAGAACCTAGCTTCTGCTGCATGGGAAATCTATGCACCCACGAATGAACTTATCAGTCTACACTGTGTTTTCCTCGATCGTGCAACCAATAATATCGCAGAGTATAGCACAGTCATCGAATTGTTGAACAATTCTCTCTCACTTGGGATTCGTTGCCTGGTTATACGACTTGATTCATAGATAGTAGTGCTACAGTTAAGTAATGTCTATGCTATCCGAAGTCCTACTTTATTACGGGTATATTTACGAATTCGCCTCTTGGAACATTATTTTGATTATATCAAGTATCAACACATTCTTAGATGTCTAAATACATTAACTGATGCATTAGCTAATTATTTGTTAGATAGACATCTGATACATTATAAATCCAATAACACATCACATGTATTATACAAAGAAAAATAAGCCAGTAGAAGCCTCATGTATATATATCACGATAAAAAAAATTTACAAAAAAAAAGATTATTTTTCGTCCGAAGACCAAAATATCAAAATATGAAGCTCATAGATTCTACAAAATGGCATCATGGATGTTTCTCTTGGTAACACACTACTTCTCATGCTACCCTACAGAGAAATTGTCTCAGTGGACTAGACATGCCTACGGTATGGCACTGGAAATTTCTCAGGACCTCGTCGATCAACATATCTGGGATGCCTGCAGTCAAACCCTCCATATTTTGCTCGATTTCTTCATAATCATCCACATCCCATCTTTCTACTACCATTGCTTCCCCTCGCCTTTGGATAGGGGATGTACCCGAGGGCCGGAATAACACTACATTTTCATGGTCAAAATATTTTGATGAGTCATTGGGTTGAAAACATAAAAAAATGTTTAATATTTTGAAAACATTTATAAAAACACCATAAAAGAAAAATGTTTTTCTTACCTAGATTCCCCCCACTGAGAACCCTCATGTAGCACCAAGTCAGGATCATGGAAAAAATCCATCCCGACATACTCATAGTCATCGATCATCAAGATCTGGGGCTCCAACCAATCAAAAAATGTATCATTATATTTAATAATGGGCCCCGCTACATGTTGGAACATGAGATCACACCATCACTTCATCCGTGGATCTCGTGGCACTGGTATATTCCAATATACCTATAAGCATAAGTGAGGGACTATTTCTAAGAAGAAAGATACCAAAATGGATCCATGCCCAAACTGCTTCAACTCCCCATTCTTGCTCTTGGTCAACTGACTCTTCATACTGTGGAGGAGTCCATCGTACCAGTTGAACACATCAGGTTCTGTGCATTCCACGGTGTACTGGAAGTAGCGCTGCAGATCCATGTGCAGAGAAGCACTCCCTTCCATCTATGAAATGGTGAAAAGAATGGTTCTAAGCGTCAAATCATGAACCCCTCTGATAGCCACTTCATCGGGAAACCACCACCTTGACCTCTTGTTAAGGTCACTTGCACCCCACGACAGGATAGCCCTGTTCATTTAAATTTCTGTGGTGAAAATTAAGTTCAGAATTAGTTGGAAAATCCACAGTGTTGATGACATCTTGTCGTCGATGTTTCGGATCCATAGCAGGATCCATCATCAGGACAAAAAAGTCTGGGAAAAATAGTAAGA
Source organism: Picea mariana (assembly GCA_032191745.1). Lineage (NCBI taxonomy): Eukaryota > Viridiplantae > Streptophyta > Pinopsida > Pinales > Pinaceae > Picea > Picea mariana. The sequence continues at coordinate 242,772 of JASDQU010102304.1, read as the reverse complement.
GAAGAGCCTTTATTAAATAGTGATGAGGCGGGTGAAGGAGATACGCTTGGCTGAGTGAAACCCTAGTTTTAGGAGAAAATTAATAATAATTTTAAGTTGACCAGAGGTTTTGGTAGAATTAATAATAATTTTAAGTTGATTAAGGGCTAGATTAAGGTTAAAAAGTGAAGAAACCCTAGAATTGAGGGAGTTCATAAAATCTTAAGTTAATGTTAGTCTTTGTCAAAGAGGTAACACCTAGGTTTGAGGGAAATCATATTAGTCTTAAGTTGGTTTAATTATAATCTTAGTTTTAGGTTTAAATTATTAATAATTAAGTAAGGTTCATAAAAATGCTAGAATTAGGTTCAAAATTATTAAGGTTAAACTTATTATTTTATGTTAAAAAGGATAAGAAGTAAATATCTTTGATGTCCAAGGAAAGCACATGAACACCCACATGAAATACTTGTTGGTCCACGTCCTACATATGAACCAAATATTCCAACAGTCTCAGTTGGGCTCTCATGCCCTGGATCTTGAAGAACTTTAAAAAACCACACTGTCGTAGGGAATTTATGGTGCCCATATCATTTAAAGCCATTGCATCATCATCTTCATGCTCTCTTTCTCTCCACTCCAACATCTTTGCAATCAAAATACCTGCATCGAGGTGAAAGAAAGAAGTTAGCACCTTTAGTCATCATTTTTTGGAATTCATTTTGGTCCAACGCATATTCTTATTTTTGGGTTTTCGGCCACTGCAACTGGGATTCACTTATAGAGCGAGGTTTCCGCAGGTGAACCATTGGGCACCTGCAAAAATCCTTGATTTCCAAAGGCCTCGATATAGGGCACCTGCGGCGGCCCCAACGCATGCCTACGGCCCAAAACTTCACCCAAAAACTCATCTTTTAACCGATTGAAATGAATTTTAAACCATTGAAAAGGAAGAAGATGAGGTACTCACTGTTTTCATGCAAACCATTCACCGAATGATCATCTATGCTCCTTGCAATCAACCGCCGAAATATGAGGTGAAAAAAGGTCTCTTAGACAAGTTTTTGACCAAATACAAATGAAATAGTGAAAAAGAGTTCTTACCCCTATTTATCTCATTTTTTACCTTTTCTAAAAATATTTTATATCCTTTAAATATATTTTCTCAAAAACCTACTAGCCTAATGGTCTTGTGAGTGTTTTTTTTCTCGCAGATGGGCAAACTAGGGTTCTAAACAATGAAGTATGGACAGTTTTTGCGATTTTTTTTTCTTTTTCATCACGTGTACGATTTCTTTTTAGGGTTCTTTAGAAAAACCTCGAGCTTAGTCTTTGTTCATTCTCGTGCTCAAAAATCGATGAGAACGTAACCGAGTATACTTTTGTCGTCTTTTCGTACTCGTCATGGTAACATGAAAATAAAAAAACTTACGGAGTAACCTTTAAGCTCTTTTCACACTCCTTAAAAATGAAAAGATTGCCAAGCGACCTTGTTCTGTTCACATTCGTGAAAGTATTTGAATAAAACATTCGATGAGAGATAGTTTATTACTTTTTCGGTCTTGCTGAACTATTTTACGAAAAAGGAACTGAGAGAGTTCTCTTTTAAGTGTTTTTCCAGACTCTATAAACATGAAAAACCTTCAAGTTTTCTATCTTTGGACTCGTTAAACAAACATCGAAAGGCCCATTTGGGACCAAACCACTCCTTCTTAGGGTTAATTAAAAATACTTCGAGGGAGTCATCCGAAGGATGAGCTTACATCAACAAGCATATGCTATCCTCCTCAAGCTTGCATAAAAATAAAGAAGTACTTGCCAGAAATGGTGGGGGAAAATTTGGGAAAGAGGTGTGTCTCTGTATTTGTGTTAGTGGCAGTAAGCATCACTCTTGAACATGGCACCCCCTTCATCATTTGAATCCAGGTTGGGAAATCCATGTCTCTCGTCTAACTTTATGCAAGTTCATATCTTGGGTCGTCTTTGAGTCAATGCTACCAAGACCAGTGTCGTACCATTCATATGTTCAAGAGAATTTCAACCAAGCCCTCTATTGAGTCGGCCATCTACGATTGTCAATTCCTACCATGTCGCCCTTCCTTGCGTTAGTTTCAAATTATGATCGTACTTTGCTCTACCCTAAATCTGTTACTTATTTCGTGTCATTTGATGGGGGATACATCAAGGCCCTCCTGTGACGAGTCTTTTCCTGTCGACTTCAACTCATTATCCAGGAACAAGACTTAGAAATTATTTAGTGCCTTAGAGCCTGCATGCCTCAATGGCAGGTTTCTTCTCTTTCGACAGTGGATTTACATCATTGATCCCTAATTGAGATATTCCATCGAGTGTTCGACTTCAACTCATTTATTCACACTCGTTGGATTGTACTATTGTACCTTGGGAGTCATTGACATCAATGGTGATTTATCTCGCACTTGTTAATGGTTTTCATTAATGACCAGTAATCAAGTGGTTTCTAACCATGTTCAACTTCAACGCTTGTAATCACATGGCTAGATTCATACTAACGAAAGATGGGATTGAAGACCCTAGACCTCATCATTTTTTATCCAGGTTGTGATGGAGTATTTTTTATTTGAATTGATGCATAGATCCACTTTGTATGTCTCGTGCCTCTGTCTATATCTTCGTTTTCCAATACATAGATCCACAGTGTATTCTTGGTGGCTATGTATAATCTTGATGACATGGATCCACAGTGTATAGTTGGTGGCCATGACTTATATTTATGATTTCAATCATTTATAGTCTAAACATGGGAATTCCTACTTCAGACATGGTATAATATTATGCAGATGCTTGATTGTTTGTAGGTTCCCAATTGGTGCGCTCCTTGTTGCCGACACACACATGCATTTTTACAAAGTATTTCGGCTGTCATGAGTTCCAGCCTCATACTTTGGTGGGCATTCTATTACACATTATTTTGGTCACCCTAATGATGATTTCACAAACATGTGTTCAGGCTCCCAACATGACTTTTTGCCTAAGAAAAGAAACCTCTTTCCTCCTCTGTAAGGCTATTTTTTAGAAAGGGTCCGCAAGATCCATATATTACACAGTGCGGAAATCTATTATTTCTGTAGGATGCTTTGTAGCTGGCCCACGGGATTTCCGTGGGCTTCTATATAGGCAGGGTGCGGTGACATTCCAAAGCTAAAACATGAAAGAGGTTTCACAAAGTTTCTATAAGGGGAATCTTCTAGAATGTGAGGTGGTGTCCATATGGTTGTGATCCTACTGGTTTCTCTGATTTGGTGGGATCATCCTCATTCCTTTAACCACTTCGCCTTCTCCTATATAATCATGGGCTTCTCATGGAAAAGGTTAAGCAAGATTAAGCAGAGAATTGATGAAAGAATAGGCTGAAGACTGTGTGAAGAATCCTGTTTCTAGTGATGCTTGAGGCAACCATTTTCCCATCAAGCTTTTGTGGATTATCTTCATGTGAATTTCGGAGCAAGTGTGTGTGTGTGTTGGAACGAAGGACCACTAAAAGGGAACTTGCAACATCAAGGCAATTCGGTTGTATCTTCTACTTTTCATTAATATAATACGGTGGCACATCTCTTTCCCATAAAATGATTAGTATTTTATTACATGATTCCTTGATCACATGTTTAGGTTGTCATTGAATTGTACTATTTCTTCTTTCATGTTGGTTGGTTTGTGTTATCACATATTTTATTCCACAAGAGCACTGGAGTGAAGCAGGGACAAAAAAGATATAAGGAAGCGATTCATAAGGTATGCTATCTATTCCTCCTTTGGTAGTAAACTCAATGATCACAACTTAGGGAAAGCATCTTGTTCCATCTTGTTTTGTTCTAGATCTAGGTGGATCTAGGGGGATTAGTTCATGCCTGCATCTACCAATTTACCCAATAACAGTTTTTCCCTTGTGTTAATGCATGATTGCAGGTGCGGGCAAGAATGGTTTCATACCAACCCTATTTTCTCCTCGCAATCCTCCTCTACATGCCACATATCTCCCTTCCAAAATCACGGTTGAAATTGTGGCCCACTCAAGGATTATTATCGTCCAAACATGTCCTAGCCCCGCAATCCTTCTTGATCATTGATCTCACGATCCTGACGATAATGTCTGAATTGACGCTTCAAATTTGCGCCCCTTCCATCTACGAATCAGATCTGTTCCTCTTAGACCAACGACTATGATCTCTTTCACAACTCTGGACTTCGGGAGTTTGAAATCTCAAACCGAGCTCCTCCTATATGTCAATCTCTTGGAGTTAACAATCTATGGACACTTGTCCCATAAATCAATGGACCTATTCCTCCTTGGGATGCTTGACCTTTCAATCCATATTAATAGTTCAATGACCCTCTCCTCGATCATCAGTCGAGATCTCCTCTGGGCCTCCAAAATTCTGAGATCTCAAATCTCAAATCCTTTTTCTTCTCCTCAACTACATAGAATCCTACCACGTGTCCTCTTAGATCAGACGACCTAGAATTACTTCGGTTCTTTACCCGAAGTTAACAGATTTGCGCCACGTCTCCTCTCCTAGTATAACAACTTAGATTCACTTCGGGTGATCTGACGGCTCAGAGCTACTTTGACTCTCCGGACTTCTGAGATCTCAAATCTCAACTTGGAGACTTAATACAAACTTCTCGGAGCTTGCAATCTAAATCCACGTGTCCATCTTTGCATTGACAACTCTCGTTGTTCCGGGACTCTGGCCTTCAGGGATTTCAAATCTAAACCAACCACAAGTCTTCGGAGTGAATCCTTTTGGATTTCACGATATGGTGACACTTGTCCAACACCATATCAATGACTATCATTCACCTCGGTTGTTCGGGCTTTAGCGATCTCGAATCTTAAACTTCTCCTTCGCATTTCTCCCGGAGTCCACGATCTTTCACCATGTGCCCCTTCTAGATCTGACAATCCAGAATCTCTTAGGCCTTTAGCGTTCTGGCTCTTCATCTCCCCGGTGCTTCGACTCTTTGGTTCCTTGGCTTCGACTATTTCAATTCTCAAAACTGAAACTCCAGCATAACTTTCTCTGGAGCTCACGATCTAGTGACAAGTGTCCCCTCGTAGATCGATGACTCTCATCTCTTCAACTCTTCGGTGTTCAATTGTTTAAACTCTTCAACCTCCACCTCCTTCTACATCTCGCGACCCATTGACACGTATCCCCTCTGGATCTAATGGTCAAGATTCTCCTTTCGCAAATCGGGATTTTGCGACTTGCGACCTCCAAGTCACAACTTCCTTCACATTCCTAACTTCCGAAATATCGATATTTCAGAGTGCCCAAATATGACAACTCACGCTCCTCTGGATCTAATGGCTCATATCAAGTCATGATTTCGGGTTTCGCGAGTTCTTGTGACTCTGCCCTTTGACTTATCTAATGTGTGAGTCAGTGAAATGTTGGTCACTCACCACACATCCCTCCCGATGGACGGTTCTGATGATGTCAGGACTTCGCGACTTCACAAAGTCTTCTCTCCTGTGCAACTCCAAAGGGTTAAACCTCATGCACTTTCCTCTGGATCCAACGGTCGTTGGTCCACGCACCTAGATCTGATGGCTAAGATATGGTTCTCTTGCACTCATTCCTCCTCTGCCTGGATGTATATCTAACGATCCAGCTTCTTCTCCACAACCGATCAGATGGTTTTTGTTTCTCCTCCTCTTGAGCTTCCACCTTCTCCCGACTCAGAATATTTTGTCAATGTTCAAAAGGTCTTGGCCTTTGAAATTCCTTTCGTGAATATGACTCCTTTGGGTCTCGCTTACGCTTCTGAAAGCATTATCTCTTATGAGCTTTCAGACTCAGAATAAATATGAATCCTACGCACTCTTTGCGTTACTCCTCATGAGCTTCTTCTCCTCAAAGATTTAGATCTCCCACACACACCTTGCATTCTCAAGATTTCGTCAAACTCAGAACTCGAAGGATTTCTTGAACAAGAAATACTTCTCTCCCTCCTGACGTTCTTCTGCTTGATGCACTTCTTGCAGATATTTTCCTCACAGAGTATTCAGTAACTGTATTTCTCTGGAACTCAACACAGAGTTCTTATGTGCGCACTTTCACCGGCTCAATTCCCACCTGGAAGAGCTCTACAAAATTCTCAATAACTCTACTTCTCTCTGAAATCAATAAAGAGTTATTCCCATGCACTCCTTTCACTTCTGTTGATGAAGGTTCAAGGGTATCCCTCATGATCTTTCCCTTGAGGTTAAACCTCTTTCAACACACTCTTTGCGGACTGTGTGCACTCCTTGCACTCAGAAACTCAAAGACAAGAAAAAATTGAAACTCATGTAATAAGTAATCTTTATTTTCTATACATTTTCATTCTTGAGTTCCAACTCCTCTTAAGGATATAACCTCTTTTTTACAAGATGAAAATTGCTGAGAGCACCAAATCTCTGGCTTCTCTAGCACCCACTAGAAGGAAGCACCAACTCCCTGGTTTCTCTAGNCTACAACTCCCTGTATTCAAGCACCCACTTGAACTTCTAACAACAACAATCCTCCCTAGCACCTCCCTACCACCCTGAATATAAAAACTTTGTTCCTAAAACTTATTACAGTGATATAGTATTTGTCAAAAAGCTTACCGGTATCATCATTGTTCTGTTGCACTACTCTACTCTGCCTGCATCAGTGTTTTTCCTTCTCACACCTCCTTGAGTTTTTTGTTTTTTTGCCTTGTCTCTGGATGCACATGTCATCTTTCTCTTCCTCTCTTAGATAAGAATTTCTACTCTATTTTTTTCTTCTCCACTTTATGCTCTGTGTATTATTTCTATTCAATGTGCTACGCCTCTTCTGTGTGTTTCATCTCTTGCATGTAGCATGCTTCTATCACCATGAATAACTCTCAACAACAACAACCCTCTATTATATGTTCTGCATATATTTATGATGCCAAGTCCTCTTCTAGATCATACAGCTAAATCTTCGTTGTCTCTGGTGATCATGTTGAGTTTGTTCTTCATCAGTGACCGTTATGCTGAGACTATTTGTCATCATTGGCCGTTCCTGATATTATTTGTTTGTTTCTAGCAATGTAACCCTTCGTCTCGTCTGTTACAGTTGAGCTTATCCTCTCTCTTATAGTTACAGACTTCAACTCTTTCCCATCTGTAAATTGTCTCTATGATGAGTCTTCATTACATTAATAGTTACCTTGAGACTCTTCGGCTCATCTAGCAGTCACCCTACTACTCCTTGAATTCTCCGGCAGATACAATCACTTCATTCTGGAAGTTACTGAGAAAACCTATGTGCATTCATCCCTTTGGCGCATATTTCCTTCCCGAGAAGAACCTCATAGTGGGCACTAGCTCATCTTGCTAAGCCCCTTCCTTTCACATGACCATCGACGGTGACCATACGCCTAACCAACAGTCGTTTCGTGATTTCACGTTTCGCGATGCTGACTGCGAGTCACCTCGATTTTCCCAATTCACAAAAATCCAAGGTGGAGCCTAGCAATGCTAGCTCCTTCCATAACCTTCATAAATGTGACCATGGTTGTGACCAAAAGCCTCACTTTTGAAACTACACTTTCTAGATCAACGGTCTAGATCTCTCTGTGATTCAATGGTTGAGATCTCCTTTTCATGTTTCACGACTTCACAATTCACGATGTCAAAGGTTGGCTCACCTCCCTTCTTTCGATTTCTGAACTCGCGATTGAATTAGATAAACGACCCACAATCCTTTGTGATCCGATGACCCAGATATTTTTGTGACTTCGCATTTCGGAGATTCAGCTATGAGTTTCCTCGATTCTCCCAACTTGCAAAATCCAAAATACTCCATATCAGATCAACGGTCGAGATCTCTCCCTTCGATCGACAACTGCAATCAAATCACAATTTCATGTTTCATGACTTCAAAGGTTAGAGAACCCCCTTTCTTTGACTTTCGATTTCCCGATACCTACTCCATATCAATGGCCCATGATATTTTGTATTTCAACGGTCTATATCTCTTCTTCGAGAACTCAAACTTCTCTCTTCTTCATGCCAGATCAACGGTCCACGATCCTCAGTGATCCGACGGTCCAGATCATTTCGTGAATTCGCATTTCGCGAATTCCTCCAACTCTCACCTTTGAATCTTCTAGTTCGCGAGTCAGCGAAATGTTGATATCTCACCATGTGTCCTTCCCAACATCAATGGCTAGGATCGAATTCACTCTATCCCTTGAAAATATTTCAAAGTTTGATTCTTCAAACTCCCAGATCTACTGCCTCGTGTCAACCCTGATGATGGACAGTTCTGATGACTTCCAAACTTGTCTCGTGCACTTTCCTTTGGATCCAATGGTTGTTGGCCCATGTACTCATATCTAACAACTGATATCTATTCTCCTCTTCTCTGCACGCTTGTTCCTCCTATCTAGACTCTGATCTAATGGCCTGGATCATTCACAATGCTTGATCCAACGGTCATTGTCTCTCCTCCTCCTGAGGTTTGGCTTTCTCAAACCTCTAAGTGTCAAAGGCCATGACCTTTGATCCTTCTGTGAGCCTTTATGTAAGGGTTCTCATCTACGCATCTCAGAACGCTATCTCTCCTGAGCTTTGGTAATGAAGTTATCCTCGATCCTGGTGCACACTTGTGCTCTTCGTGCAACTCTGCACTATCTCTTCTGAGATTCTCGAGCTTTCTCTTCTGTGTCTTCCCAAAATACTTATGGTTCCTGCCTAACACATTCTACCTCTAATCATGCCATCTTTTTTGTTGTTCTTTCCATCAATGACAAGCACACTCTTCCTGTAAACATCGTTGTTGTATTTCTTGCCATCAATGACAAGCACACTCTTCCTGTAAACTTGCCAACAATATCCCCCTTTGGCATTGATGGAAACCCTGAAAGGCTGCTCTATTCTACTTAGACCTCCAACTATAGCATCGAAACCACTCCTTTTCTCCCCCTTTGAGATCAATGTCAAATAAAACATGCTCCCCCTGAGTTGTTGGAGTATTGTGCGGAGGTATCAGATATTCAACCAATACATACTCCCCCTGACATGATGGATCTCTTAGGTTGATAATGGGGTCACGCCCAACTTCTGACATAGATACTCAAACTTATCTTTTGCAAGCGGCTTAGTGAAGATATCAACAATTTGATATTTGGATGGAATATAATGCAAATAAACAATAGTGTTGGTCACATGTTCCCTCAAGAAGTGATACTTGATGGGTATATGCTTGGTCTTGGAGTGAAATACAGGATTCTTTGACACATTGATTGCACTAGTATTATCACAATGAATTGGGATTGGTACAATATATTTTACCCCCAAGTCTGCAAGTGTCTGAATCATCCATAATACTTGGGTACAACAAGTGGCAACTGTAGTGTACTCAGATTTTGTAGTAGATAAGGAAATCTAACCTTGCTTCTTGCTCAACCATGATACAAGGGAATCTCCTAAGAAGAATGCACCTCCACTCGTTCTTTTCCTTTCATCCACGCAGTTAGCCCAATCAACATCTGAATAGACTGATAGTTAAAAATTCTGATTCCTAGGATACCATAGCCCATAGTCCATTGTTCCTTTTAAGTATCTGAATATTCGTTTGACAACTAACAAATGGCTATGTTTAGGTGCAACCTAATACCTTCCTACCATTCCAACATCATGCATTATGTCTGGATGAGATGATGTGATGTACAATAGGATGCCTATCATAGACCTATATGAACTCTGATCAACACCAGGTGAGTCATCATACTTGCTTAACTTGCATCCAGTGACCATAGGTGTGGAATCTTCCATTTGAATGCTTTTCAACATTTCTCTTAGATATTTCTCCTGAGAAAGAAATAATCCTTCAGACCTCTAAGTAATTTGTAGACCAAGAAAAAATGACAGTTCCCCTATCATAGACTTTTCAAATTCAGACTGCATGTCATAAGCAAACCATTGTACCAATGAAGCATTATTGCTTCTGAAGATGATGTCATCTACATAGACCAACATAATGAGCAGATCATTACCCTCTGTTTTGATATATAAATTGTTTTCAATTGTTCCTCTCTTGAACCCTTTGTCTTGAAGATACTTATCCAGTCTATAATACCAGGCACGAGGAGCTTGTTTCAACCCATATAAGGCTTTCTTCAGCTTGAAGACAAAGTCGTTTTTATCTGATAGTTGAAAACCCTCTGGTTGTTCCATATAGACTTCTTCTTTTAGATCTCCATTTAGAAAAGCTGACTTGACATCCATTTGATATAATTTAAACTGTTTATGACAAGCATAGGCAAGAAACATTATAATAGCTTCTAATCTTGCTACAGGAACAAATGTTTCATCAAAATCTAGTCCTTCTATTTGAGCATATCCTTTGTAGACCAATCTAGCCTTATTTCTTACAATATTTCCTTGCTCATTCATCTTATTTTTGTAGACCCATTTTGATCCTATTACATTTTTATTTTCTAGCCTAGGAACGAGATCCCAAGTGTCATTCTTTTCAATCTGATCCAGTTCCTCATTCATTGATTTTACCCATTTTATGTCTTTACTAGCTTCCTTAAAGTTCTTGGGTTCCACCATGGATATGAAGGCCATATGTGATTGCTTGGTGTCTTTGATAATCCTTCTCCTGGTTTGTACAACTTTGTCCTTCTCACCAATTATATAACTTCTAGGATGATTCTTTTGAGTAATTCTGGAGGAAGAATTTGATGTTGATTGTTGTCCTAACTCTTCTTGTCTGGGTGTCTCTTCTCCATCTGATTCTTGGACCTGTTCATCTTCATTTCCATCTATGTCCTCTATAGTAGAATCAATATTTCTCACCTCTCTTACTGGGACTCCTTCATCACCTTTAAATCAATGCAATTAACTAATTTATGAAATCTTTTATTAAAGCATCTATATCCTAAACTATTGGTAGCATATCCTAAGAAGATGCCTTCATCAGCCCTGTCATCATACTTGCCAAGGTTTTCATTATTATTCTTTATGTAGCACTTAATCCCAAAGACTTTGAAGTGTTTAATTGAAGCAAGTCTTCCATACCACAGTTCATAAGGTGTCTTGTCACTATGTGGTCTCATGTGGTATTTGTTAAGAATATGGATTGTTGTGTGTATTTCTTCTACACGGTAGGTTTGACCAATGTTCTTCTCATTTATCATTGACCTGGACATTTGCTGAACTGTTCTATTTTGCCTCTCAACTACTCCATTTTGTTGTGGAGTTCCTAGGATTGTGTATTCTCTCTTGATCGCATGTTTATCACAGAATTCCTTGAAATCACTTGACATAAATTCTCCTCCTCTGTCTGACCTTACTACCTTTAACCTCTTGCATGTTTGATTCTCAGTTAAAGCCTTAAATATTTTAAATTCCTCAAATGCTTCATCTTTTTCTTTGAGAAAAGCAACCCAAGTAAGTCTGGAGTAATCATCAATGATCAGCATAAAGTAGTTTTCCTTCCCTGTGCCTTCCTATCTTGATGGTCCACATAAATTCATATGAACTAATTGGAGTGGTTTCTCTATTGAAGTAGAGCTCCTGGATTTGAACTGTGTCCTGGTTAGCTTTCCTACTTGGTAGGGTTTACACACAGAGTCTTGTGGATTTGATATTCTTGGAATATCTTTTACTGCCTCAAGATTTTTTATCTTGATTAAGTGGTCAAAGTTTAGATGTCCAAGTCTCCTATTCCATAACCAACTTTCATCATGTTTTCTTAGATGACATTCATCTTTATCTTCTTTCAACACATATACATTATTTTTTGTCCTTATGCCTTTATCCACCACTTGTCTTGAGTTTACAATCCTTGGAACTGAACACCACTTCACAACCTCTGTCACACATTTGACTTACACTAAGCAAATTATGTTTCAACCCATCTACAAGCAGAACATCATGGGATTTTCCTTTTGCTGAAACAGATCCATAAAATCTTTTATCTTTAAAGTCTAGATTTTTATTGTTTGAGTCCTTAAGTTTTCGGCTTTCTCGAAACAAGAATTTTTTCATTTCTAAAATTCGCGATACCTTTTAATTTATTATTTTTGAATAAAGAACGGATAAAGTTTACAAACACTCTTCGAAAAATTATTTAAAAAGAAGTATAATTTTAAATTCGCGAGTTTTTCATTCAAATATTAAAGGAATCGGGATTCGGGGTTTACCATAAACAATTTTTTGATGAAAATCGAATCACGAAACCCTGATCCCCGATTTCCCGATACTTTAAGACTTAATTAAAACATAAGTTACTTAATTCTTAATTAAAAGGGTTTAAAAGTTAAGTTAATCACGTCGCGATATCGAGATTCACGGTTCAATTAGATCATGTAATCTTGTCATTGTGTTTCCCGATTTCCCGATTTCGCGATACATTTTGATCCTTAAGTAAATATTTGAACTAATCTAATATCTGCTAAGAATGATTAGGAGTTAAATAATCACATCGCGATTTCGGAATTCGCGGTTCTAGGAGAAGCGTGCTTCTTGTCATCTTTTTTCCCGAAATCCCGATCACCAAAATCTCGACTCATAATTCACATTCAAAATAAACCATATCTGTTTTGGCCTTAATCTTGATTAATAAGCTGATTAAGATAAGTTAAATCGTGTCTTAAAGATACTGGTAATCATCATTTCACGATTTCGGGATTCGCGATTCCATGAGAGCACGAACTCATGTCATCAGATTTCCCGAAATCCAGATTCCCGATTTTCCGATTAACGAAATCCCGAAAAGATATAATCTCGACAATTAACATACTAAAAACGTTTTAATTTAAAATAATACATCGCGATTTCGTCAATCGGGATTCTTCGATGACATATTTCTTCGACATCAAAAGTGTCGAAACTTCGAAAATCAGGTTTTCAAATTTAGCTCAAAATTAATGCTAATAATCCACTTTCTAAACAGGGTTTAATGTTAATCTTTCTTTGAATATACATTAATGCATCGTTATCCGATTAAGCAAGTTTCTATTATATTTGAAAACACTGAGAAATCCTAGGTACAGGCATTAAATGGATATCTTCGAAAATATCTCTTGCATTATGAGCTTTTATTTTGTGACAGAGGTACGAATCTCCATAGTTTTATGATATATTCGAAGAAAAACGTTCGAAATGTCTGTATTTCCATTTCAAAACTAAGTCTTCTCATCCACTCTCCGTGACAGATTTTCAAGCTTAACGTAGAGCTATGGCACCCAAAAAAGCTTCGAAGAAAACTAAAGACCAACAAGAAGGCGATATTATTTCTGATACTTCTCCACTCGGCGTACACTCTGTCAAATTGTGGATTGGAATTTTCGAAAAGCTGGAGGATGAGCTTAAATATGCAGCCACTGATTCGGAAAATAACCTCTAAGATATTGCCGAGTCTGAGCTTCATAAGGTTGTTGCGCGTTCGAGACTTGTGTCGTATACCGATATGATCAGCTGGGCTATGGACAAAGTGGATATCCCACCAAGAATCATTCTGAGTGAGCAAGGAGCTATCATCGTTTCATTCATGCCTGAGCACATTCAAGTAATGTATAAGCTCTCGCCCAATTATAGACACACCTTTAATTCTGAGTTTTTAGCTGAATTTCAAAGAAAATAATGTATTGAAGCGGAACAGACATACCCTGACATGATTAAAGGATGGGCCAGGGACGAAAATACGTTTAGGGAAGATCAAAATGGGATTTATGCCACAACTTCCTTAAATGAATATATGGTTTATGTAGCAATGATCTTATGTAGACTTTTCGGAAGAAAGGATCGTTGTCATTTTCATGCAGATTGGACACCTTTCCTAGAAGAAGTTTCAGAAGGACGCAGTTTCAACTGGCATAAAATTTTGTCAGATAACCTCACAAAAGAGGTTTCAAAGTATAAATAAGCCAAGTCGAAAGGACAACCAATGTCATTTTATATGTTTTCTTATATTATGGATGCCATTTGTTTTATGACTCCTTTCCCACTAATGAATTGGAGTTGGAATGCCTCTTGCCCAGAGCCTGTCCATAAGTACCACTCAGCTCTCTGGGAAGAAAATGCTAAAAACATTTTTTATGATGTCTGTCATTATGTAATTATTCCTCTGCACAAAATTTTCTTTGGATGCGAACCCCCTCGCATTTCTAACGCAGTCATAGAAAGCCTCAAATCGGTCGCCGACTGGTTTATTGAGGAAATTTTTTCTTATGTAAGGGTTTATGGCTGTTCTATTCCACCTCACGAACTCCCGAAGTTTTTACCAGATATATTGGTATGTAGAGAAGTGGCTTATCAGTTAGCCAAAGGTGGTATTGGGTTAGAATTAAAAGCCCTTCAGAAAAAGGCATGGCCATCTTTCCCTGTTCATATCGGGGAATTTACCTTATTAAACATAGGTCATTCTAAATCAGAGGCCAAGTCATTGGAGGAAGTTAAGCTAGTAGACATCGAGCACAAGAAACAAGACCCTTATCAAATAATTAGTCGACATTACGTACATTGTAATTTGAAATCTTATGAACATGAAATTTTTGTTTTTGATGATATTTTCAAAGATGTTAAATCTTATGAGGAAGTGTAGAATAGAGTGCAGGCCTTGTCACCTGATTCACAGGTGGGGTTTGCATCTTTTCAACGACATAGGCGAAGCTGCCTGCCGAAGATTTTACAGGGTGAAATATCAACTTCATTGCCAGAACAGGAAGAAACCCCTCCAAGGTTTGAAACTAATACTCGGGATAAGTCAAGCGACAAAGATAAGTCAAAAGATCCTGAATTACCCCCTCAAAACAAAAAGGGTTCTCAGATAAAAGAACCAGGGACAGAGAAAGGAAAAGGATTGGAAACCAGTCCCATAATTCTTGATGATATCCCAGAAAAGATTGGAGGAACTGCTTCAAAGGATCTTGGCAGTCCTATCACATCTTTGACTCCACTACAGTCCACATTCGGAACCCCTCATGAAGGAGTTCTATACATCAGTGATCTAGAGCTGATTTCAAGAGATGAAATCCCTTCATCTGATTATTTTTTCAGCAAAAAACAAAGAGTTGTCTTGAAACAGGAAATTCATCCTGCAGGAGAAAGATCAATTAAGAAGCATAGAGTTATTATTGATGGAAATAAACTCAAGGATGGAGAATTCTCTACAGAGTTAGCAGGGACAATGGGTGCTATAGCATCAACTAATATATATTCTGTAGGAAACCTTACAACTATTATTGAATAGAAGGATCAAGAGATAGCCCAGTTGCAAGATAGACTGAAGGAAAATGAAAGAATTATTGGTTGGGGAATACAGAAGGGTCTAGAACAAGCTAGACTCAAAGACATACAAGAAATCCAAAAGTTGAATGAAAACTTGAATGAAGCAAAACATATGATACAGGTCACTCAAGAACTGGTTCAAAAGCTGGGCGATGAAAATAAATTTTTGCAAGATAAGATTATTTCAATTGCTAAACAGGTAATTGAAATCGAACATTTAAGGACTCAAGCATCAGAGATTTATGCAAAAATGGAAGAGGAACAACATAAAGTATTCTGCAATCTGGAAACAATCCAGAACTATTTTTAGGAATCAAATAGGTCCATGGAACATGTATTCCAGAAAGAAAGAGAAGCAAAAGCAGAAAGGACTACTTTTCAGAAAGCAGTTACTTCTTCATTAAAAGATGGAATTGGAAAAAATAAAAAATTATCTATTTCTGAACAGATGAAAGGGGATGTAATGATAAAAGTCTGGGAATCGAAATTGGCTGAACATAAAAGAATCACAAAGGAAGTCAACGAAGACTGTCAAAGAATCTTTAATCTCCTTGAAAAAGATTCATTAAATATTGGGGAAGATGGTTGTTCTGGGTCATTAGGCGAAATCAACATTGTCAGGCATTAGCTGAAGGCAAGAGAAGAACTCGAAGAAAGGAAAGAAGAAATCTCAAATATTAAATTGGTCAACATTGCAGAAATAAATAAGTGGATGGTAGCTTCCAGTTCAAGATTGGAAAATATTAAATTCACAGAGAAAACAATAGAAAGTCAGTTGCCAGACTTATAGAGAAGATTTTTCTTTTTCGAA
The DNA here is from genome assembly GCA_032191745.1 of Picea mariana. Lineage (NCBI taxonomy): Eukaryota > Viridiplantae > Streptophyta > Pinopsida > Pinales > Pinaceae > Picea > Picea mariana. The sequence continues at coordinate 226,699 of JASDQU010102304.1, read as the reverse complement.
GAAAATGAGATACCTGAGGCTCCCAGGGTCTTAGTAAACTTTTTGGGCAAATGTGTTCAATGCGTTGAAGCAGAGAAAGAAAGTTCATCAATGCAGATTTAAAACTTTAAGAAATGTTTTTATTTATTAGAATTTTGAAAGAAATTGTAAACGGTTAACAATATTTCATGTAACCGTAATATTAGGGAGTTGGTTAGTTACCAACAAGAAACTTTGATAGAAATGTATAAATATAATTTCAAAAGACGGAGCAAAGGCTTCAGAAATTTTGGAGATAGCCATTTTTTGTAAATCCAGTTTGGAAGTTCATCGGAATATAAATCGCAAACAAGATTCTGGATCCTGTAATTTTGTAAGTATATGTCTTCCCCTGTTTATCATGCTTTGTTAAATTTTCCTCTTAAAGTGTTTTTCTAAGAAGTGAATCAATTTGAATTCGTATACATTGTTGTTTATTATTTCAGATTGGCTTGGACAGGTGAGAACTTGGTTTCGATCCTTACCAGCTGGATCATTAAGATCCTATGAAGAGCTTGAGAGTGCATTCATCAGACAGTGGGGTGAGAGGAAGGATCACCTCTACTATCTAACCGAATTCGGAGCCCTCAGAAAGAAAAACTCTGAGTCAGTTATAGAATTCATACAAAGGTTTAATAAATTATACAATAAAATTCCAGCTGAAGTTAAACCTTCACAACCTGCAACAAAAGTGACTTTTGTTGGTGCTTTTGATCCTGACTTTGCTTTACTATTGAGAGAAAGGAGATCATTATATCTCTCTAAAATGTAGGATGACACAGTTGAAGTTGAATCCAATATGATGGCATCAGGTAAGCTTAAAGCAAAGACCAACACTGGAAATAAAGAAAATAAAAAATTTAAAGAACAAGGTGGACCTTCAGGGTCAGGAAAATCTTCTGGAGATAGAATAGAAGAGATGGCTAGGGTCATTCAGCAACTCTCAAACAAAATTTCAAAAATGGAGCTAGAAAAACCCAGAAGAGATAATTTTCCCAGAAAAGATTTCCGAAAAAATCCTGAAACTCAGGGACCACATAAAACAATGAAAAATGAAGATCAAAAAATTCAAGCACCCTTTAAAAGTGAAGATTATATTGGAGAGGAAGATTTTGGCGATTTTGAAGAATTGGATGAAGACATTAGTAATCTTGGTGATGATAATAAGTCTCCTTATTTATTTAGATAGGATTATGAAGCATCTTTGGTTAAAGAAAGAAAATCAGAAGATAAAGTTAACAGTAATGTCACTGATGATTATACATATCAAAATTTTGCAAATGATATTATTGCTGACTTACAAGGAAAATACAATCTAAGACCAAGAAATAAAAATCTCCCAAATGTTCTGACAAAAAAGATTTTTCCGAGAAACGAGACTGATGAGATAAATCCAAAAGTTGCAGATAAAAAGTCTGCAAAAAGAAATACAACTGATACCCATCCTGTACAGTTAGAACCAGTAGGAACATCCCCTGTAAATATACAAGCTCCGATAAAAGAAAATAAGGTTACATCTCAACGTAAAACCGAGATAAAGGGTATGGACGCCCCAAACATTGAGAATGACAAGGTTCTAGAAAACTTTAACTTGGAAAATGAAATAAGTAAGATCAAAATTCCTATTCCCCTTGTTGAATTAGCAAAAAATCCAGTATACCAAAAACAGATCGCCAAAATGATAAATTTTTCTGAAGATGAAAGTCAGGCCAACGCTATTAACTTGGAAGATGATAAGCCTATCATAGTTTTCAGTCCACATGTCAAAGGTGCAAGAGATACAGTGGCTCCTTTTTATATTACACTAACTATTTTCGACCACCTTTTACATAACTGTATGTTGGATTCTGGAGCTTCGCATAATGTTATGCCAAAGGCAATAATGGAAAAACTTGGTCTCGAAATCACAAGACCCTATGGTAATTTGTATTCTTTCGATTCAAGGAAAGTTAAATGCATAGGAATGATTAAAGACCTAGTGGTGAATTTGGCCCAGATACCTGCCAAAAGTATCCTTATGGATGTAGTAGTTGCCGATATCCCCCCAAAATATGGAATGCTATTATCTAGATCATGGGGCGCTAAGCTTGGAGGATCCCTCCAGCTAGATATGACATATGCTACAATCCCTGTTTTCGGAGGTCAATTCACTCGTCTTTACAGGGAGACTAGGTTGGCATTTACTGTAAGTGACCCAAATAATCCTAACAATCATCCATTTTATATTGCGGACCAAGATTTAGGAAATTGTATATTATCGTTAGATGATGATTTTGAAGTAGATGTAAATGATAAATGTACAGAAGAAAAAGTTGAAAAAAAAGAAATAGAGAAAAATGTATATAATACTGGTATATGGAAAATGTATTTTGATGGTGCATCCCCCTATCTTGGAGCAGGGGCTGGAACTCTTCTTATCGCTCCTGATGATCAATTTGTTATTCCTTTTTCATATAGGCTCCAGTGGTATACACATTGTACAAATAATGTGTGTGAATATGAAGCTATAATACTTGGATTAGAAGCTGCTAGAAGGATGAAAATTAAAAATCTTGAAGTCTTTGGTGATGCTGAATTAATCATAAAACAAGTAAATCGGAAATATCAAGCTAAGCATCCTAGATTACGGTCTTATAGAAATTGTGTCTGGGATTTAATTGAAAATTTATTTAATTCTGTGAATTTTCATTTCGTTCCTAGATCTGAAAATCAACAGGCTAATGCTTTAGCAAAAGATGCATCAACTTTTACACCCCCGACTGCTTTTAATTTAAAATATCATATACAAGTGAGATATCGCCCTTCAATACCTAATAATATACAACATTGGCAGGTTTTCGAAGACGATGAGCAGCTTAGAAAGTTTCTTGAATCATTAGATGAATTTGCAGAAACATATAATGATCAGGAGAATCAAAATGATCCAATTTGGATCATGCAAGAAGGGGAAGATTCAAAAGAATTTCATGATAAAATTGCTAACCACCGGATGCTTGTTCTGAAGAACAACCAAATCCCCAAAGGTCTAATCCTTTTGGAAAGACTCTTTAATAAAGATGACATTCCTTCTAAAACTACTCTACAACCTCAACCAGAGGAGGTTGAAGATTGTAACATAGGCACTGTAGATAACCCCAAAATGGTTAAGTTATCTAAATTTTTATCAATAGAAAACAAAAGAAAATACACGGAATTGTTAAAAAAGTACAAGGATGTGTTCGCATGGTCATACGAAGATTTGAAAACATATGACACTTCTGTAATAGAACACAAAATACCACTCAAACCAGGTGTCAAACCTTTCAAACAAAAACTCCGACAATTTAACCCAATTTTACTACCTGTTATTGAACGAGAAGTTAAAAAACTTCTAGACGCTAAAATTATTGTTCCCCTAAGATATTCTGATTGGGTAGCTAATCTAGTCTTAGTTAGAAAGAAAAATGGGGAAATCAGATTATGTGTTGATTTCACGAATCTCAATAAATCTTCTCTTAAAGATAATTATCCTCTACCTAAAATGGACCACGTTCTTGAAAAAGTAGTAGGGGCTACCAGAATGTCCATGATTGACGGATTTTCAGGTTATAACCAAATTGCTATTAGTGAGCCTGACAAGGAAAAAACTGCATTTACCACTCCTTGGGGCACGTTTATGTATGATAAAATGTCGTTTGGACTAATGAATGCAGGAGCTACTTTTCAACGCGCGATGGATATCGCTTTTGTCGGCGAATGGGACAAGTTCGTAGTCATATATCTGGATAATCTTACTGTTTTTTCAAAATCAGATGAAGACCATATGATTCATCTCAAACAAACATTTGAAAAATTCCGCAGGTTTGGTCTATCCTTAAACCCAAAAAAGTCTCAATTCGATATGCAAGAAGGCAAGTTGTTGGGTCATATAGTATCCCGAGATGGAATCAGGATTGATCCTAAAAGAGTAGAGGCTATAGATACATTAACTATTCCTAGAAATGTTAAAGAAATTCAATCATTTTTAGGAAAAATAAATTTCTTGAGAAGATTTGTTCCTAACTTCGCTGAAATTGTTAAATTGATTACAAATATGCTCAGAAAAAACAGCGAAGTAAAGTGGAAAGCAGAAGCTAAGGCATCTTTTGCTCACATTAAGAAAGTTATAAGTGAGGCACCAGTACTAGCGAGTCCAGATTATCTTAAAGATTTTCTCATTTTTTCATTTGCCTCTGAACATACGCTTGCCGCTGTACTCCTTCAGAAGAATGAAGAAGGTTTTGAACAACCCATAGCCTTCTTTAGCAAAAGCCTCCGAGATGCTGAACTTAAATACAATATAATGGAAAAGCAAGCTTACGCTATGGTAAAAGCATTGAAAGCTTTCAGAACGTATGTATTACATTCTAAAGTGATTGCCTATGTACCCACTAGTGCTGTAAAAGATATCTTTGTTCAAGTAGACAGTGATGGTAAAAGAGGAAGATGGCTTGCAAAAATTCAAGAGTTTGACTTGGAGGTTAAACCGACTAAATTGATAAAAGGACAGGGTTTAGCTAAACTTCTAGCTGAATCCAATTTCAGGGCTCTGGGGATAAACAGTGCTCAGGAAGAAGAAGGATGGATAGATATAAATGAACTTGATGACCAAATAATCGAAAACAAGATCGAGGATGAATTCACTTCGTCAAATTGGTATAAGGACATAGTAACATACTTATTGACTTTGAAATGTCCAGATGATTTGTCACCTTCCAAAGCTAGAACACTGAAGTTGCATGCAGTAAATACTGTATTTTCGAGAAACGATTATACTGGAAAGACCCGCTTGGTTTCCTCTTAGTCTGTCTGGTCGAATCAGAAACAGAGGAAGTTATAAATCAATTTCATGAAGGAATATGTGGAGGGCACCCTGCTTGGAGAGCAACAGCATATAAAATCCTGAGAGATGGTTATTACTGGCCTAAACTTTTCCCAGATGTCAATGCTAAGGTACGAGCTTGCAGCCCCTGTCAATTCTTTGCGGGAAAACATAAGCTACCAGCAATGCCATTAGTCCCAGTCAAGACAGAAGCTCCTTTTTAGCAATGGGGACTTGACTTCATAGGTGAGATAAATCCTCATTCAAGTGCCTAACATAGATGGATTCTGACCGCTACTGACTATTTCACCGAATGGGTGGAAGCTATCCCAACAAGGAAGGCCACTGATTCAGTAGTTATAGACTTTTTAGAAGAAAATATCTTGTCTAGATTCGGATGTCCAAGAAAAATAGTCACAGACAATGTGCAGGCTTTTAAGTCTATGGCAATGGTCAGTTTTTGCCAGAAATATAATATTGTGCTGGGACATTCCACAACATACTATTCGCAGGGAAATGGTCTAGTAGAATCTTCTAACAAGAGTTTGATTAGTATAATCAAGAAAGTCTTAAATGAAAATAAAAAATCTTGGCATTTACATTTAAAATATGCTCTATGGGCAAATCGAATAGGCACAAAGAAGTCTATTGGTACTTCTCCCTTTCAAATGGTTTATGGAACAGATGTAGTGTTGCCCATAAACTTAGCACTTCCTGTGATGAAATTATGGCAGGATGAGAAGGAAGAGCCAAACCCTCTCACAAGAAGGATAAACCAGCTGATTGAAGTTCAGCAGCATAGGGACATAGTAGATGAAAAATTGCAGAAGTACCATGATGATATGAAGATTTTATTCGATCGCAAGGCCAAGGACAGGAACTTTCTACCAGGTGATCTGGTTTTGAGGTGGGATGCTCGGAAAGAAGATTCAGGAAAAAATGGTAAATTCGATCATATTTGGTATGGACCCTTTAAGGTATCATCTTCTGAAGGAAAAAATTCATTTTTACTTGAAAATTTAGATGGTAAGATCCTGAATGCCCCTGTTAATGGGCATTTTTTAAAGCACTATATGGAATAATAATAATAATAATAATAATAATATATATATATATATATATATATATATATATATATATATATA
>JASDQU010102304.1:157509-220545 GCA_032191745.1 Picea mariana | reverse complement strand
ATAAATATAATAAAAATAAATAAATAAATAATGTAATATAAATAAATAAATAAAATTGTATATATTGTTCTCATTTTTCACTTAAAAAAATAAAATAAGTAAATAAACAAACATATCCAAAGAGTAATTTTGAAATTATAACTTAAGTTTTTGGGTTTGTAAATTGTTGAAAAAACTCCTTTTATACCTTCAATACTATCTTTCACATTTTTCAGACTTTCTTATCAGAATAGGAGAGATTATGTATTAACTTTGAAAGTCAACAAATGATTAGATTCAGTTAGGTCGGTTTCATAGTTTTTCTTCTTTGACTAAAATGGTTAGGTTTGAGTTAACTCTGAATATCTCAAGTTTCTTAACAGTTTGTCTAAAGTTTTAAGCTTGCTCAAAAGAAGATCCCCTGAAAATATTTTTCCCTTTTTCTCTACAGACTGAGGGGTTTTGAAGGTTGAGAAAAATTGATCTGGAATAACCAAAACAAGTTGACAAACCTCTATTATAAAATTTTACACAGATCACCACCCCTGATATATTAAGTATCATTGATTGTCCCCGCTTCGTAGGCATAAGCTAACTATAAGACAGATGGTGAAAGGAAATTCATAATTGATTTCCCCCATCTGGTCCTACAGATGATGAAAGGAAATTCATTTAAATGATTGCCCTCGTCTAAATATAAAAGAAATAGATAACTTCACCGGGGTACTGAACAGGCCTGCTGGCAGTGAAGCAATGTCTGAGCATAAAATTAGCACTTGAAGCGGTGAAAGGAAATTCAGTAAAAAGGGACAGATAACTTCACCGGGGTACTGAACAGGCCTGCTGACAGTGAAGCAATATCTGAGGTATCTGTAAGGTTGTCATACTTATCTATAACTCTATTCTAGTTACCAATTTTTCAAAACCGGATATTCATCTTAAGTCAAAATAGAGCTTCCTATTTTAAAATTTATAAAATTTATTTCGATTGATGCAAGCTGAAATGTTCAATAATCTGTTGAGTTTCAAAATATTATTCTAATCATCTCAATACTAACTCAATTTTGGAACGTGAAGGAGAATATTGAAAAAAGACTATAACTGAGTTTCAAGTAAATAAGAAATTTTGAAAAGATTTTCAAAGGCTTTATATAATATCCTTTTCTTCTCCTTAATCAGTTTATCAGAGATAAACCCTTGACACCATTTACCCAATGAAGGCACTGATTCTGCATGTTCTCCTCGTCCCGTAGGGAGATGAGGTCCCCAGTTGGAGCCTATGTTGAAACAGATCCTAAAAATCTTTTATCTTTAAAGTCTAGATTTTTATTGTTTGAGTCTTTAAGTTTTCGGCTTTCCCGAAACAAGAATTTCGTCATTTCTAAAATTCGCGATACCTTTTAATTTATTATTTTTGAATAAAGAACGGATAAAGTTTACAAACACTCTTCGAAAAATTATTTAAAAAGAAGTATAATTTTAAATTCGCGAGTTTTTCATTCAAATATTAAAGGAATCGGGATTCGGGGTTTACCATAAACAAATTTTTGATGCAAATCGAATCGCGAAACCCGATCCCCGATTTCCCGATACTTTAAGACTTAATCAAAACACAAGTTACTTAATTCTTAATTAAAAGGGTTTAAAAGTTAAGTTAATCACGTCGCGATATCGGGATTCGCGGTTCAATTAGATCATGTAATCTTGTCATTGTGTTTCCCGATTTCCCGATTTCGCGATACATTTTGATCCTTAAGTAAAGATTTGAACTAATCTAATATCTGCTAAGAATGATTAGTTGTTAAATAATCACATTGCGATTTCAGAATTCGCGGTTCTAGGAGAAGCGTGCTTCTTGTCATCTTTTTTCCCGAAATCCCGATCACCAAAATCCTGACTCATAATTCACATTCAAAATAACCCATATATGTTTTGGCCTTAATCTTGATTAATAAGTTGATTAAGATAAGTTAAATCATGTCTTAAAGATACTGGTAATCATCATTTCGCAATTTCGGGATTCACGATTCCATGAGAGCACGAACTCATGTCATCAGATTTCCCGAAATCCCGATTCCCGATTTTYCGATTAACGAAATCCCTAAAAGATATAATCTCGATCAATTAACATACTAAAACCGTTTTAATTTAAAATAATACATCATGATTTCGACAATCGAGATTCTTCGATGACATATTTCTTCGACATCAAAAGTGTTGAAACTTCGAAAATCAAGTTTTCAAATTTAACTCAAAAATAATGCTAATAATCCACTTTCTAAACAGGGTTTAAAGTTATTCTTTCTTTGAATATCCATTAATGCATCGTTATCCGATGAAGAAAGTTTCTATTATATTTGAAAACACCGAGAAAGCCTAGGTACAGGCATTAAATGCATATCTTCAAAAATATCTCTTGAATTATGAGCTTTTATTTTGTGACAGAGGTACAAATCTCCATAGTTTTATGATATATTCGAAGAAAAACGTTCAAAACGTCTGTATTTCCATTTCAAATCTAAGTCTTCTCATACACTCTATGTGACAGATTTTCAAGCTTAACGCAGAGCTATGGCACCCAAAAAATCTTCAAAGAAAACTGAAGACCAGCAAGAAGGCGATATTATTTCTGATACTTCTCCACTCGGCGTACACTCCGTCAAATTGTGGATTGGAATTTCCGAAAAGCTGGAGGATGAGCTTAAATATGCAGCCACAGATTTGGAAAATCACCTCCGAGATATTGCCGAGTCTGAGCTTCATAAGGTTGTTGCGTGTCCGAGACTTGTGTCATATACCGATATGATCAGCCGGGCTCTGGACAAAGTGGATATCCCAACAAGAAGAATTCTGAGCGACCAAGGAGTTGTCATCGGTTCATTCAGGCCTGAGCACATTCAAGTAATGTATAAGCTCTTGCCCAATTATAGACACACCTTTAATTCTGAGTTTTTAGCCGAATTTCAAAGAAAAGAATGTATTGAAGTGGAACAGACATACCCTGACATGATTAAAGGATGGGCCAGGGACGAAAATAAGTTTAGGGCAGATCAACATGGGATTTATGCCACAACTTCCTTAAATGAATAGATGGTTTATGTAGCAATGATGTTATGTAGACTTTTCGGAAGAAAGGATCCTTGTCATTTTCATACAGACTGGACACCTTTCCTAGAAGAAGTTTCAGAAGGACGCAGTTTCAACTGGCATAAAATTTTCTCAGATAACCTCACAAAAGAGGTTGCAAAGTATAAAGAAGCCAAGTCGAAAGGACAACCAATGTCATTTATATGTCTTCTTATATTATGGATGCCATTTGTTTTATGACTCCTTTCCCACTAATAAATTGGAGTTGGAATGCCTCTTGCCCAGAGCCTGTCCATAAGTACCACTCAGCTCTCTAGGAAGAAAATGCTAAAAACATTTTTTATGATGTCTGTCATTATGTAATTATTCCTCTGCACAAAATGTTCTTTGGATGTGAACCCCCTCGCATTTCTAACGCAGTCTTAGAAAGCCTCAAATCGGTCGCCTACTGGTTTATTGAGGAAAGTTTTTCTTATGTAAGGGTTTATGGCTATTATATTCCGCCTCACGCACTCCCGAAGTTTTTACTAGATAGATTGGTATGTAGAGAAGTGGCTTATCACTTAGCCAAAGGTGGTATTGGGTTAGAATTAAAAGCCCTTCAGAAAAAGGCATGGCCATATTTCCCTGTTCATATTGGAAAATTTACCTTATTAAACATAGGTCATTCTAAATCAAAGGCCGAGTCATTGGAGGAAGTTAAGCTAGTAGACATCGAGCACAAGAAACACGACCCTTATCAAATAATTAGTCGGCATTACGTACATTGTAATTTGAAAGCTTATGAACATGAAATTTCTGTTTTCGATGATATTTTCAAAGATGTTAAATCTTATGAGGAAGTGCAGAATAGAGTGCAGGCCTTGTCACCTGATTCACAGGTGGGGTTTGTATCTTTTCAACGACATAGGCGAAGCTGCCTACTGAAGATTTTACAGGGTGAAATATCAACTTCATTGCCAGAACAGGAAGAAACCCCTCCAGGGTTTGAAACTGATACTCGGGATAAGTCAAGCGACAAAGATAAGTCAAAAGATCCTGAATTACCCCCTAAAATCACAGAGGGTTCTCAGATAAAAGAACCAGGGACAGAGAAAGGAAAAGGATTGGAAACCAATCCCATAATTCTTGATGATATCCCAGAAAAGATTGGAGGAACTGCTTCAAAGGATCTTGGCAGTCCTATCACAGCTTTGAATCCACTACAGTCCACATTCGGAACCCCTCATGAAGGAGTTCTATACGTCAGTGATCTGAAGATGATTTCAAGAGATGAAATCCCTTCATCTGATTATTTTTTCAGGAAAAAACAAAGAGCTGTCTTGAAACAGGAAATTCATCCTGCAGGAGAAAGATCAATTAAGAAGCATAGAGTTATTATTGATGGAAAGAAACTCAAGGATGGAGAATTCGCTACAGAGTTAGCAGGGACAATGGGTGTTATAGCATCAGCTAATATATATTCTGTAGGAAACCTTACAACTATGATTGAACAGAAGGATCAAGAGATAGCCCAGTTGCAAGACAGACTGAAGGAAAATGAAAGAATTATTGGCTGGGGAATACAAAAGGGTCTAGAACAATCTAGACTCAAAGACATACAAGAAATCCAAAAGTTGAATGAAAACTTGAATGAAGCAAAACATATGATACAGGTCACTCAAGAACTGGTTCAAAAGCTAGGCGATGAAAATAAATTTTTGCAAGATAAGATTATTTCAATTGCTAACCAGGTAATTGAAATCGAACATTTCAGGACTCAAGCATCAGAGATTTATGCAAAAATGGAAGAGGAACAACAGAAAGTATTCTGAAATATGGAAACAATCCAGAACTATTTTCAGGAATCAAATAGGTCCATGGAACAGGTATTCCAGAAAGAAAGAGAAGCAAAAGAAGCAAGGACTACTTTTCAGAAAGCAGTTACTTCTTCATTAAAAGATGAAATTGGAAAAAATCAGAAATTATCTATTTTTGAACAGATGAAAGGGGATGTAATGATAAAAGTCCGGGAATCGAAATTGGCTGAACATAAAAGAATCACAAAGGAAGTCAACGAAGACTTTCAAAGAATATTTAATCTCCCTGAAAAAGATTCATTAAATATTGGGGCAGATGGTTGTTCTGGGTCATTAGGAGAAATCAACATTGTCAGGGATCAGCTGAAGGCAAGAGAAGAACTTGAATAAAGGAAAGAATAAATCTCAAATATTAAATTGGTCAACATTGCAGAAATAAATAAGTGGATGGTAGCTTCCAGTTCAAGATTGGAAAATATTAAATTCACAGAGAAAACAATAGAAAGTCAGTTGCCAGACTTACAGAGAATATTTTTCTCCTTAGAAGAAAATGAGATACCTGAGGCTCTCAGGGTCATAGTAAACTTTTTGGGCAAATGTGTTCAATGCGTTGAAGAAGAGAAAGAAAGTTCGTCAACGCAGATTTAAAACTTTAAGAAATGTTTTTATTTATTAGAATTTTGAAAGAAATTGTAAACGGTTAACAATATTTCATGTAACCATAATATTAGGGAGTTGGTTAGTTACCAACAAGAAACTTTGACAGAAATGTATAAATATAATTTCAAAGGATGGAGCAAAGGATTCATAAATTTTGGAGATAGCCATTTTTTGTAAATCCAGTTTGGAAGTTCATCGGAATATAAATCGCAAACAAGATTCTGGATCCTGTAATTTTGTAACTATATGTCTTTCCCTGTTTATCATGCTTTGTTAAATTTTCCTCTTAAAGTGTTTTTCTAACAAGTGAATCAATTTGAATTCGTATACATTGTTGTTTATTATTTCAGATTGGCTTGGATGTTGAATGTATTACAGTCTTTCCTCTGAAATTACTTTAGTAATTTTAAGACCTGTAAAACCTTCTGTTCCTTAATATTTAGCTCTGTTAGAACTCTTGTTTTTCTTTCATCATCGTTAATTGAAATATAAGATTCTTTCTCGATAAAAGCCTTATATTTTCTGTATTGTGTTTCATTGTTTACAATTTCAAAAAATTATTACAAAACCAGGAAATGGCCTTGAATGTGCTTTTACATTGCTGTTATAGATTTTGAAACTGTTTTCATTGATATCATCTCTGGAAGTCTGAAGTAACCAATTGATTAAAATCTCATTTTATAAACCTTTCAAACTTTACCATCCATGACTGTCCCTAATAGCAGACAACCTAACATAGAACCGGGCCTTCAGGATCAAACCAGCATTGCCCTAAGTTTATTTAATACTATTTTACAAACAACGACCAATAGGGCTGAACTAGAACGATCATGGGCTGCTATTGAACATGGCATTAGCATCCAAAAGAAACAAGAAGCGAGACAGAGACAGTTGAGAAACTGAATCTGCTCTGACCTTTCTTTAATTCTTTAATTCCAAATATTTTCTTTAAATCATTTTCGGATGCCTTGACGGTATGTTTTATAGCCTTAAAACATAAACTCAGGAACAACACCTTTACCATTAATCAAACTCACCATCCCTTTACCCTTGATTTTACCTAGTTCATCATTTCCAAAGGTTCCATTTCCTGTTTTGATTTTACTTATAGACATAAACTTATCCTTGTCTCCAGTCATGTTCTTGGAACATACAATGTCTGTATACCAGGGGTATTTTTGTTTTTGAGCTGAAAGTACTAGACCACATTTTTCACTATCTTTCTTTTTCCATGTACTGACATTTCTAGCTAAAGGATTTATTCTTGGATCTGCCTTGTACTTTGTCAGATGGCAATTTGCAGCTTTGTGGCCAAAGTTATGATAGTTATAACATTCGAGCTCACTGTTCAGTAGGTCAAAGTGATTGGTGCTACATTGTCTATTCATTGGTTGCTTAATTCTATGTTGTAAAGATTGTTTATTTCTTGATCTCCTCCCTTGAATGTCTCTAAAATTTATTTGACAATTTGCAATCTTATGACCAAAATTAGAACAGTAAAAACAGTAACCATGGAAGAAATTATTCTACCTAAAAGATGGCCTTCTTCTTGGCATTTGTTGCTCCATCTTTTGATCTCTTTTTTTTTTTATCAGGGATCATCTTGTCTTTATTATCTTTTGGTGACAGAGTACTCTCATGGTCTAATTGTCTGTTGACTTGGAACTTAATCATCTTTACTGGCTCTTTTCTTTTTGGTTGTTTTCTACTTGAACCATTTACATACCCTAATCCAGTCTTCAACAAAGGACATCTCTGTTTTCTCAGAATGTCGTTTAGTTCTGCGGTGGCTATAATGCTTGGAATATCTTGGAGATACAATTTTTTAAATGTCTCCATCTCTTTTTTGGTTTTTACTACCTCTTCTTCCAAGGCTTCACATCTTGCCTTCTTTTCTGATAACTGTTATTTCATAATGTCCTCTTTTTTCTTTGCCTCTTCTAATTCCACTTTTAGCATGGCAAAGTCTTCATCAGGTTCTTTATTGTCTTTCTCGAACTGTATCAACAATTTTTTTTTCTTTTTCTTCTTAGATCTGAGTCTAGCAAACTCTTCTAGAGCACTGATCAGTTCTCCTTCCAAGTCAACCACAACTTCTTCATCGTCAACATCACTTCCTATGATTTTATTATCATAATCTTCTTTGGACATAAGCATAAAGTCATTAATCTTATCTTCATAGGAAGAGTCACTATCCGTGTCTTCTGAAGAGTCATAATTGTTTACACATAAACTTTTATTTTTACCAAATCTCTTGGGTGTGTACTTCTTTTCACCTTCATAATTCTGATCTTTTTTCTTGTGTGGACACTTAGATGGAAAGTGACCTATCTTTCCACAGTTAAAAAATTTGAAGGGAAATTTTCCTTGGTACTTGCCTGATCCTTTCTTTAGTCTTCTCACAAATTTTGCTTCAATTTCATCAGTCTCAGAATCCTCATTCTTATCTGCTTTAAATGATGATTCTATAGAGGTGGGTTTATCTTTAACTATCCTCATTTCATATGCAGTCAACATTATTAGAAGTTGATCAAAAGCCAAATATTTTAGATCATTAAGTTCTTCTATAGAAGAAACCTTTGGGTTGAACCTATCTGGTAGAGATCTCAAATTTTTCTGAACTAAAGAGGCTTCCTCTATTTTTTCACCAAGTTCTTTCATTGCATTTACTAGTTCTTCAACTCTCAGAAAGTACTTCCCAACAATTTCATCCTCTTTCATCTTTAGTTTTTCAAACTGTACTCTATAGGTTTGAAGCTTGGCATCCTTTACCTTCTCATTGCCTTCATAACTGCTAATGAGTTTGTCCCACATTTCTTTGGCAGTTTCTAAGTGCATAACTTTTACAAATTTTGCTTCTGCAAGCCCACTCAGAATAACATTCATAGAAATAGTGTTGAAGCTGAATTCTAGATTGTCATCCTCATTAGCTAATACAATCGACTTTACATAACCAGTCTCTACCACATCCCAAACATCTGCACCTAAATCCATTATGTAGGTTCTCATCCTAACTTTCCAGAAGGAAAATATTGTTCCATTGAACAGGGGGGCCTTATTGGTTGAAGTTCCTTCATGGCTAGTCATGTTTAAGATCTAGTATCTACCCTTAGATAAAAGGAACTGGCTTTGATACCAATTGTTGGACAACTGAGACGGGGGGTGAATCAGTTGTTACTATGCTTTTACAATTATGCCCACTTTAAACTCTTTACAAAACACTCTATCACAATCACAATAATGAAAGGAAGTAAGCAATAGAATATTCAACATCAATCACACACATGAAATATACAGAGACAAATATTTCCTGAGGAGACCCACAAAAGGAAAAACCTCTTATTATTGATATGATAAGTAATCTTTATTTTCTATACATTATCATTCTTATGAGCTCCAACTCCTCTTGAGGCTACAACCTCTATTTTACAAAATGAAACTTGCTAAGAGCACTAACTCTCTGGTTTCTCTAGCACCCACTAGAAGGAAGCACCAACTCCCTGGTTTCTCTAGCACCCACTAGAAGGAAGCACCAACTCCCTAAGTGTTCCAGCACCAACTGGATGGAAGCACCAACTTCCAGTCACACATGCACCAACCTATATAACAGAGAACAATAGTTCTCCCTTGCACCACCCTACCACCCTGGTTTTTCTAGTTGCAACCGGATGGAAGATACAACTCCCTATGTTCAAGCACCCAGTTTAACTTTCGATGACAACAATCCTCCCTAGCACCTCCCCACCACCCTGAATATAAAAACTTTGTTACTGAAACTTATTATAGTGATACATTATTTTTCNCAATAGTTCTCCCTTGCACCACCCTACCACCCTGGTTTTTCTAGTTGCAACCGGATGGAAGATACAACTCCCTATGTTCAAGCACCCAGTTTAACTTTCGATGACAACAATCCTCCCTATCACCTCCCCACCACCCTGAATATAAAAACTTTGTTACTGAAACTTATTATAGTGATACATTATTTTTCAAAAATCTTTCCAGTCTCATCATTGTTCTGTTGCACTTCTCTTCTCTCCTTGCATTAGTGTTTTTCCTGCTCTCACCTCCTTGAGTTTTTTGTTTTTCTTCTCTGTCTCTGGATGCGCACCTCAACTTTCTCTTCCTCTCTCAGATAATCATTTCTGCTCTATATCTTTCTTCTGCGCTTTATGCTTTGTGTATTATTTCCATTCAATGTGCTACACCTCTTCTATGCATTTCAACTCTTGCACACATCCTGCTTCTACCCGCATGAATAACTCTCAATAGAAACAACCCTCTATTCTATGTTCTGCATATATTTATGATGCCAACTCCTCTACCAGATCATACACCTAACTCTTCATTGTCTTTGGCGATCATGATGAGTGTTCTCTTCATCAATGACCGTTATGATGAGACTATTCGTCATTAGTGGTCATTCCTGATATTCTTTCCCTGTTTATGGCAGTGCAACCCTTCATCTTCTCTGTTATAGTTGAGCTTATCCTCTCTGTTACAGTTAAAGACTTCAATGTTTTCCCATATGTCAATTGTCTCTATGATGAGTATTCATTCCACTAGTAGTTATCTCGAGACTCTTCGGCTCCTCTGGAAGTCACCCTACTGCTCCTCAAATTCTCTGGCAGATGCAATCACTTTGTTCTGGCAGTTACTGAGAAAACCTCTATGCATTCATCCCTTTGGCACATTTTCCCTTCCTAAGAAGAACTTCACAGTGGGAACTATATCTTCTTGCTAAGCCCCTTCCTTTCACGTGACCATCGGTGGTGACCATGTGCCTAACCAACAATCATTTCGTGATTTCAGGTTTCGCGATGTTGATTGCGAGTCACCTTGATTTTCCCAATTCGAAAAACTCTGAGGTGGAGCCTAGAAATGCTAGTTCCTTCCTTAACCTTCATCAATGTGACCATGGCTGTGACCACAGGCCTCACTTCCGAAACTACGCTTGCTAGATCAACAGTCCAGATCTCTCCGTGATTCAATGGTTGAGATCTCCTTTTCGCGTTTCCTGACTTTGTGATTCACGATGTCAAAGGTTGGCTCACCTCCCTTCTTCTTATTCCCGAACTCGCGATTGCATTAGATTAATGACCCAAAATCCTTTGTCATCCAATGACCCATATCTTTTCACGACTTCGCATTTAGGACATTCAGCTATGAGTTGCCTCGATTCTCCCAACTTGCGAAATCCGAAATACTCCATATCAGATCAACAGTTGATATCTCTCCCTTTGATCAATGGCTACGATCAAATCATGATTTCGCATTTTGCAACTTCAGAGGTTAGAGCACCTCCTTTCTTCAAMTCTTGATTTCCCAATACTTGCTCCAAATCAACGACCCACGATCTTCCGTATTTCAACGGTCTAGATCTCTCCTTCGAGAACTCAGACTTCGTTCTTCGTCATGCTAGATCAATGGTCCATGATCCTCAGTGATCCGACGGTCCAGATCATTTCACGAATTCGCATTTYGTGAGTTCCTCCAACTCTCACCTTTGACTCTTCCAGTTTGCGAGTCAGCAAAATGTTGATCTCTCACCACGCTTCCTTCCCAACATCAACGGCTAGGATCAACTCCACTCTATCCCTTGCAAATATTTCGAAGTTCGATTCTTTGAACTCTCGGATCTATTGCCTCCTGTCAACCCTGGCAATGGAGGGTTCTGATGACTTTGAAACTTTTCTCGTGCACTTTCCTTGGGATCCAACAGTTGTTGGTCCACATACTCAGATCTAACGGTTGAGATTTGTTATTCTCTTCTCTGCGTGCTCGTTCCTCCTATTTGGACTCTAATCTGACGGCCCGAATCATTCATAGTGCTCGATCCAACGGTCACTGTCGCTCCTCCTCCTGAGATTTTGCTTTCTCAAACCTCTAAGTGTCAAAGGCCACGACCTTTGTGTTGGTTTTCATTCATATGATATATGAGAGATATTCGATATATTATTACAATAATGAGTGTTCCATACATAGGGAACATAAGGTGACCATCCATGAAAAGATGCGTCCCTTGAATAATCAATAACTACTTATTATTATCATTTATTTATTATATACTATATTTAATAATCAATAATAATTATATTGTTAATTATTATCTTTAGAGAATGTCTTCCCGATGTTTTCCAAACATCAACACTCACTCTCAATGAGGAAGACATTCTGCAACATGCCACTCTTGTCTTTGAAGTATACAAACTTCACCCTAGACTCATGACACTTGTCTGTCAATCTCAGGAGACATCTCTCTCCCACCTAATCTGAGGAGAAACTCCTTCTGTGATTCTCCCTCTAAGCCAATTAACTCTCTCTAATATTAGGCTCACTTTGGGTCCGCATGTAATAGCATATAACATCTTGAGTCTTTATCATTCCTTGTTAAATCACCATGACTAGGACAAATACCACACCAGGATCTTTCACCATAGGCACACACCTATGAGTGAATGTCGACTTGATGCTAACTGACACATGGAAAGCACTTCAAGCACCTCGAGTCCATATTATTCCTTTTCATGATCAAGGAAGGACTAAGTTTGGGCCCATTTATCACAAGTGTACCTTTGTGATAAATGTATCCTATCTCCCTTGGTCTGCAGCCCAATGTAGGAGAAGTTATACCCGATGTTGAAACATCAACACTCCCTCTTAGCTAGGGAGGTATCTTTCCATAGTAGTACACAAATACTGTCTAGAGACACACAGTCTCCGCCAGTGGTACAAAACCACCATAGTAGTAAAATATTTTTCACACATGGCACTCCCAAGTGGACCTCTAGAGTCTACTCCCTCTAGGAACACTTAGGGTCAACTCCCCACAGTGTGAGACATCAAGGATCAACTCCCTTGACATGTCCTCATGTTCTTTGAACATGGTACGATGGGCTATAAGCCCAAATGCACTTATTCCTTCTCAAATAGGTGTCCTCACAGATCAACTCAACTCAATTCATAGAGGAGTACGATCTGGAGAAAGTTTGTCACACATGGAACTCCATGTGGAATTCTAGAGGCTACACCCTATAGAAACACTAGGGTCAACTCCCATAGTGTATGACGTTAAGGGTCAAATCCCTTGACATGTCCTCATGTGCTTTCCACATGGGACATTGGGTTATAAGCCCAACCGCACTTATCCCTTCTCGAATAGGTTCCCCACTTATCCCTTCTCGGATAAGTGTCATCACAGATAAAATCAACTTAGTCACATAGGAGTATGATCTGGAGAATGTATTAGGAAGCTGCAAACAATAACACTCCCTCTCAACGAGGGAGGCATTCTCTGCCACGCCAAGTCTGTCAAAGAAGTACTTAAACTTCATCTTGGTTTGGTAAGAACATCAACAACCTGCTCATCTGTAGGAAGGTACTGTACCAATACTTCCTTCCTTTGCACCATGTCTCGGATGAAATGGTACTTGATCTCAATGTGGTTCGATTTTTCATGAAACACTGGATTATCAGAGATCTTCACACAACTTTGGTTACCATATGAATAATGGTGGAATCCAGCACATGTTCAAATAGATATGCAAGGAACTTGTGAAGCCACACTGCTTCACAAACTGTCATACTTAATGCAATGTATTATTCTTCTGTTGTGCTCAACACCACATAAGTTCATTTCCTGCTACACCAAGAAACCATGAAAGATCCCAAAGTGAAGAAACACTTGAAGGTGCTCTTTCTATCCACTGCGCTCCCTGCCCAATCAGAGTCAATATATTCCTGCCATATCATATCAATACTGGAAGTATATCTCAAACCATGTCGAACTGTGCCTTGCAAGTATCTCAACACATGTTTCACAACAATCTAGTGTGTTTATCTCAATTGACTTATAAACTGGCTAAGTGCACTCATTGCATAGCAAATATTTGGTCTGGTGTTAACCAGATACATCAATTATCCAATCAAATGTTTGTATAGATTCAGATCAATTTTGTCAAAATAGGAAGAAGACACACTTAGTTTCTTTAGATTCATCATCATTGGTATAGCCACAGGATTGAAGTTCAGTATCTCAAACTTCTTCAATATCTCAACTGTGTACTTCCCCTAACTTGGGAATATCTCATCAGTTCTTTGCCACACCGCTAGTCCCAAGAAGTAGTGAATCATACCAAGTTCCTTCATCTCGAACTCAAAGGACAACACATACTTGCATTCAAAAATAAAGCTCTATGTACCTGTGAGGAATAAATCATCAACGTAGAGGACCAAAATCAGGGCCTCACCATTAACAGTTTTGTAGTACAGGTTGGGATCAACAACACTTTTGTTGAAGCCCAAACTCATTAGGTGTCCATCAATCCTTGCATACCAAGCTCGAGGTGCCTTCTTGAGTCCATACAGGGCCTTCTTCAACCTACACACATGAGACTCCTTCTCATGTATGACGAAACCATCTAGCTGCTTGATGTATATTTCTTCCCCAATCTCTCCATTGAGAAAGGTTGTCTTCACATCCATCTGATGTAGTTTCCAACCCATGGATGTTTCAAGGGCAATAATCATTCGAATAGAAGTGTATCGAGAAACAAGAGCAAATGTCTCCTCATAATATATTCCCTCCACCTGAGAGAATCCCCTAGCAACAAAACTTTCTTTGTGCTTCTTGATGCTTTTGTTAGTTGTATGTTTGATCTTATAGATCCATTTGGAAGTCACTTCAGACTTCCTTTTAGGTATCAGAACAATATACCACACATCATTCTTCATGATGGACTGATATTCCTCCATCATGGCATCTCTCCATACTAGATGCCTCCTCATAACATGAAGGCTCAGAATCAATGATGTGTCTCATAGTTGTGGCATAGCATGGGTATCTTTGAGGTCTCATGCTCTCTCGGAAGGTACCACGAGGAGCTACATGTCTTTCTACCTCCTACAGAGTCTGACAAGTCCATGTAGGTATCTTTTGACCTACTACAATATTTCTAGGAACATCAACTGGAGCTACAAGATCAATGGGATAAATAGGCTCAATTGTCTCCCTTTGAACCAATGGAGGGTGAGGGGGAGAAGGCACCATCTCTTAATGTCTCTCACTATCAGTCTCCATGTGTGATATATTTCCTGAAGGCTACCTCCTCCTTGAAGGTAACATCTCTTCTCACATCAATCTGTATCTGACTAGAGATGTAGATCCAGTATTCCTTCAAAGACTCATTGTACCTCACAAATGTACCCTTTTTGCTTGAAGGGTCTAGTTTGGTTATTTTCTCCTTGTATACATGAATGTATATTGGACACCCAAATATCTTGAAGTGTTCAACCTGACTCTATCACTCTGCTGAAGGCCTTCTCGGGGTTCATGTTCCTCAAACTTTTATGAGGAATTATGTTCTGAACATACACTGCAGTCATGCATGCCTCATTAGTTGTTTCCTCTTTATGGGAGAACCCTCTTTCCACAAGTCTTCTTCTCAACATAAAGAAAAACTTCATCTTTCAATTGTACCCAATTGATATTCTAGTATGTCACATGATCCATCTTTGGAGGTATTGCTCCACATAGAAATACCATATTTTCCGCAATCTAGGGCACAATAGTCAGCGCATCACAAAGATGATGTATTGTTGATTCTCCATTAAATATTATAGGCGGAAGGAGATAAATGAAAAAAAAAAAACTCCTCGTTGAATAACATAATATGTGAGCTTTTTCCTTGGCTAAATAGCAATACTATTACTTCAATGTACAATCCAATTATGAGTGTTGCAATGGACTCACTCATCCATATATTCTCCTCTAAAAGATGCCCAATTACAATGCAAGCACAGAGTAGAGTAATAAACAACATTATTGCAACCACTGAGGAGTGATCCGATGTACTGGTAAGGCCCATCTTCACCAGAAATGAACGCAGAGGACCCATCTGAACAACCATGGTCGAGTCAATAGGAGCGCCCATGGTTGAAATCGATCCTAGATAATTTTTAGTTTTGCTTCATGAAAACACAAACCTGTATCAACCAACCCCACGTCAAATAAAATCTAGCCTTGCTGAATTTAAGTTTAGACCTATGCATTACCAACTGTAATAGGAAATTCTCGCTATGAGAAGAATTCCAACCATTGAACCTCCAACACTTTGAAGAAAAGACATGCACGAAGGTAGTATTTTCGGCCATGTCTCAGCAAATTGACCTATATCAACAACCTTCTAAAACTTGCAGGCCTTAGTTCCATTAAGTCACCCCACCATAAATTCCTTGCAGCTAGCATTAAACAAATGGTCATGAGGTTGATAACAATGAGATGTTAAAACTCTATACCGACAGTCATCCTCCACATGGATTATCTCTCCTACGATATAGTTACTACAATTGTCGGCGTTGTTAGGGATGATCAGGAATGATTGCAGCGCGTCCAGTGGTTCTGAGATGCTACAACGTTTTTACCTCTGGATAACCTGAAAAGAGTAAGGCAATTGGATGCCAAGCTGACAAAAAAACTCTGCCCAGGATTAGAACTCAGAATTGGGAAACTAAACATCCAGTCATTCTGCTAAGAAAATGTAGACAAATGTTAGGATTGTCGATGGTGGGCATCCAACAAAGAAAAAAAACCAATCCTCTCCCATGCCTTTCAAACACTTCGTTGCATCCATAGACATAAGGTTGCAATGGTGCCAGACGAGTAGGAGCCAATAGTGTTGTTGTTTCTTCTTGAAACAACCTTTTCTTCTTCTCTAGTAATCTAAGGCGTTCAATCTAAGCCATGCCAAGGCCTCTCTAAGGTTTTTTCTTCTGACCCGCGACGTTGTTGTTCTTGATATTTATCTTCTTCGTTGTCGCTCTGCTACCAACCTTGTAGGGAGGCTGCAAGAAATCATTCTCTTTGTTGTTGTTGGTAGTTGCTTCAGTTGGAGGACATTGTGGACTACCAGAAGCCTTTTCTTCCCGGACGCGAACAATAGTAACATTGCCATTGCGGATTTCATATTTACTTGGGCCCTCCCGTGAGGGAGTCAACCTAGACCTGCTCTAATACCATGTTGGTTTTCATTCATATGAGATATGAGAGATATTCGATATATTATTACAATAATGAGTGTTCCATATATAGGGAAGATAAGGTGACCATCCATGAAAGGATGTGTCCCTTGAATAATCAATAACTACTTATTATTATCATTTACTTATTATATACTATATTTAATAATCAATAATAATTATATAGTTAATTATTATCTTTAGAGAATGTCTTCCTGATGTTGTCCAAACATCAACACTTTGATCCTTCTGTGAGCCTTGATGTATGGGATCTCATCTTCACATCTCAGAACGCTATCTCTCCTGATATTTGGCAATGAAGTTATCCTTGGTCGTGGCGCACACTTGTTCTCTGTGTGCAACTCGGCACTATCTCTTCTAAGATTCTCAAGCTTTCTCTTCTATGTCTTCCCAAAAGACTTATGGTGCCCACCTGGCACATTCTTCCTATAATCATACCATCGTTGTTGTTTTTCTTTCCATCAATGGCAAGAACACTCTTCCTGTAAACATCGTTGTTGTTGTTCTTTCCATCAATGACAAGAACACTCTTCATGTAAACTTGCCAACACTCTTCTCACACCCCAATTCCTAGGTTTACAATCACATACAACAATTCCCAATCCATATCCCTCTTTCCCATCAGCTTGCACAACCCAAGGAATGGGATCCCCTTCTATGCTCAATAGTACCTCAAGTTATCCCACTTCCATCCAGGGCTCTGTCATATCTTGGACATGAAATATCACTACTAGGATTCTATGGAATTATTAACTATAGTGAAATTTTCTCAATTACAACTAATATAATTTTGTACAACCTCAATTCTATATTAAATTTTTGGTTGTAACTTTCACAGTTCAAAATCTGTCTACACACAATTGTTTTCTCTAGGAAATTTCCCTAATATCCTAGAGAAAAGATAGTTTTTATGGTGAATTATAATTTATGGTGAGTTCAAATATGTGGTAATTGAACATTAGTCCTCTTCGAACTCCCCTCTACCCTCCAACCTTCAAATTAAAACCACCTATTAACCCCTATAATTTCACCCTTGAAAATATTGAGGGTTAAGAGCCATCATGCATTACTTAGGCTGTCATTTTGAGATTCACCCAGAGTTTAGAACTTACGGTTATCAAAGGTTGGTTCCCATCAGAGACAAGTATATGATCGGTACATGGTTATTTTGTTTAGAGTTAGAGTTAGATTGGTTTACCATGCATTTGAGAGAGATGTCTACATACAATAGTTGTTTCTATTTATTAGGACACGCGGTTTGAGTGTGTCTCTTGATAGTTTAGAGTAGTTCTGAGCATACAGGGATGGTCCTTTCATGATTCTAGGCTCGATGGCACTTTTTTAGGCGACATGCAAGAACTTTATATTTTTAGAAGTTTGAGCTCTAGGCCCTAGATTCAGATTCTGAGCACATATTATTGATCCTTGAGACATTCTAAGTCTTTTGGGATGATTTGGCACATATTTTTGTTTTTAGCAGGTTGAGTACCAGGGCTCGCATGACAATTCTGATTATGGATTCAGATTCCTTGTGGAAAATCGAATCCAATGAGTATAATATCATGGAAATGCGAGGAATTTATATTTTTACCAGTGTTTATTTTAGCAGTAGACACATGATGGTGGTATCCTAGTCATTCTAATCATTTTTGGAGAGTTTGGGTCAGTTTTGACAAGTTTCAAAATTTTGGGACTAGATGGATTTTTTTGGAAATTTATATTTTTAGCAGTCATTGTCATATCTAGTAGTGACAAGTGGCAGTTTCAAATTTTGACATGTGGCATAGTATCAGGATGATGTGGCATCTACATGGCATCATGGACCAAGGGTTCATTTTCCAAGGATTATGTATTAAATGATAATTAATTAAGCTAAAGAGGTGGCACATGGGTGAGGTGGCATTGTTTGGAGAAAGTTTATCCACTCAAGGCTAAATTTTCCCACTATATTCCTCTTACTTTCCAAATTATCACTTTCCATGCAACCAGTTTCTAAAAATTCTCCCTAAATTTCTTTTAAACGCAAAATTCTTAAATTTAGGAAATCCCTAAAAGATAGGGAAAATTTCCCTTTAACTCATAACTTCCTCATCCCTTGGTCGAATTTACCTATATACCATGCGTTGGAAAGGTTAAATTATCCTCCATGCATCTTAGCCATTATTTAACTCACCATCCACATACACTCTCACTCATTACTCACCCATGCACATTACTCACCCACACTTATTCCCTCATCTTCATTAATTCCTAAATTTCTCATTCACACTTATTCCCTCATACTTCTTCTCTCATTCTTAGTATAGTTACTCTTCTTTGATAAAAGTGATCATTATACCAGTTGTGGAGTTTTTAATTGTGGCGCAACCAACCCTCTTGCAAGTGTATCAATAAAGAAATTGTGTGTTTTTATTCCAACCTTATTTCTTGATGGTATTTTGTGAAGTTTTGCAATTAGATTAATGAATTCTTAATATTCATTGTGGTTTAATCGATCTTTTGAGTTGTTTCTTTCTTCATTTCTCTTCTATTTTCATGTGCTAGCCCTGTAGGATCCCTCCAAGAAAAAAAAACTACTTTTCCCCACGTTTTGAACAGAATTAACACATTGTCCAAGACATTATAGTTGTTGTTTTTTTGTCTAATTTGTAGAAAACTAGACCTTAGGACAACAACAAATCACCGTAGGGACTCCCCCCTAAGGCTAGCAATAACTAGCCCAAATAGAGAGGGGTCTAGCCCGTGACAATTTGGGGATTTTCTCCTTGAATTATCCATTTTTTCATCGTTGTTATAACAAGTTTATCAACTCAATTGGAGGGTGAAATTTTGTGCTAACACCACCATAACAATAATTTTCTTGGGTGTAAAGGTAACTTTAATTGCATGGCATGAAGGGGGCACATATTCCTTCATGCAATAATCCCCTAAAAGGCTTAATTAAACCATAATTAGCTAATAATCAAGGGACATAATGGTTTTTGACAAGAATTTGGGTTAACTCCCTTACTAAGGTCATTTCCTTAGCCTACTAAGCTCCCTTATCTTTCTCATGTTGTGGAGTCATATCCCCCTTTATTTTGTCCTTCTCTTATGTAGTTAGTGATGTACTTTTTATTAACTTTCAATTTTGTATTACAATTTACATTGTTCATATTATAACCATTAATACTGTACATACGCACCATTGAATTGAGGATCAAAACTAGGGTATACATCCCCCCCTAGATTTTGCACCATCCTTGGTGCACATCACCATTATATATAGTTACATCAAAAATTTCAAAATTAATGTGGATATTCCTCTTGCATTGCATCCTCCATCTCCCATGTTGCTTCTTCATTCTTCAACTGCATCTACAAGGAAATCCTCTTCTTTGTAAATTTGCATAGTTTTTGTCTATGTTGTACACAATGCACTTGCATTGGCTTTCACTACCTTTATAACCTCCTAGGTCTTATCATATCGACATGTACCTATATAAATTATCAATAAAAAATAGGTTTTTTATAGCCATTTTTATACAACATTTATTCCCTTCACGTGATTTTTTTTAACTCCACAATGTAATAATGTATATTCATAATATAAAATCAATACGTAATTCTATCACAATACATTTTTAGGTATATTGTTTTCTTCACAATGTTGCCACAGTTAAGATTTAAAATCATTGTCCTTTCTGGCACACCCTCCTTGATTCTAGCCATCATGTCACATGGATCTTTCACAAAAGATTCATTTAAGTTACCGCTTCCTTGCCACACTCACCCTTTTATGATCAAGCATACCCTTCTTAGATAAATAATCCCTTGGGAAATCCATATTGCCAAGGTTTTCATGTGCAAGAAGAACACCAACTTACTGCCAGGCATCCATTGGAAGCCTCTAATCAATTAATAAATTGTGGAAATCATGGGATTATAGTGTCATCACAATGGCCTTCTTCCGAGATTGTCATATTTTGACAATCATCGTTTTCCATAACTATGTTCTCTTGATAGACATTTCTTGTATTCCATCAAAACATTACTACTTTTGCATACTATATTTTCACTGTAACATCCACAACAACTCTTGAAATAATCTCAAAACTCATGAGTTATCAATAATTATATCATATAAGTTGTAATCATATTATTTGCAATGAGATATAAAACAATCATACATTCACACAATGCATTCACCCAATGCATGGAAGAATACACACACACACACACATATAGGTGTGCATACCACAACTTGCACATTGACATAATCTATTCATGCACATCTACTTAATGCATCCTTGCATTGATTCAAGAATTCCATATTCCTATGTCTTGTATTTCTCCATGATGAGTTGGAAGGTCTAGACAATGCTTTGACACATTATCCAATCACCTCCTCAATAATTTCTCATCCATATAGACACCTTCCTCCTCATCCCAACACAAGACCAGGAATATATCTTTCCTTTCTAAACTGTCCCTCAAGCGTACAATAAGGCATTTCCTTTCTATTATCTATATTCCCTTAGGAAACCCTTCCCCTTTGATCATTCTCTCAATGTTGGCAAGAAGGTCATAGTCCAGGACATCAATACAAGTATGGAGACCATTGGACATTTGTACATCACTATATATTTTCAATATCCAACAACATTATGGCCTCACACATGGCTATCTCTCCCAGCATTCACTTCTATAGTAGGATTATAGATCTTGACCTACCTTGGTTATTATCTCACAACCAACACAACTTGACATGCCTTTTATCTCATATGAATGCATAATTGATTTTAGAACAATATTATATGACTAAGGCTTTCTGCCTCTACCATATCCCACCTGAGTATCATTCACAAATGCATGCAATAACATAGACTTATCAACTTATGATATCAATTCATGACTAAATAAATTCTTACCTAAATTTCCTTAAATATATATGCAACATAAACATATTAAATCCATACTTGTATGGCTTCCATCCTCATCTCTGATTTTACCTAATCAGTTGGTGTGTTATGGAGGATCACATAATCTTTTCACCAACCTCTTGATCGACATTCCTTTATTGTTGTCTTTTTTCAAAAGGTTGTTTTTCATGTGTAGTAGTATCATCAACATCTTTAGCCATGCTTCAACAATATTCGATTACATAATCATCACTAATCTCAATTAACAACTTTGACCTACTCCTGGTATATAAAAACATACAAATCTTAATCCTTATGTAACATCCTATATGTTGACGCATATCTATATGCACTCAACCACATGATATCTCTCAATGTTCTTACTAATTCATATTCATTCCAACTATTTTATTCTCTCCTATTCCTATCATTCCCATTCCTAAATATAACAACCTTCTCATTATTAAGAAATATAATTAAACATTGAGAGAAGAGTTAAGAGTTCCTCATTCCAACTCCTCTACATAGCATGGGATTTGACATCATATATGATCCAATTCTATAGGCTTACTACAAATCACACCATGGATCATTACCTATGATTTTTCTCCAAGTAATAATTCTCTACATCTATAAACATTTATACTTGCAACTTTTTTTAAAACATGCATTTTTATTCTAAAAACAAATAAGGTTAATGTGAGAAATCCCCCTCTTTATCAATATTTGCTTGCTATCTTTGTTTTCCAATTGTTAATACAATAGTCTTCTTATCATTTTGTAGCTTGTTTTATCATTTTACAAATTCCTTTGTGGCATTGAGAAGCCCTCATGTTCCATTTGACTATGAAATGTTTTTTTATTCTTGTTTTGAGTTGTCTTTCCAATATTTTATCTGGTGCATCATTTCTCACTTTCTTGGAACAATTCCAGCCAAGCCCAACTTGGATTTTCTACATTTTCATCCCATAGTATCAAGATAAGCTTCATTAACTGCATCCTTTCCTTGCCTAATCTTGCCCCAACATTTTATTGGTTGTCTTGCCCTTTTTCCCAAGGATTCTTCCATCTTAGATATACTTTGAGTTGTATGGCTATGTTAGGATATTTAGACACTTATGATTTAGTTAATATAAACTTGGTCTAATGTTTCATTAGGTTAAAGTGTGTTTATTAGTGTGTTTATTTAGTATGCATTCATAATCCTATGGTTACAATATGTTCCCAACATAAAGTGATCTGGCAACTCATATTCTCCTCGATCTTAACAACTACATTGATCTGTGGCTTAGCACTCAATTAGTCCATGATCTCTATTTAAAGAACATGGAGGTTCATTTTCCAATGATTGATTGTGAGAAAATCTTTTTAATATATTTTCTTTTGTATTAATAAATTTCCTAAAGTGACCGCATTGGCTGGGGCCATGGATGGTTCCCCACAAGGGTTTTACCATGTAAAAACATCAATGTGTTGATCTTTGATTTTTTTTGGTGAGTAGTTACAGAAGGTTTTCATCCTATGTTGTAATACATGTTTTTCCGAACATGGTATTAGAGAACATTTGAAGACTCGTTCCCATTGTAGATCAATATCTTGAAGTTGTGTTTCCACATCTCTAATTTCTACTATTTTTGTACATTTTTGGGCCAAGAGGAATATTCAATTGTATCTGGAGCACTCATTTTCGTTTGGAACACTTTTTGTTTCACTTGAAAGGGTTTTCGTTTGCCTAATATACAACCATTTTAGTCAAATCGGAGGTATAAAGCCTGAATACGTCGCTTTCTAAATGTTTACAGAGATACTATTTCAGTTTTATATCTCGATTTTTTGTTTTTGTTTCTGGGTTACTACTCTTTCTGGTGTGTGGATTCTCTTTTCTCTGTGCTCTGTGCGATCTTGGAAAATCATAAATAGAGAGAAAAGTGTTTTCTTGTCTGTGTATTATCTTTGTCCTGCACTCTTTGTGAACTCGATAAATACAAAACAGAGGGAAAACTTGCATTTTCCGGGTAAGCTAACCGAGATCTAACCCTTGTTGGTTTCGAGAAGTGAATTTTTGTGTGTGTGTGAATGAATGAAAAAGGGTTTTATTGAGCATGCACTCCAAGTTTGTCTTCAACAACAACAACAACACCCCCAATCATCCTTCTTAGGACTATAATATGTTTTGCACTAGCTCATTTCCTTAAAAGTTGTTGTATTAAGTAAGAAGTCTTGAGTTCAAGTCTCTTTTTTGTTACTTTTTTTTGAAAAAGTTTATGCATTCATTGTAAAGTGAATTTAACTTAATTTCAAAAGTGAATCACTATTAAATAACTTTAATATTTTATTTCAAGTTATTTGTTTTGCATGCAACTTGCATTTATAATGTAACTTCATTGTAAAAGTAATTCTCATTTGTTTTATAAAAGTGGATCACTTCATAAGTAACTTATTTAAAAGTGAGATTATAGAAAAAGTTAGATAAGGAGGAGCATCACCACGTGGACCAACTTCTACTTTTCACATGGCTATTTGGTTATCGTTTATGCCTTTTTTCAAAATGACATAACTTTCACATCCGAAGTCCAATGTTAGTGCCATTTTTTTAAAACATCCTATTTTTTTGAGATATTTTCATATAGACCATAAGTTTCATCCTTTAAATCCATATTATATATATATATTTAATATGGCTTCTCCCAATGATCATTTTCTTACTAGCACCAACTACTTATCATGGAAATCCCATATGGAGGATTTACTAAGAATTAAGGGATTGTACTGAATTATCTTGGGAAAAGAACAAGAACCCACTAATGATGAAAATAAATTCAAATGAGATAATAGGAATGATTAAGCATGTGGACTAATCAAAATGTCCA
The DNA here is from genome assembly GCA_032191745.1 of Picea mariana. Classification (NCBI taxonomy): domain Eukaryota; kingdom Viridiplantae; phylum Streptophyta; class Pinopsida; order Pinales; family Pinaceae; genus Picea; species Picea mariana. Next base: position 196,212 of record JASDQU010102304.1, on the reverse strand, counting down.
TCTCTCCTGATTTAAGTTTTCACCTTCAAGGAATTAATGCCATCAATGAAGCTTGGGAAAAACTTGAATTTGTGTATGGAAAACACACTATTATTCGAGCCCACCAATTGGAAAATCAATTAATGGGTTTAATTCCAAATGATTTTCCTTGCATTGAATATACTTATCTAATTTCAAAACACTTAGAATTTAATGTATATATTGCAACATAGATCTAGAGGAAGATCGATGCATATATTTTATTCTTGCTAATCTTAGTAGTGCATATTCTATTTTTGTATCTACCTTTTATTCCACTAGAGAATATCTAGGGAGTGCCTGTAAAAAACCATCTCTTGAGCATTTTTTTTATTCTTTGATTCAAGTGAAAGATAAGCTTGTGAAAATTGGATTGATTAACACTGCAGTTACATCCAACAAAGCCTTAGTGGTCCAACAGAAAGTTAAATCTAAGAATGCCAAGAAGCAACATCCTCTCCACAAAAACAAGAAAAACAAGGGTCCCAAACCCTCTCCACTAGCTTCTTCTCTTATTAGTGACAAAGGAGAAAAATCCAAAAGTAATAAGGCTAACATACATTGCAAATTTTGTGGGAAATATGATCACATGGAGTCTAAATGTTTTAAAAAGATGGAAGCCTTAGAAGAACAATGAATAAGCACAACATCAATATGGATTCTTCTTATTCTTCTTCTCATGGGCATGCACTTTCTTCTTTTGGTTTCTCCTTCAATTCAAATTCTACTTCTTCTTCTCATGAATGGCTTATTGATTCTGGAGAATCTTATCATTATTGGACATAAGCCATCAATTGCGAAAATTACATAGTAAATCACACTCCCACAAAGGCTCTAAAAAATATAACACTAGAAGAAGCATGGAATAAAATTAAGCCATATGTAAGCCACTTCCATACATTTTGTAGTGTACCATGGGCTCACATTCCTGATGAGAAAAGGAAATATTTAAGCCTAAAAGTGAGAAGTGTATTTTTGTTGGATATACTGAAAATGTCAAAGGTTTCATACTTCTTTAACCTCATTCCAATGAAATTATTATTTGCAGAGATGTAAAAAAAAATTGATGAAAATATCTTGGCCTGTGAGCCTAATTCGACATTTGTGCCATCTTTGACCTATGAACCATCTACAATGTTTGTGCCATATTTTGTTCCTATTATGGTTTCTTCTTCAGATGATGATGAAAGTGAGGATGAAAATCCACCTCTCCCATGTTAAGGTTTAAGATATTATTAGGTTTCTTTTCAATTTACTAGATAACCATATCATAGATAGGATCACTGAGATAAACGCAATCACAAGATACACAAGATTTATCCCGGGAAACCCTCATGGGGGAGAAAGCCTAGAAAAAACTTCCTTAATATAGATAGCCAATACAATGCCAAGACAATAAACCAAACACTAGAGAATATCCTCTACTGATCAATGTGCCTCTCTCTTCCTTCTTCTCCCAACTGCAACTACCAAACTTGTGCACTAAGTGAGAAAATGAGTGAGTGATCAAATGAGGCATTCATTTCCTTTATTTATACAAACTGGCAGGTGTTGGAAAGGTGTCTCTTCACTGGGCAGGTCTAACTTTTCTTCTTAGTGGTTAAAACCACTTTAATTAGCCTGGAGGCCGACTTCTCAATTTGCAAAATATATTTAGTGTTTGACCAATCCACAAAAGGGGATTGATCTAATGAATAATAACTCAATAATAAATGGAATACTCTTTGTAGTTACAATATTTCAACACTCCCCTTTAACAAGAAGGGTATTCTACAACATCATCAGCAGAGAGAGAGGGAAGCAACATCAACAACATCTGGAACGCTGAATGACATATATATAAATCATCATAATGTTTTCTCATCATCAATATCATCATCCACATCAAGGATCTGGAATGGCATCATCATCATCTTCATTAACATGGATTAGTATAACACTAATACATCATCATCATCAATAACAACACAAGGCTAATACAACATCAACAACAATAGTATCATAGCATGAAGGCTGGAGCATCATCAAAAACAACAGAATCACAACACAAAGGCTGAAGCATCATCAAAATCAACACTAGGATGGAAATATTTATCACGAAGCTAGCATCTAAACAACATCAACACGAAGCTGGAAATCTTCAACATGAGGCTGGCATCTCAACAACATCAACACGAAGCTGGAAATCTTCAGCATGAGGCTGGCATCTCAACAACATCAACACGAAGCTAGAAATCTTCAGCACGAGGCTGGCATCTCAAAAACATTAGTACGAAGATAGAAATCTTCAGTATGAGGTTGGAATCTCAACAAAATAAGCACGAAGTGAGAAATCTTCAACATGAGGCTGGAATCTCAACAACATCAACACAAATCTGGATATCTTCAGCATGAGGATGGAATCACAACAACATCATCATGAAGATGGAAATATTTAGGACAAGGTTAGCATCACAACAACATCAAAATGAATCTGGAAATATTCAGCACGAGGTTGGCATCACAAAAACATCAACACGAAGATGGAAATATTCAACACTAGGATGGCATCACAACAACATCAACACAAAGCTGGAAATATTTAGCACTAGGCTGGCATCACAACAACATCAACTCGAAGTTGGAAATATTCAGCACTAGGTTGTCATCAACACTACTCCCCCTTTCGAGGGAGGTCCTTTCGGACTACACCAAGATTATCTCAAAAGTGATCAAACTTTACATGAGATAGAGGCTTGGTCAACACATCAACAACCTATTCAACTGTGCTAACATACTGGAGTTTTATGGATCTTCTCTGCACCATATCACGAATGTAATGATATCATATATCTATTTGTTTTTACTTGTCATGGAACACAGGGTTCTCTATCTTTTTTATGCAACTCTGGTTATCACATAGGATCATGGTTGCTTCCATCTCTAGATCGAATAGACTTGTCAAAAACTTATGAAGCCATATGGCTTCACAACTGGCGGAACATGAAGCAATGTATTTTGCTTCTGTTGTTCTGAGAGAAATTCTTGAGTGCTTCCTACTCTACCATGAGATCATGGCTGACCCTAGACTGAAACAACATCCTAAAGTGTTATTTCTGTCAGAGACACTTCCATCCCAATCAGAATCGGTATGTCCACTCAGTATGAAGTCATGATCTCCATTATAACTGATAACACAATCTAATGTACCCTTAAGGTACCTCATCACATTTTTTGTAGCAACCAAGTGATCGCGTCTGGGCTCTACCAGAAATTGACTCAAGGGGTTCACAAAAAAACATATATATGGCTTGGTGTTTGTCAGATACATCAACGATCCAATGATCTATCTATACAACATAGCATCAATCAATTCTAACAAAGTGTCAACCAAGAGATTCAACTTTGTTTCCATGGTTTTATTCATGGATTTGCACTCCAAAATATCAAATCTGTTCAGTATTTCAACTGCATAATTCCCTTGGTTAAGGAATATCTTCTCTGGCCTCTGCCAGACCTCAAGATCTAAGAAATATTGCATTAGGCCAAGGTCTTTCATCTCAAATTCCGTGTCAAGCTTCTTCTTACAATGAGTGATGACATTTTCTTCTTCAGTTAAGAATAATTCATCCACACACAACAAAAATATAACAGACTCATCATTCATAACCTTGAAGTAGAGGTTAGAATCAACTTTACTCTTGGTAAAGCCAAAGCTCGTCAGGAAACTGTCAATCCTTCCATACCAAGATCTAGGAGCTTGCTTCAATCCATACAAATCCTTCTTCAACTTGAATACATGAGTCTTCATGTATTTAACTTCAAAACCTTGAGGTTGTTCTATATACACTTCTTCTTCAATGACACCATGTTAAGGTTCAAGATATTATTAGGTTTATTTTCAATTTACTAGATAACCATAGCATAGATAGGATCACTGAGAGAAACACAATCACAAGATACACAACATTTATCCTGGGAAACCCTCATGGGGGAGAAAACCCATCAAAAACTTCCTTAATATAGATAGCGAATACAATGCCACAACAATAAACCAAACACTAGAGAATATCCTCTACCGAGCAATGTGCCTCTCTCTTCCTTTTTCTCCCAATTGCAGCTACCAAAATTGCACACTGAGTGAGCGAATGAGTGAGTGATCAAATGAGGTGTTGGCTTCCTTTCTTTATACAAACTAGTAGGCACTGGAAAGGTGTCTCTTCACTGGGTAGGGCCGACTTGTCTTCTTAGTAGTTAAAACCAATTTAATTATCCTGGAGGCTGACTTCTCAATTTGCATAATATATTTAGGGTTTGACCAATACACACAAGGGGATTTGTTCAATTACAATGCCTAACATGATCAATCCACAAAAGGGGATTGATATAATGAATAATAACTCAATAATAAATAGAATACTCTTTTTATTTACAATATTCCAACATCCCTACTCACCTTCCTCTAAATGAGTCGATTGAGCATGATATTGCACCATCACCATCGCTTTCAAGATGTATCCATTCGACACGAAAAACAACTGGTGATCCTTTATATCAACATCAAATGCATCCACCGTTATATAAAGCCTCTTGTATTTTGGATCAAGTTTCAAAGACTCGTGATTTACAAACATTTGTAGAAGCTTCATTTCATCCATATTGGGACACAACAATGAATGAAGAGTATTTCTCTTTAATACTGAACAATAATTGGGATCTTGTACCTCTTTTGAAAGGAAGAAAACTTGTTAGATGTAAATGGGGGTATAGAACTAAGTATGTATCATATGGAAGTGTTGACAGACACAAGGCCTGGCTAGTTTCCAAAGGGTTCTCTCGAGTTGAAGGCATTTACTATAATGAAATATTTTCTCCCATCACCAAAATGAATTCCATCCATCTTGTTATATCCCTTGCTTCCTCACATAAATGGGAGGTCCATCAGATGGATGCTAAGTCCACCTTCTTGAATGGGGATTTGCAAGAATAAATATACATGAGAAAACCTCATGGATATGTCTAGAATGACTCCATCCTTGTTTGTCACCTTAAGGAATCTCTTTATGGTACTAATCCAACTCCTAGAACTTGGTATGCCAAAATGGATAGCTTTCTTCTTGACACTGGTTTTTCTATATGTCATTCTGACCCTAATGTATATACCAATAAAGTAGGAATCCATATCATAATACTTATTCTTTATGTTGATGACCTTATCCTTACTGGTATTGACCCTAGAATTTTAACCCTTGTGAAATCTAGCCTCAAAAATAAATTTGAAATGACAAACTTAGGCTATTTTCATTATTTTATTGGCATCAAAGTATTGCAAAGCAAGGAAGGAGTTTTTATTTCCCAGTCTAAGTATTCTTGTGACCTTATAGTTTAGTTTGGGATACATTATAGTTCAGGGGGGACTCAACTAAAAGCATACTTCGGTATGTACAGGGTATAGTTTAGTTTGGGATACATTATAGTTTAGGGGGGACTCATTTGTTGGTTGGTTTCACTGATTTGGATTGGGCCGACGAACCTGATGATAAAAATTATATTGTAGGTTATGTTTTAATCATTGTTTTTGGACCTATCACTTGGTCTTGTAAGAAAAAATAGGTTATTTCTCTATATTTAATAGAAGCATAGTACTGAGCAACGATTAATGCAAGTCAAGAAGCCTTGTGGATTCGATAGATCCCTTCACAGTTTGGATTCCAACAACAACATTTGACCACCCTTTGGTGTGACAATCAGTGTGTCATGAAGCTCACCAAAGATATAGTTCAATATCATTGCAACAAGCACATCGAGATACACATGCACTTCATTAGAAAACTCACTCATGATCAAGTTATTGAAGTGTTATTTTTCCCTATAGAAGATCAAGTTGAAAACATTTTCACAAAATATCTTAGAGAAGTGAAGTTTTCCAAACTTCGATCTATGTTAGGAGTTCAAGAAGTTGTCATTAAGGGGGGATATGATCCAATAACACCTTCCTTATCATATTGTGTCACCTTTGTAAATCCTTCAATCCTATGTCAAGTTTTTCTTAAGGGGGGATGTTAGGATATTTAGACACTTAGGAGTTAGTCAAGATCAACTTGGTCTAATGTGTCATTAAGTTAATTTTTTTTTCTTTAGTATGAATTTTTAATTTGACGATCACAATATTTTCTTGACATAGAGTGATATGAAGACTCATATTCTCCTCGATATTAACGACTACATTGATCCATGGATTAGCACCCGATTGTTCCATGATATCTATTTAAGGAGCATGGAGGGTCATTTGTTGATGATCGATTGTGAGAAATTCTTTGTAATATATTTTATTTTTCATTAATAAATTGCCTCAAGTGACCACATTAGTTGGGGTTGTGGATGTTTCCCCACATGCATTTTACCACGTAAAATCATCGGTGTGTTGATCTTTGATATGGTTGTCTGAGTGGTTACTGAAGGTTTTCATCCTTTGTTGGAAAAATTGTGTTGTCAAACAATTGATATGCAATAGGAATGTTCTAGAAGAAAGGATGATGAAATCCCTTCTTACTCTATTCTTTCTTTTCCTTTTTCTTATCTCTCCAAGATTTTTAAAAATCTAATCTTCCTTTTCTCTGGTCAGACAAGTATTTATCCTTCCTTATTGTATTTTCAATAGTTTTAGGTTCCTCAAGATAGATTTTATCTTTGTATAATGTAGGTATTCCACTTAGTATCCTTTGTATCTTCACCTTATCCTCTTTAATATAGCTCACATATCTCAATAACTCCAAAAACTTCTTCTCATATTCTTCCATAGTCAGGTTTCCTAGCTTGAGTTTGAAATATTCCTGCATCTTCTTGTCATAGTAATGTTTAGAAATATGATTCTTTTGGAAATACTTGAATTGTTTCCAGTAAATTCTCCTCTCATTGATGTTCTTAACTTGTATTAGTCGGTCCCACCAAATATAACCTTTCCCTTGTAGGTTGTATATAGAAATTCTAGCTTCTAGATTGGATGAATAGTTGTGTAACTTAAAAAGTACTTCTTTATTCCTAGCAACCAAGCTTCAACATCCTCTCACCTCTTGTTTTCACCATAAAATTTGGTGTATTTATCTTACTAATATATCATTGCAATTGGTTTTGCACATACCTCCTCCTTTGATGTTTGTATGGAGACACTTTTGGGCTTCTTTGTGATTATTCAAATGCATACAAATTCCTTGCTAAATGTCCCAATGAGTAATGATTTCTTCAAGTTATAGTAGTGTTTCTTGAATACCAGTATCTTCCATGGTTTTCTCTTCTTAAATGGACTTTGCATCCTTCCTTATACCTTAAGCTTGATCCATTCTTCATTTGATTTTGAAAATGATTTAAGATTCGTAGTAACTAAGTGTTCAAATGTTTTTTCTCCTCTTAAGCTTTCAACATCCTCTCATTATCAACTCTACATCTCTACACCTCCATCTTCAAACTCCTTATAGTTTTGAATAGATACAATAAATCCATTCTCTTTCCATGCTCGTTAGACTCTATCTCTTCTACACATATATTCATGCCTTTAATTAATTCTTTGTGGATGTCAAGTCTTTGTCTATATTTCATCTCTCCTCTTCAACAATATTCTTCAATTTTATTCTTTAATTATCCTTTCTATATCCCTGACTCTACAAGAAATGTGCATACAAGAAAAATTGTTATTTACACATCAATTCTATGTTTGTAACACATTTTTTTTAATTATGGAAAATATATGCACTGGATCAAGTTTTCCTATCAAGGTTACAAGTTTTTTCTTCTTAATGTTTGAAGAATTATGAAGCAGTTCTCCAAGATCTAAGCCAACAAAATTATTCCCATATTAATTAACCTTCCAATGACTACATCCATACCCATATTAGGCTTCTAAACTAGGATTTATGGCTCTATACAATCCTTTCTCCTCAAGGACATTATGTCGAACGCTTAGTCTACAACTACATTTTCCAAAATTTTCAAAGCGCTAACATTGAAATTCAGACATTTCTTCACTTATGCCTCCATAAGCTACCCAAATACTCTAACTTCCTTCCAATTGGGTAATTGTAGTACCTAGTTCAACTTTTGCAAACTTAAGAATTTTTTTCACCAATTCTTCTCATGGAGAAATTTCAGCAAACACTTATCACATATGTTGTAATTTCTTCATATATAATTGAATTCTAGCCCATATGGCCCCAGTTCTATAACCAATAGATATGAAACCATTTTGTAACATACCCAACCATATAATTAAGCCAACATCAACATTTTTCCATGGAACTGATAGGAAAATAAAACTAAACAACGAAATATACAATGCTCACAACAATCTAATTTAATACCTGTGAGTATGATCAACCATATCTACACATAAAACATATTTCCCACTCTTACATTTAATAATAACATATGATACATGGAAATTATAACAATATCCATAACCAATACTTCCCCAAAAAGGTAATTACATTTTTTCCATGATTCTAGCCTCTTCTAAGGAATTTTTTGTAGGGGCTAGTCAACTCCATCGACTAGACCCAATGGTTGACTAAGAGCTAGTCGGTCGACTGTTGAAGTCATAAGTATAAGTCAGTTGAGGTATCTGTTAACCGACCGACCCAAGAAGTTAAGTAGTTAGAACTGCCTGGTAATTAGATATAAAAGTATAAATAGACAAGCTCGATGAGAGACAATGTAATCTATTGTGTTGTATTGATATATCATATAAGAAAGTGTTGTTCTTTGGGATTCCACTACTTGTGTATGTCTTCATCTATGTCTACATGTATTTATTCTATTTTTTCCTATGTAAGGAACTAATTTTCCCTAGATTACAACATTGGTTCCTTTTCCAGTAGTTCTATACCTAGGCATGCAGAAGGTTACATAAATGTTAACTCTACAAGACATACGTGAATGGTAGGAGAAAAAAATTGATAATTACATCAAGATTTGTGCACGCAGAAACAACCTTTCATTAGCAGAAGCATGATCATGATTCTTCTCCGAGACTCATGAAACATTTCCAGAAGCCATCCAAGAATCCTTGTTTAAGTACATCAACAAACCAAGCAATGTGTAATTTAATAGCCGACGAGAAATTAGGCCTCAAGATGACGAAAATAGGATGAACGAATTTGCACGACTGGTTTGAAAGAATTTTCAAAGATTATATCTTAGAGTAAGCCATTGAAGATCGAACATCCCTTGATAAAATAAAATAAAAATTCCACACCGACTTGCACGAAGGATTCTTGTGTATTGTTATGACACTGCCTCACAAATTCCTCCTCATCAAGGGAGTTAGTGACATTGTGGAATACTGACCTCAACTAGGTACACCGCTACCAAATAAAAAAATTGAAGAAAGGGACAAAGAGTGGGAAATATTTCTCGATGCAAGGTGCAAGGAAACAAGACAAGCCTGGGACTACTTTATGAGAAAATGAACATGTCCAACACCACCAACTTCGAGTAAGTTGGTTCGACGATGGGGGATTGGTCGAAGTTGTGAGATGTCCCAAGAAAATCATACCAGGAGTTTTGATTACTGAAGTATAAATGTCATCAAGAGGAAAACAAGCAGATAATCAAACTACTGACATCTAGAGATTGGAACGGGATAAAAGGAAAAAAGAAAAGAGAAGAGTTTCATAACTAATGGAATAGTCAAAATTCAAATCGAAAAGTGATTGGGGAGGTTCATCCTGATAAAGTGCATGAGCATTCTGAGTCTAAAATAAATCCACCAGAGTTGGCAATAACAACATTCATGGCGACCCCTGATAGAAGAAGTGATGCACAATTGATAGAGGCTAGAACAAATTCCTATCAACCGGAAGACCAACCTAAAAGCATGGATTACGAAGAGTCAAGACCAACGATATGCTCTTTCCCCATTCGAAAAAATATCCTGCGAATAAAATAGTTCCTCCAACAAAGACTTTATATCAACAACCAATACACAAGATTATGGTAGAGAACTGACAAGCATGGAAACCTATGAGACACCTTCATTGTTGAGCCATGAAAAAATGAAGCTAAAAACATGCTCATCCAAATCAAGGATCTCACCGACTCAACCCCCCTACCAAATCTAGTATCAAGAAAAGAAAGTAATTTAATAAATCAGAGTTGTGAACTGACACGACCATTGAAGCAATGTTTAGTCGAGTACAAAGACCAAAGTTCCCATACCGAAGAAATAATTTCCATAGTCAACAAGAAGTAGTTGTTTCTCGAATATCATTCGGTAGAAGACCGACCGATAAAAGAGGCGATGCAAGAAAAACAAACTAAAAACTCGACAACTCAGTCGAAAAGTGTGGTAACCCAAAAAGTGATTTTTCCTAAAATGAAAATAAAAATGGGATTTAATCACATCCTGATTTTTCCTAAAATGAAAATAAAAATGGGATTTAATCACATCCCCACCTATGAGGGAGATGAGGACCCAAAAATACATTGGTTTTTGTGTGAGAAATTATGGGATGCTACGGATGTCATAGATGAAGAGAAGCATATGGCACAATTTGGTGTTTGACATAGAGCTTTAACATGGTTTATGAATTATGCAGAAAATCAGAATCACTCAAAATCAGAAATAAAAAAAGTTTCCTAAAATTATTCAAAGTTCACGATGTCACACACTTGGCTGATAAAAAATTGAAAGAAATAAAACAAAGACTAGGCGAGTCGGTCCTAAGAATATGAAAAAAGATTCAAAGATATTTTGAGCCAAATTCCAACCACGATCGATCTGAGTTTGTTAGTACAATGGTACGTAGTTGGTATTCTACAATTAATTCATTCACCATTACGTATGTACAAAATAACTACCTATGAATATGCATTACAAAAATCACAGTGCGTTGAGTCGGATGATGGCAGCCCGTCGACCGAAAGATTGGAAGAAAAAATAGAGGATTTGAAACAAACCATAAAAAATCTATCCATAAGAAGAAATGAATTATGGTGTACTACGTGTTGTGAAGAAGGACATACAAAGGATACTTGTAGCCTCACTGATCACCCGCGAGTAACAACACATGCTCACAAAGTACAAGATCAATATTGTAATATATGTGAAGCATTAATCGACCATGATGTGCATTATTTCCCACAAAATTTAAAGAACCGTAAGTGGTGTCATATCTATGAAACTCATAGTCACAGAACATCGGAATGCTATTTAAATGCATTAAATCGAGCCAATGTACAAACAATGTATCATACAAAAGATACTAACCAAACTAATAATTACAGTCAAAGAAATGATTACTACGGTCGAGGACAAGGACGTAGTGTTCGATGTTGATTCGAAGGCTATGGTCAGGTTCGGGGTCAACCCTACTATTACAATTGCTGGAAGGATGAGCATATTAGCCCAGAATGTCCGATAAAAGATGGGATCAACCTAAATTTTTGTAATATAAGTGGCTTCAACGACCATTCACTTGAATATTGTATAATGGTACTTGACAATATTATGACTAGAAAAAATGTCAATCTTCTACAGGAAGTATCAAAAAAAGAAATATTCAATTCGAAAAAATTAAATATAATCACAATATTTGGTGTTGGGAGAGATATTATCAATACCCCTTCACAAGACCAGCTGAGAGGGAAGGCTAGAATCTTCTCAAATCCAAACAAAGAAGAAAAAATTATGAGGGAAGCCATTATATTCTTCAAGAATTCTAACCAAGACTAGCTAAATAAAGGAAGACAAAATAATGATACTATACAAGAATTCCTACAATTGTTAAAGGAAAAATAGTCAGTTGGTCGATTGCTAGAATTGATCAACATATTAAGAGAACATAAAGAAGGACAAAGAACTTCCAAGGATGTAAGGAAACTCTCTTGTCAGAATAAATATTATGACCCACGAGTCAATATATAAATCAATGAAGTATTAATCAAACAAGTAGATGTCGATTTCAGATCTCAAGTCAATATCTTACTTCGAGAAACATGGATAAGAATGGATCAACCCACATTAGCATCAACTATTAATTACCTCCATCTAGAAGATCAAATACCGATAGAGCCCATCGATATACTTAGAAATGTCAAAATCAAATTATGGGTATACCGACTATTGGAAGCAGGTCGAATCAGAAAGAAAGACTATTTTTGGAATAAAGGCATGCAAGAGGAAAGCGACAGCTGGAAGGAAAACTAGCACGCACATATGCATAAAAGACCTAACAATGCTAGGGTTAGGTTTTTTGTAATACATTGTAATGGATGATGAGCCAAACACACACCCACACACACATATATATATACCTAGGAGGTTGAGAGAGAGAGAATGGGTGAAGAGGTGGAAGGGTTTTGAGGGAGTGTTACTCACGTGAGAAGGAGTAACTAGTTGGTAACACCACTGTAATACACTTCAATTTTGTAAGTTGTTGATATGTAGAGGATCAGAAGGGAAGATCTTGAGGGTTACATCACATGTTGAGGAGCCTGGTGTGATCTAGTCCACTTCATAATAGATCTCAACCCGACTGAGAACGAGTTGTAAAGCGCATGGTGCTATAGTTTTGGAACCACCATAATAAAAGAGCTTCAGAGACAGATCTTTGTGGACATATCCCAGGATGGGGTGAACCACGGTAAAACCCATGTTATGTGATTGAATGTTTTTATCTCTTTTACTGTCTATGAGAAGACGTTAGAATGATGTATGAATGAATTAATGGATCTAGTTACACTACATGCATGAATGAGGATGATAGTATATTTCTTTAATTATAGGATAGAATTTAGAGCGCTCATTTCACAGATCTCGTTTCAGTCCTAGACTGCAAGCACTTGAGTATTGCAGTCACCCATTAAGACTATCTTAGGCGAGACTGCGCAGTGCACTCTATGCGTTGCGTTGTCTTTTGGTTTACCAGGAGGGCCGATAGTTTTAGAGGATTTGTTGGATCCCCAGTAGAATTGAACCTGTATCAAATTGTGTTAAAGGTATAACTCAGATAAGCAACCAACAAATGGTTCTGTTGCTAGTTGGAACATCATATGATTGAGTGGATGCAATCTATTGAAGATATGTCAAAAGAATGGTTGATTTGTTGAAGATCTATTAAAAGAATGTAAGATTTGTGAAAGGCGTGTCAAAAGAATACCAAATCAGATGACAAGAAGGTGAGAGAATGCGCCGCTAGAAGGGGATGTTGAGACCATGGAATCCCACAAAAGTAGAGATAAAAAGCTGGTTGAAGACAAAGAAGCTAGAGTTTGCATAGCAAGATAACAGAAACCCTAGAGTAACACCGCGCAAATATCTTGAGAAATATGTGTTTACTGATTTGCATGAAGTATTTTTTTGTGATTTTCCACACTTATTGCAAGAGTGGATATTGAGGTTGAAAGACAATCATGCAACAAATGAAATCCAAAAGTTAGAGTGGACCTCAGTTCATATCGTGCAGTTACAACAGGTGAATAACAAATTCACCCGTGCAGTATATTTTTGGTTCGACAATATTGACGTAGCAGGTTTTATAACAAAATTTTTAGTAGATACCGCGAAGTCATACAGTGCAGTGGAGCAAGATTTTCTACATGGGCCTTGAGGAAGGTATATTAGATCGTTGTATAATTATATTAAGATATTTCTCTATAACAAAGGTGTCATGACAATGGAGTCTGACATCTAAACTTCCCCGCGTGCATGGGGGAAGGGGGGAAGCACTGACAGAAAAAGGATAAATGGAAGGAGAAATGGATAAAGAAAATAAGGAGGAAGCCTTGGACCCAATCATGATGGACAAAGACCAGATCAAGCATATCATGGTGACAACTGGAAATACACGCAGTGGAGTACCCTACCAATACAAAGTGAACACCAAGAAGAGAGGCATAGCCGCGAGGGAAGGCTTGGAAAGTGATGAAGAGGAGGTAGAGGATCTCTGGACTGTGGAGAAGATTGAGGAAATCCTACGCACGACATATGAGAGGAAGACAAGAAGTCCAAGAGAAGGAATAGAAGGCAAAAATCCTATCCATATTAATGTCAGTGTGGAAACCATAAACCCATGTGTGACTAACACACCAAAAAGAACACCACCATTTCGAAAACCAAATTTCGGGAGAAGGAAGACAACAGGAAGTACATCTACACAAGGAAAAACAACTAGTGGATCTAGTTCAGGAAGCATTAGTCAAGTATCTGCATCGCACGGAGTTAGTAGTTCAACATTCAGGATGGAAGGACATGATCCCACTATCAGGTTACCAAAATTCAAAAGGAGAAGCGTCGGAGGACCTAGAGAAGCACTTGTTTATCTGTGAAAAGACATGGGAAGAAAAATATATCACAGACAAGGACACTAAACTTGCACAACTAGCTATCACACTAAGGGATCGCGCATTGGATTGGTATATGAGTGTTTCCACAAACAATCCACCAGGGACAACCAGAACAATCGTGGATATCAAGAAGTTGCTGATAAATGAGTTTCAGAAGCCAAGTTTAGAGGACTAGTACGTGAACGAGATGATAGAAAATAGAAAGAAACCAGGAGAATCTGTATGGGAGATTGACCAGATATTCAAGCGACTAAAAAGAAAAATGAAATATCTCATGACAGATATGCAACACAGGCACTTGTTCGTCAATTCACTATTATCACACTTAAAATATCCACTACAACAATAGAAGTTTTAGATGCAAGCATAGGCTCTACAGGAAGCCCTACAACTAGAAGAAAAACAATATCCGGAGATAGATCTATCCATGTAAGAGTTGAAGGAAGATCTAAAGAACTTAATGTTCCAGCTAAACTAGAACAAAAGTAAGCACAAACAAGAAGTAGTTTGGTGTACCACATGCAGGACAGAAGGACACCATAAGAACGAATGTCCAACATTTGCACAGTACATGGAAAATTGAATGTCAAATCCGTTACCAACAGGAGGACTATGGTGCTAAATATCTAAGAAACAGGGCCACGATCAATATCACCGCCCAATGATGCAGAATTACCAGACAGTCCCAAAGATTTCATACTGCAACTTTTTCAAGTCAGTAAGCCATGACAACAAAGACTGTAGAACCATGGAGTTGATGAGAGAGATGAAATCAAATGCATATAGTGTGGAGGAAGAAATGATGACCAAGCAATCCACACCTCAGTTTAAACAGGTACCAACCCCATACAACATTGTGCAACAACCATATAACACAACACAACCACAATACAACGCAGTGCAACCCCATTACAATATCGCACAATATAACCAGGCGCCTCAGTATAATGCTCCACAAGGGGATCAAGCTGTCTACAGAGGTAGAGGATGAGCAAGAGGAGGCTTTGGAAGAGGTAGAGGACCAATGGTATGTCACAACTGTCAATAGACAAGACATTATGCAAGAGAATGTCCACTTCCACCAGCGACTTGTATGTATTGTCGTGCATCGGATCATGACATGGAATAATGTACTACATTATTAGGGAATATCCAGGAAAAGAGGAATCAAAACAATTAGAATTTTTAATGGATTTCAGTAGAAGTGAGGGATGAAGGAAGAAACATCAACATAGTTACACGCGGAGGAGCTAAAACAGGAAACGACGCAGTACGACAAGAGCCAGTAAAATACCAATGGGTAAAGAAGAATGCCAAACCAAGGAAGCATTTTGATGCATAGAATGAGAAGGAGATATTTAAGAAATCCAGACAAGAAATTTTGAAGCATGACATTGCATCAACCTCAACCACGCAGCATAGTAAGGAAGTATGAGACTACGAGATGCCTCCATCGTTGGATCATACCAAAGAAATGCATCCTCTGGGACAAGTAAGTACAATCAAAGGATTTTTACAATCATGTGTAAAATTACTAAGTGACCCATGCTCTGTCAAATTATTAAAAAATATATTAGAAAGATGTAGCATAGAGACAGAAGGAAATCTAGAACAAAAAGCAGTCAATCACCTGCATAAAAGGAGAAGAACAAGTAGGGAGTTCAAGATGAATGCCAATATTGGAGATTTCAACATGGGAGATATCATACTAGATATAGGATCCGAAGTCAATGTATTACCCAAGAAGACATGGAAATGTATGGGAGAGCCCACATTAAGATATTCACTTGTTCAGCTGAAATTGGAAAATCAACACAGAGTTCTACCAATAGGTAGGTTGAAAGGAGTGACAGTAGACCTGGATGGAATGTGCACTAAAGTTGACTACGAAGTAATAGAGATAGTGTATGACACAACACATTACCCAACATTCCTCATCTTGGATTTGGTGTTTGATAACCAGGCCATAATCAACTTAAAGACATGAAAAATGACCTTTGAGTCAGAAGAATACAAGGTCATTGCACCATTAGACCCATCGGAAGGGGAAAGGTTCGTAGAGCCTACTTGCTTGGACTTGGAGGAAATTAGCTCGTTGTACATAACAACTGCACGATATGAGGATTACGTAAACCCAAATGTAGATGGGATACTCAGTTGGTGGAGCATTACTTCATGTGCGTCAGACTCAGATACAGGTTTAGAGAACTAGCAAGAGAGGATACACGAAGTTTCCATAAGAAGATGCATAAGAATAGACTGCGTAGTAAGATGGGTAGGTACAAAGATAAGGGAACCACCCAGTTTCCATGGGGTAAACGATCTAGAAGCATTCTTGACACGTTATGAAGATAAAGTGTTAGAAAATCAAAGACCCTTAGCACTAGATATAACACTCAAGGCCACACCCACAAGATGGTGGGGTGCACACAAGAAAACAATCAAGGGATGGTACCAATGTAAGAAGTTACTGCGCATAAGGTTTGGTGCAGAATAGATAAGCAACCAACAACTGAAGTATGATGGATAGGGGGCACCAGAGGAACACTTGGAGAAGTGAAGAACGTTGTGGAAAATGACACCCCTAGAGGAATGGCCTCATCATTTTGTACACACCTTAGAGGGCATCCCAACAAAATGGTATACGTTCTAGGAACTGCGCAAAGGAACTACGAGTTGGACAGTACTACAACAAAAATTTACAATCACTTTCTCATTTGAACATGAGAACTGCAACATAGATGCAACACTTAAACAAATAAGAGGGGTGATATTCATTAAGGAATCAGAAGTCGAACTCATAACAGAGGAACAACAACGGAACAGACAGACAATGCAAGAATTGTTGTCATGCTACCATGTGTAGGAAGAAGTACCAGATGAAGATGATCCATGCGATATTCAGATTGAGGAAGATGAAGGAAAAATAGAAGTGGAATTTGCACCTCTAGAATCAGAATTAATTGTTGCGTCAATCAAGGTAAAGAGAGTCAACATTGGGACAGTTGAGAATCCCAAAATGGCTAGCATTGGAGACTACTGGGATGAGAAAACAGTGGAAAGAATAACAAATTTACTATGCGAGTATAAGGACATGTTCCCCACAATGTTCATAGAAATGAAGGGCATAGAAGGAGATCTAGGTGAAATGAAGATACCACTCAGAGTTGAGGAAAGACCGATCAGACAACGACCATACATACTAAATCCAATATATAAACAAAAAGTCAAAGCTGAGATTGATAGGATGCTCAAAGATGGAATCATAGAACCTGTGGAAGAATCAGAATGGATAAGCTCGATGGTAGTTCAAGAGAAAAAACAAGGCGGGATAAGAATATGCATTGACTTGAGGAAGTTGAATGATACATGCCTACATGACCCATTCCCTACACCGTTCACGGATGAGGTGTTGGAGAACATAGGAGGACATGAAGTTTATTCATTTACTGACGGATTTTCAGGATACCATCAGATCAAGATAGCATCGGAATTCAGATACAAGACCACTTTTTCTACATTATGGGGATCCTACCAGTACATAGTCATGCCATTTGGACTGAAGAATGCACCATCAATATTTTCCAGAGTAGCCATAGCCGCATTTAAAGAATTTATCCACCAGTTTCTAGAGGTATACTTGGACGATTGGATTGTCTATAGTTTGTTGAAAGACCATGTAGAGGTCTTGCGGTTGATGTTAGAAATATGCAGGCAGTGCCAGATATCGTTAAACATCAAGAAGTGAATCTTCGGAACATCGTTTGGGATACTATTGGGCCATATAGTATGCAAGCAAGGTTTACTGGTAGATCCTTCCAAAATCACAGTAATCATTAACTTGCCTCCACCAAAAATAGTCTGTCAACTAAGAGCAACATTGGGACACACAGGATACTACAAAAAAATTATAAAAGAGTATGCGCAGATCACCACGCCAATGGAGAAACTGCTAAGAAAAGATAAAAAGTTCCTGTGGAATGAAAATTGTCAACACAGTTTGGATAAGATGAAATAAAAGATGGTAACCACACCAATACTAGTATTCCCAGACTGGGATAAGACATTCCATGTACATGTAGATGTATCATCCATAGCACTTCGATTTATTTTGGTATCACTTGGATTTATTTTGGCACAACCAGGAGAAGGAGAATTGGATCATCCTGTAGTGTTTGCTATCAGAAAACTATCAGAATCGGAGCATAACTACAACACTACCAATAGGGAAGGCCTAGCCATGGTCTATGCACTTCAGAAGTTCATACATTACTTACTAGAGAAACATTTCAATATTTTCATAGACCATTCAACGCTCAAATACCTAGTCAACAAGCCAGTGTTGGGGGAGAGAATTTGCAAATGACTACTACTCTTCCAAGAATTTGATTTTGGAGTAATAGTCAAGCTAGGGAAGATGAACGCAGGACCTGATCACCTGTCAAGGGTCACGAATGGGGAGGAACCTACAAATTTAAAGGACAACTTTCCGAACACAATGTTATTTTTAGTCCAGATCGTCGATGATTACTTCGCAGATATCATCCAGTACTTAAGTACAGGGACTGCGCCATAGGAATATAACACCACACAGAAGAAAAACCTAGTAGTCCAGGCTGTAGATTATCAACTAATCACAGGACACTTATACAAAATGGGCGTAGATAGCATCTTGAGAAGATGTGTGCTAGAACATGAAAGACCAAGGATTTTAGTAGAATCCCATGAAGGAATAGTGGGAGGGAACTATGCAGGAAAAGCTACCGTGCAAAAGGTCTTGCATGCAGGACTATGGTGGTTGACCATTCACAGAAACTCAAAAGAGTATCAAAAATGCAATGTATGTCAGAGGGTTGGTAAACCGAATAGAAGGGACGAGATTCCCCTGCAACCATAGGTAACTTTGCAGGTATTCAAAAAATGGGAAATAGATTTTGTGGGACCAATTAACCCACCATCCAAGAGGACAGGAGCAAGGTACATTATCACCATGACAGAATACCTGACAAGATGGGCAGAAGAAACACCAGTCAAATATTGTAGTGTAGAGAGAACACCACACTTCTTGTTCGATCAAGTGATCACTAGGTTTGGTTGCCCAAGGATTTTGATGAGTGACCAAGGAACTCACTTTATTAACAGTACCATTAAGGCTATGACTGAGTAATTTGAAGTCCATCATCAAAAGAGTACACCATATCATCCACAAGAAAATGGAACAATAGAAGCCTTTAACAAAATTCTTGAAAATGCATTGACGAAGATCTGTAATGTCAATAGGAATGATTGGGACCTAAAGATACCAACAATATTGTGGACATATAGGACCACATGCACTAATTTGATAGGAAAAGTGCCATTCAGATTGGTATATGTACAAGAAGCAGTGGTGCCACTAGAATTCTTGGTACCCAGTCTGTGCGTAGCAACAATTACGAACATGACAGAACGAGGTGCAGTACAGGATAGGTTGAATCAAATGATCATGGAGGCAGATAGGATCCTAGCAGGGTTCCACCAAGAAGTCTAGAAAGAAAGGGACAAATCTTGGCATGACAAACATATCAAGAAGAAAAATTTCGAGGGAGACTTAGTGTTGATGTATGATAGTAAATCCCTTCAACACCCAAGAAAACTCAAAATGCACTGGTTAGGACCATACGCAGTAAAAACTGTCACATATGGGGGAGTTGTATAGTTGAAGGACTTAGGAGGCACAGAACTTAGAGGGATGATCAATGGGAGCCGACTGAAGTTATACAAGGATAGTCGACCAACCGCAACATGAAAGTCACCACGCAGTAAATAAATAAATAAAAAAATACCACACATCAAAAGATAACAATAGAGGCATAGTGCACCAAAAATAAAATGAGCATGCATGCTTGACAATGATAGCCTAATGACAACAAATCCAATGGTCACTACAAAGCGGAAACAAACAGGAAGGATAGATACGTAAAAGAAGCGCCAACTGACGGAGGCTATCAGAATTAAATGCCAGAAACGACTGATGGGACGCCGCATTAATCGTGTCAATGGGCGATGGCAAGGGAAATCAATGGAAAGTACGCAAGAACCAATGGATCAATTAAAGAATAATCATAGTAACGTCTCTAACAAGATTCACATGAATCCAATACAAAGAAAGAACACAGGACCAGAAAGGTTATTTTGAAATCGGGGAAGGTACAAAGCGATAGAGCATATGAAGCAGAGAGTGAAGGTTGCAGAGGCCACTAAGCCTGGTGAACAATAGCTTTACCACCATGGCACCACCCAAACAAGGAGAACCAAGCCAGACTGCCAGACAACCCCAAAGTAGTACCAAAACATAATCGCAACCATAGGGAAGCGAGCAAAAGCCATCTCATCCCCCAGAATTTGTTAATGTGGATGAAATGTGGTCGCCTGATACAACACCATGAAGCCCCACACCCATTGTGGAGGAAACCTAACATAAAACACCAACAGGTATGGACATTTATATGTCGGAATAATGAAAGGGCCAATAGGATGAGGACGCAGGTAACCAAGTTCACCCCGAAAACCCTCAAGAAGCCCCGAGAGTCAATGGGATGGCTCCAAATCAGGAAGAAATGGTCGCGCCGGAAATATCACAGACAACCATGTCAAAACAGCCACAAGAGGGAGTAGTGGAAGATGTCACTGGCCGACCAGAGGAGTATGCAGAAGAACAATCAATGGAGGTTGTAACCTCGAGTCATCCACCACAACGAAAGGGCAAGCAGACAATACCTAGGTCACCGCGCAGGAAACTCACTGCAACCATTGTCTTGCCGCACATTTTGGAAGGGGTACGTGTACCAACAAATTTGTAGGCCACATAGAGAAATTGAGGTACTCATACCATGATGTAATGGACATAGACAAGTTTCTAGAGTTCACCAAGTGATTCTACCTATAGACTGTGGGTATAGGACCCTTTGGTGAACCAATTAATCAACCAATCCAATAGGCAGTAGGACTAGATAAAACTGAGATTCTAGGTATGTTGGACCTACTACACTTTGGGAGGGGCCAGTATGCAAACAGTTGCGTCAAGCAGTTGATCGCATTCACACATGGGTGGATACCTATGGTAGATACATCACAGGGTTGCCATCACTGGGGGAGGATCCTGCACAGTTCCTGGAGGAAAAAACAAAGGAGAAAGCATTGGCCGAGGAAATGAAGAATAAATACGGCACCGAAAGGGGGTCGCGCGTAATCATCATCAAGCATATTAGTGATGCCGTGACAAGAATGGCCATAAAAATTATGGCATATGAATTACTCAGGAAATGCTGCAAGGAGGAAGTATCGGCCGGGGTTTTCACAGCTACAACTCAATCTGCCAAGGGCACCACATTCAGCTGGGCCCCTTATTTGTTGAATCTATTACTAGATGACTACAAGGATGCGCAAGATCTAGGGACATAATTTCATTATTCATGGCTACTCATCATGATATCCATTATTGAATGGAAGGAGCTGAAGTATTTATTTTTTACACTAGACCCACTCCCTGCCACGAAGCACGATACTTATCACTCGAGGCCGCTTCAGACTCCAAGAATAGAAAAGAGAATGCAGCTATATTCGAAGGTTATCTCAGCGACATACAGGACAACATCGCTAACACTTGGAGGGTAACACTGGAAGCAATCACACAGTATCAGGGCATATCCAAATTCAAAGCCACTAGACATGCTATGTGGATCCAGGAATGGAAAGACCCCGACAATCAATGGCTACAAATGCGCTACTGCATCACATAGGTGGACATAGATATGGCCATTAAGGATTGGGAAGATGACTGGAGGATTCCATTTATCATTCTAGAAATACCCACAAAGATAGAGGAGGAGGAGGAGGTAAGACAAGAAAAGACACAGCCCGAGGAGGTAATAGTGCCCAAGAAACTAAGGACAGGTTAGAACAAGGTACAAAAAAAAAGGGGGGGGACATCCAAGACAGGCACCTAGACAAGGAATAAGAACAACACACAGGCACCCCGGGTACAGAAGAAACAGGCGAAGGCAGCACACAAAACTACATCAAGTGCTACTCCACAAGAGCAAGGCCAGACTAAGAGGCCAGTCACCCAGACGAGGGGTGTGCATAAGAAGGTGAAGGCACACAAAACGCCCCCAGAATACAGGATCACTGAGGATGATCTAGACATGGTGGCTCAAATGATCCATGATCGCACAGTCGAGGATTTTGAGAATGTTTTGTACCAAAGGGAAAGAATTGAGGAAGAGATGGAACACATACGACAACTCCTCAAGCATCTCGGGGAAGCCAGGTAGCCAAAAACAGCGTAGAAACGACCCCGTTAGCATCACATATAGGAGGTGAAGTTGGATCAAGCGAGTAGGACAGGATCCAGATGACAGCACAACCCAGCTCAAAATTTCATGTCACACCCAGCATGTTGTGCATGGATGAAATCGTGGGCCAGACACCCCTAAAGGACTTGGCTCAAATACAGTTGGTATTGACGCAGATAACAACCAAGGCCTTGTATAAACTGCAAGTCAGTGTTACAAAGGAGGTACAGTCTCACACATGCACATATACAATGTAATTCCAACAGATGAAGGACAATCAAGACACGTTGGATTTGATACTCGAGCAGGCTAAGCTCAAGACCAAAGATGAGAAAGATCGCACGAATGGGTTGGAGCATAAAGTGGTCGTTACCTATGAGAAAATCCCAAAATATGCGCAGAAGGCTGAACTCACGGTGACAGAGAAGATTGATTATATTGCACAGACACGATCAATACCAATAGGAGATCGAGAACCTCTAGGATTAGCTCACAGCTACCACTCCACTAGAGGTGAAGGAGCAAAGGAAACAAGAGGCAACAACGCAGATAAAGGAGATAGAGTGACAAGTACACGCAGCGACCGACTTGTTCAAGAAAGAAACACAAATTTGGACGAAGCTAGAATAGGATCAATAGGTCCAACAGTGGGATCAGGAAGGAGAAAGGATAAGCATAGATATCCATGACCTCAAGCAGAGGCAGAAGACAATGTCGATCACTAAGTGCGTCAAAGGAGCGTAGGACATGAAGAAACTTAAGATAGAACTCATAGCTGTGCAGACACAAAAAAAGGAGCATCAGGCTCAAATGGAACCACTCCAAGAGCGATCAGCAGAGGTCATTGCATAGGCGAAGGAAGCCAAAACAGAGATGGCACAAACCTAGGCAGAATGTGCAAGGATGGTCAACGACGAGATTGCAGTGCAGGTATTGGACGCACTCAAGGAGAAGACCGCGTAGGTCCAAACGCAAGCAACAAAGCTCACAGAGAAGTTACAAGTGATCGCAAGATATATCGACGAAGCACACAAGGGTTAGGTGGCTCGGGACGAGCCACATGTAAGTGTTGGGGGCCTATTGGAAGCAGGCTGAATCAGAAAGAAAGGCTATTTTGGGAAGAAAGGAATGCAAGAGGAAAGCAATAGCTGGAAGGAAAAGCAGCATGCACGCATGCATGGAATACCTAATTACACTAGGGTTAGGGTTTTTGTAATACATTTTAATGGCTTATGAGATAAAAACATATATATATACATATATATATATATATATATATATATATATATATATATATACCTAGGAGGTCTAGAGAGAGAGAATGGGTTAAGAGGTGGAAGGGTTTTGAGGGAGTGTTACTCGCGTGAGATGGAGTAACTAGTTGGTAACACCACTGTAATACACTTCAATTTTGTAAGTTTTGAGTTGTAGAGGGTCATAAGGGTAGATCTTGAGGTTTAGATCATAGTTTGAGGAGCCTGGTGTGATCTAGTCCGCCTCATAATAAATATCGACCCGACTGAGAACGAGTTGTAAAGTGCGTGGTGTTGTAATTTTGGAACCACCATAATAAAAGATCTTGAGAGCTAGATCTTTGTGGATGTATCCTAGGATGGGGTGAACCACTGTAAAAACTGTGTTATGTGATTGAATGTTTGTATATATTTTACTGTCTATGAGAAGACGTTAGAATGATGTATGAATGAATTAATGGATCTAGTTACACTACATGCATGAATGAGGATGACAGTATATTGCTTTAATGATAGGATAGAATTCGCAGCGCTCACTTCACAGATCTCCATTCAGTCCTGGACTGCAAGAACTTGAGTATTTCAGTCACCCATTAATACTATCTCGGGTGATACTGCGAAGTGCACTCTGTGTGTTGCGCTACCTTCTGGTTTACCAGGAGGGACAATAGTTTGAAAGGCTTTGTTGGATCCCAGTAGACCTGAACCTGGGTCGAATTATCTTAAAGGTATAACTCGGATAAAAAACCAACAATGACTCAAGTCAAATTTAAGGTAATCGACCTAGTCAAGGGGATACCAACATACGCAGCACTTGTCGATCGACCATGGGGTCGAAAAATGAAAGTGACTATCTCACTTGAAAGAGATAGAATCAAATTAAAAGGAAGCAAATGAAAAATAATAATCCCTCTGGACCTGAAATAAGGAAAACCTTGGACCGAATCATGGGATGAGGATTAAGAATCTTAGTGCTTTTATCAAATAGTCAACGAGCAAAAATGATGCAGGAGCATCGCCAATATCAAGCGAGCCAGTGCAGAGACACCGGACAGCTGGACAAGCCCAGTGCACATTTTTGAATTTTCCCTTGAATGTTGATGCACCGAACATAAATGTGATAATTAAATGAAGGCGCACTTGTAAAATGTAAATGGACCTTGAGCGATTTTCTCTCATCCTTAGTAGGTAGAAGGCATTTATGATAGTTAATGTAAAGTAGATAGAATTCAATTCTAGATTAGACAGTTTTAGAGTGCAAGAGGGAAACGGGATATAGACACCCTCATTGTGTATTGTAACATTAGAGTGTATTATGAGCAGAGAAGAGAAGCAGAGAGCTGTGTAGCAGACTCTATGTACAGAAGTTCTAAATTAATACAAAGAAAGCTGTGATTCAGACTCATGGTGTTCATTTATTCTTTGTGTATGCATCTTTGAATGTTATGATCATGGATGTTTTACTCTTTCTGTCATGCAATTGCTTTTATGCTATGTATGAATGATTTCTTGTTGAATTTTTGAAATCAAAGAGGAAAGGGTAATGGAATGAGTTTCAATTGTTCCTCTACTTGAGCAAGAGTTCCTACAAGGAGTGCAGTTGAAGTGTCCGCAAGGAGTGCGTTGACGAAGAGCTCAGATAGTTTATCTTTTGTTATCACTTCCACAGAAGTGCATACAGGCACAGGAGTTGTGCAAGGAGTGCGCAGGCCAAGTGAAGTTTCAGGGTTGTGAACCTGAGATGGGGAGTTAGAGACTGTTGTTGCAAGTGTGCACAGAGTTGAAGGACTTCAACACTTGGACATGGTTGAAGGTTTTCCACAAGGAGTGTGTGCAAGGGTTTTTTTTTCTGAAGGACTTGAAGGTCATAGGAAATCTCAGGAAGGATAAGGCTTTCAAACCCATGGAAGAACAGTACAAGGAAGTTGTGCCTAGAAGTGTTACGAAGGCATCGTGAGGTTTCCACAGGTTGATAAGCTTGTGGAGGAACACTTAGATATTCACAAAAAAATCGCAAGGAGGAACAGAAGGTCGGAATTCTCTGAGGAGGATTCGCGAAGTTCCATGAGCCGTTAGATCTCACAGAAGAGCAGGGGAGATACGGCCAGTATTTCAGAAGGTGTGAGCTCAGGAGGGATAGAACTGTCGATCCAAGGTAGCAGAGCCGTTGGATTTACATGTGGATATTGTTATCGGGTTTTCATGGGTTGAAATCCCGTAAACATTACAACGGGAATCGTGATATTCCGTAACGCGAAATCCCGAAGGCAAAGAGAACGGTGTGTGAGCCACAGAGGAGTCAGCAAGTGGACAGGTGGCGTACTATTGGTACGGATTCAACTCCGTTGATTGTTTCGGAGTTTTGTGCAGTGAAGTCCCAAACTCATCGCATTAGGATTCACGATATTACGAAGTCCGAATTGTCGATGAAGGGAAATGGCGTTGAAAAGTCAAAACTCGTGTGTGAATCATAGCTTTGTCGAATCGAGATTCGGGAGTTGGGAAAGCAAGTTACTCGACCTTGCGATCACCGAAATCGTGATAGGGGAAATCCCGAACAAGAAGAGGAAAGGTCAGCGTTGACTATTTTCGGGTTTCGAGTTTCGGAGATTCGAGAGACCAACGCCCGACCACTGGATTCGCGAAGTCCGATCTCCCAATTGTAAAGAGGGGATCCCATGAGAGTTTGTTGTGGGTGCAAATTTCCTGATAGGGAAATATAAGAGCTGTTTAGAGTTCTTTGGGCTAGTAGTGAAGGAAAGATCCTATGCTGACGTGGACCTTTCGACCTACGGGTTGTGGAGGGAGCGTGCGTCGGCGTCAGTTTGGTATCAAAGAACAGAAAGGTTCTTTGCTTTTTGTAGCAGAGAAGAAAGAGAATTCACCATGCCACCAAGGAGAAGGGACAGGAAAACAACCGATCCACCAGAGGATAGGGAAATGTTGCGGAGAAGAGGCAGGCAGATGACAGATCCAGCTATGCAGAGAGAGATGCATGATCTACGAGCTAGACTCGAAGACATGGAGACAGCACAAAGACGCACAGTCAGTGTTGGGGATCTAAGTGATTCCGAAAGTGAGATCGAAGTTGAACATGAAAAAGAAGTTGCAGCAAAAGATGCATCAAACGAACATTTGATCAGAGCTATTGCAAGAATGGGTGCAAGAGTGAAGATGGACATTCCAGATTATGAGGGAAACTTGGATGCAGAGGAGCTTCTAGACTTGATTAGAGCTCTAGACACATACTTTGACTATGAAGATGTTGAAGAGGACAAGAAAGTCAAGCATGCTATCACAAGATTGAAGGGACATGCAACATTGTGGTGGGATGAACTACAAGCTGACAGATGTTGCAAAGGCAAGTAGAAAATCAAAAGCTGGGACAGAATGATCGCGAAGATGAAGGCGAAATTCATCCCCAGAGATTATCAAATTACTCTGTTCAGGAGGATGCAGAACCTGAGACAGAAGCTGATGACAGCGAAAGAATACACTGAAGAATTCTACAGGCTAAACATCAGGGAAGGTCATCGGGAGAGCGATGATGAAGAAGTTGCTAGATATCTGAATGGTCTGAGATATGACATTCAGCATGAGATGAGTATGGTAACCATCCGAACAGTGGAATATGCTTATCATATGGCTCTAAAAGTGGAAGAGAAGATGAGCCGAAAGCAGGGTTAGAGAGGCCAAGGTAGAAGTCAGCCCAGAGGCAAATCAGTTGCCCAGGATAAATATCAAAATCCCGAGGAGGACTGGAAGAAACCTTAGACTCGAACTGAGAGAGGTGGAATTTCACAGCGAGGGAAATATGTTGAATAGAGAGGACAACATACTGAGAAGAGAGGAGGTTATGCTAATAACAATACTTTTCCTCGTACTAGAGGTAGAGGAAGAGAAAGAGGTGGAGTAATAACATGCTTCACATGTGGAAAGAATGGGAACAAGTCTTACGAGTGTCCAGATAAAAAGAAGGATAGTGGAGAAGCTCACATCATCGAAGCACAGAGGCGAGATGTTGAGGCAGAAGACACTGAAGGCGGAAGATCGCTGATGATGCGAAAATCTCTTTTGACACCAGAGAAGGAGGTGGAGAGTTCAGTCCAAAGGACCAGACTTTTCCAGACTGCTTGCAAGACCAAGGACAGGGTATGCAAGGTCATTGTGGACAGTGGTAGCATGGATAATCTCATTTCTATAGAGATGGTAGAAAAGCTGGGGCTGGAGACGATTGATCATCCAAGCCCGTACAAAATTTCGTGGCTACAAAAAGGGCATCAGGTAACTGTCACTAAACAATGTTTAGTTGAATTTAACATAGAAGTATATAATGATAAGATATTATGCGATGTCATTCCTATGGATGTTTTTCATCTATTGCTGGGTAGACCATGACAATATGACAGGAATGTGATTCATGATGGGAGAATGAACACATACACCCTAGAGAAGAATGGGAGGACTCATATGCTGCTTCCAATTAAAGATAAGGAGGTGAAACCGAAAGTAAGAAACACTGTACCTCTCATGAGTGGGAAGGAACTTCTTACAGAGGTTAAGAAGAAGGAGGATCCACAGTTCATTGTGGTCAGGAAACCAAAGATTGTTTTGACCAGCACAAGAGTGGATGATTTACCAGAGGAGATTCAGGAACTGCTGGAAGAGTTCGCTGATATAGTAGTGGATGAATTACCTTGTTCGTTGCCACCGATGAGAAGAGTGGGCCATCATATTGATCTCATACCAGGATCTAGTTTACCAAACAAAGCCGTGTACAGATTGATGCCGCAAGAGAATGAAGAGGTTAAGAGCAAGTCCAGGAGTTGTTGGACAAAGGTTTGGTCAAGGAAATCTTGAGTCCATGTGTTGTTCCAACAGTACTCAGTCCGAAGAAAGACAGAGGCTGGAGGATGTGTACCGACTCAAGGGCGATTAATAAGATAACTATCAGGTATAGATTTCCATTTCCAAGGATGGATGATCTGATGGATTTCTTGAGTGAAGCAAAATACTTTTCAAAGACTGATTTGAAAAGTGGTTATCATCAAATCCACATGAGAGAGGGTGATGAATGGAAGACAGCATTCAAAACAAACGAAGGGTTGTATGAATGGCTTGTTATGTCGTTTGGCTTAACAAATGCGCCAAGTACCTTCATGAGGTTGATGAATGAAGTCCTGAAGGAGTTCATCGGGAAATTTGTCATTGTGTATTTGGATGACATACTCGTTTTCAGTAAAACAGTGGCATAACATCTGAAGAATTTGGCTACAGTGATGAAGAGGTTACAGCAGGAGAAGTTGTTGATAAATATGAAGAAATCCTCATTCATGAAGACAGAGCTCATTTACTTGGGATTTTTTATTTCTGCAAATGAGTTGAGGATGGATCCAGATAAGGTGGAGGTAATTCAGAATTGGCCATCACCGAAGAATATCTTTGAGGTGAGAAGTTTTCATGGATTGGATAGTTTCTACCAAAATTTTATTAGGAATTTCAGCGGAATTAGCGCAGTGATGATGGACACAGTGAAGAAGAGACACAAGTCTTTTCACTGGACAGAAGAGGCTGAGAAGAATTTTAATCTGCTGAAGAGGAATATTACGGAACGACCAGTTTTGGTGTTGTCGGATTTCCAAAAGACATTTCAAGTGAAATGCGATGCAAGTGGATTTGCAATTGGGGCAATCTTGAGTCAAGAAGACAGACCGATCGCATACTTCAACGAGAAGCTRAATGAAGCGAAGGTGAAGTACTCCACATATGATAAGGAGTTTTATGCTATCATACAGGCATTGAAGAAATRGAGGCATTACTTGATCCCGAAAGAGTTTGTCTTGTACAGTGACAATCATGCATTACAGTTTGTGACTCAACAGGAAAAGTTGAATCAGAGACATGTCAAATGGGTGGAATATATGCAAAATTTCACTTTTGTGATTAAACATATTTCTGGTACTGCTAACAAAGTTGTTGATGCTTTGAGCAGGAAGTGTTTGCTGTTGCAGRAGTTCCGAGTCAAAATGTTGAGTTTTGATGATCTCAGGGACATGTACACAGATGATCAGGATTTCAAAGAGGCGTATGAAGCAACTGAGAATCCAATTCTCAGGGATAGAAGCCAATGGGCAGAATACATGATCCAGGAAGGATTATTGTTCAAGGGTAATCAACTGTGTATTCTGAAATGCTCCATGAGGGAGAACTTGTTAAAGGAGAAACACAGTGGAGGATTGGCAGGGAACTTTGGTCATGACAAGACATTCGCAAAGCTAAATGAGTCATATTTTTGGCCAGGAATGTGAGCAGACGTCAAGATATTCGTGGACAGATGCAGAATTTGCCAGCATTCGAAAGGAAGAAGACAAAATGCGGGGTTTTACCAACCATTACCCATACCCRAAAGGCCATGGKATGAAATTAGCATGGATTTCATATTAGGGTTTCCAAGAACGCAAAGAGGATTTGATTCAATATTTGCGGTGGTGGATAGATTTTCTAAGATGGCACACTTCATTCCATGTCAGAAAACTAGTGACGCAACTCACATTGCGAATCTGTTTTTCAAAGAGGTCATTCGACTTCATGGTTTGCCAAGGAGTATAGTTTCAGATCGAGATACAAAGTTCATAGGGCATTTTTGGAGGAACTTATGGAAGAAGCTGGGAGATAACTTGTTGTTTAGTTCAGCTTATCATCCTCAGACAAATGGACAGACAGAAGTAGTGAACAGAAGTCTGGGAGACTTGCTGAGGAGCCTGGTAATAGAACACCACAGCCAGTGGGACCACATATTACCACAGGCAGAATTTGCTTATAACGACTCAGTTAACAGGAGCACAGGACAAAGTCCATTTCAGGTTGTCTATGGCATGCAGATGAGAGGGATTTCTGAATTGAGGGATTCAGAACAGACTACGACTAGTAGTGCTAGTGCAGAAGATTTCACAGAGGCGATGAAGGAACTTCACAGCAAGGTGAAGGAGCGACTACAAAATTCAAGTTAGGAGTACAAGCGTAGAGCCGATCAACACAGAAGACAACCTCAGTTTGAGGTTGGTGACTTGGTTGTGGCACATTTGAGGAAGGAAAGGTTCCCGAGAGGAACATATAATAAATTAAAGATGAAGAAAATTGGACCATGTAGGGTCTTGAAGAAATTTGGGGTGAATGCTTATGAGATTGAATTACCCGATGGGATCGGAATTTCCCCAATATTCAATATCTCAGATTTATACCCATATAAAGCTGAGGAAGCAGAAATAGGAAATGAGTAGCCATTGATTCAGTGGACGAAGCAGATGCCAGTTGCAAATAAGCCACAGATGGAGCACATACTGGATAAAAGAGTAAGCAAGAAGACCAAGTGGAAAGAATACTTTGAATATTTGGTCAAATGGAAGGACCATCCAGTTGAAGATGCCAGCTAGGAAAATGAACCAGAGATCCAGAAGCATGGACACACAGTGCGTGAGCTCATGGACAAGAGCCCATGAAATTTTTCAAGCCAGGGAGTATGATGTAGGAGCATCGCCAATATCAAGCGAGCCAGCATGGAGACACCGGACAACTGGACAAGCCCAGTGCACATTTTTGAATTTTCCCTTGAAAGTTGATGCGTTGAACATAAATGTGATCATTAAATGAAGGCGCACTTGTAAAATGTAAATGGACCTTGAGCGATTTGCTCTCGTCATTAGTAGGTAGAAGGCATTTATGATAGTTAATGTAAAGTAGATAGAATTCAATTCTAGATTAGACAGTTTTAGAGCGCAAGAGGGAAACGGGATATAGACACCCTCATTGTGTATTCTAACATTAGAGTGTATTATGAGCAGAGAAGAGAAGCAGAGAGTTGTGTAGCAGACTCCATGTACAGAAGTTCTGAATTAATACAAAGAAAGTTGTGATTCAAACTCATGGTGTTCATTTATTCTTTGTGTATGCATCTTTGAATGTTATGATCATGGATGTTTTACTCTTTCTGTCATGCAATTGCTTTTATTCTATGTATGAATGATTTCTTGTTGAATGTTTGAAATCTGAGAGGAAAGGGTAATGGAATGTGTTTCAATTGTTTCTCTACCTGAGCAAGAGTTCCTGCAAGGAGTGCAGTTGAAGTGTCTGCAAGGAGTGCGTTGACGAAGAGCTCATATAGTTTATCTTTTTTTCTCACTTACAAAGAAGTGCATACAAGCACAGTAGTTGTGCAAGGAGTGCGCAGGCCAAGTGAAGTTTCAGGGTTGCGAACCTGAGATGGGGAGTTAGAGACTACTGCTACAGGTGTGCGCAAAGTTGAAGGACTTCAACACTTGGATGTGGTTGAAGGTTTGACGCAAGGAGTGCGTGCAAGGGTTTTTTTTTTCTGAAGGACTTGAAGGTCATAGGAAAGCTCAAGAAGGATAAGGATTTCAAACCCGTGGAAGAACAATGCAGGGAAGTTTTGCCTGGAAGTGTTATGAATGTGTCGTGAGGTTGCCGCAGGTGGATAAGCTTTTGGAGGAACACTTAGATATTCACCGAAAAATCACAAGGAGGAACGAACGGTCGAAATTCTCTGAGGAGGATTCACGAAGTTTCGTGAGCCGTTAGATCTCACAGAAGAGCAGGGGAGATACGACCAGTATTTCAGAAGGTGTGAGCTCAGGAGGGATAGAACCGTCGATCCAAGGTAGCAGAGCCATTGGATTTACGTGTGGATATTGTTATCAGGTTTTCGTGGGTTGAAATCCCGTAAACATTGCAACGGGAATCGCGATATTTTAAAAAACGAAATCTCGAAGGAAAAGAGAATGGTGTGTGAGCCACGGAGGAGTCAACAATTGGACAGGTGGCGTACTATTGGTACGGAGTAAACTCCGTTGACTGTTTTGGAGTTTCGTGGATTGAAGTCCCAAGCTCATCGCATTAGGATTCGCGATATTGTGAAGTCTGAATTGTCAATGAAGTGAAATGGCATTGAAAAGTCAAAACTCACGTGCGAATCGGGATTTGGGAGTCGGGAAAGCAAGTTACTCGACTTCGTGATCACCGAAATTGCGATAGAGGAAATCTTGAACGAGAAGAGGAAAGGTCAGCGTTGACTATTTTCGGGTTTCGGGTTTCGGAGATTCGAGAGACCAACACCCGACCACTGGATTCGCGAAGTCATGAAGTCCGATCTCCCAAGCGTAAAGAGGGGATCCCGTGAGAGTTTTTTGTGGGTGTAAATTTCCCGATAGGGAAATAGAAGAGCTGTTTAGAGTTCTTCAGGCCAGTAGTGAAGGAAAGATCATGTGCTGACGTGGACCTTTGGACCTACAGGTTGTGGAGGGAGCATGCGTCGGCGTCAAAAAACATTACGTTGAACCGAACACACAAGGAGAAATTTTGAGAGAATCTCCTATGTCGGTCAAGCATAATTAAGACTCAACCTTGTATAACTGGAAATTAGAGAACTACAAAGCACATGAAAAATATTGTTGGTCCAGTGAAGTTATTCCCCCAAAAAATCCAAGGACATGCTTTTCAATCCAATCAATACCTATAGTGTATGAAAAGAAACATCGATAGAATCCCAACTTCATCCTGACCAACAATAGAAAAAGCAATACTTTACATTATAATGAACATAATACACCTTCGACACATGTCAAACAGGTTTCCAAATCTATTGGCGAACAAGGAAGGACTTAAAGCCTAGTATAAACCTTCACATGCGAGGATGCAATATGGTGGGAAACACATTCCCCCAGACTTAAAATGTGGACAACTGTATCAACATACTTCATAGAACACTTCAAGGAAAATAAACTAGCCAAATCTGTTGACATTCCCACTTTTAAAACCGAGTATGATCTGGTTGAACATATTCACAATTGTGAGAAGGAGTGGTGAAGAATCAGATAAAGAGATGAAAGGGTATGGCCCCATATGTTTCCAAGCATGTTAGACGAAATACCAAGTTAATGGTACAATATTAAAGAATCTTGTGGCCATACGCTAAATTGGTTCGACATAAAGGAAAACTTTATCAAATACTTCAAATTCACCCGAGAAGTGGAACATCTAAGAGAAGCAACACATCACATTAAAAGTTTCCTCGAAAAACTGACTCTAGCTACACAAAGAGAAAAAGGGAAGATTATGGTTGACCTCAGATCGACATCGACTTGCAACCTCATTTTGACAGAAAAAAGGGAATTATGATAGCTTGAAGAATCAAAATGGAGAATATAAGTTGTCCAGGCCAGAGCTTCAGATGGAAAAAGGATCACCCGATGTTGCAAAACAATGTAAACTCAATACTAAACATATCTAAGGAAGAAAAGAAAGATCACCAATAGCCCAACTTTCCAGAAAGCTTTACCAAAATGAAAGAAGGGGAATGATACCTCTATGAAGAAAAACCACTAGAGTGGATGACCACTGAAATAAAGACTAAAGAATTCAACATATCAAAGGATGATCGAACAAAAATGGTATGGGTAGGTGATTATTGGTCGGAAAAACAGACAACTGACATAGAATATCTTTTAAAAGAATATCAAGATGTCTTTTCTTAGGACTAAAAAGATATAAAAGGACTTGTAGCAGAAATGGGAGAAATGAAAATCAAACTTATCTCAGGGGGGAATTTGATTAAAAAACGTTCATACAAGTTAGCCCATGGATATAAGCCCATTGTCCAAAAAGAAATTGAGGGAATTCTAGAAACATTCATCATATAACCAATAGAAAAAGAAGAATGGGAAAGCCCTATGGTAGCACAACAAAAAAAACATGATCCCAAGAAGCTACGATTTTTTGTTGATTTCATAGGGCTCAATAAATTGACCGTGACAGACTCGTTCCCCACCCCCTTCGCTGATGAAATAACTAATGAAGTCGTGGGCCACGAATGTTATTCATTTAAAAATGTGTTCTATGGATATAATTAGGTACCAATAGCCAAATAGGATCAACCAAAGACAACATTTGTCTCATAATTTGGTTCTTTTACATATAGAGTTATGCCATTCAGACTAAATAATTCCCCAGCAGTTTTCTCAAGAATAGTGGTCAAAGCATTCCAAGAATATATATATATATATATATATATATATATATATGGTTGTTTACTTCAACGACTGGACAATATACAATGGCTTCGACTGATGCTTGAACGATACAGACAAATCCAGCTAGCCCTTAACATTAAGAAGTGCATTTTTTCCACACCAATTAGAATTTTTTTAGGACATACGATATGAAAATACAGAGTAAAATTCAACATGGAAATTATCAAGATCATCCTCGACTTGAAGCTACCCGTAAATAAGAAAAAAAATAAAATATTCCTGAGACATACGAGATACTATAGAAGATTTATACATCGGTATTCAGATACCACATTCCCAATGGATGAGCTTCTCAAAAAATAAGTCGATTTCATATGGAGTAAAGACTTTTAGGAATCATTCGAATTCTTAAAGAAAAAACTAGTTGAAGCCCCTATATTAAAATTTCCTGACTGGTCGAGAAGGTTTCACGTCCATAACATTGTTGTCGGATCAGTTCTAGTGCAACCATATGACGCCACAGTCGATCACCCAAATGTGTATGCCAGTCGAAAATTGAACAAATCATAAAGAAACTATTTGACCACAGAAAGGGAAGCTTTTTCAATGATATTTGCACTACAAAAGTTTCAACATTACTTGCCAATCCTTTCACATTCTTTATAGATCATCGGGCATTAAAGTATTTAGTTAATCACCAAGGAAATATTTGTCGATGACTGCTATTTTTCTAGGAATTTGAATTTGACATAATCGTCCGACCTGGGAAAAGGAACGTTTGACCCGACCATTTATCTCGACTTGAAACAGGAGAGGATCCAACTAGAATAGATGCAGACCTTCCAGACACACATCTATTTCGAATCGAAGTTTCACCAAAATATCTGGAGGAGATAGTGAATGTTTGGGAAGAAGGAAAGGCTCCATGTATGATCTCCCAACAAGTAAAAAGAAGGTGATATCCCTAAAAGCAACACCATTCACCATTATAAATGGATATATGTACAAAATGGTACTAGACGATATCTTAAGGAGATGTTCTATCGAACATGAAAGAGAAATCATTATCAACGAAGCTCACACAGGACCATATGGGGGCCACTTCCAAGCGGACATGACAGCTCGAAAAATACTTTAGGTGGGTCAGCGGTGGCCGACCTTACACAAATATTGTCAGGTGCAGGTTAGAAAGTGTGATATTTTTCAAAGAATCAGTCAACCTCTATGGAAGAATGAGATTCCATTAACATCGGTAAACTTTAATCGACCAATTGAAATCTAGGCAGTTGATTTTGTTGGACCTTTCCCTCAAAGAGAAAAAAGAATCGATGCCAAATATATTATTGTTGCAGTATAATATGTAACCAAATGGTAATAAGTTGAACCAATTGAATCATGTACCAAAGAAGTGGTAGTGAAGTTCATTTACGAGAACATAATCACAAGGTTTGGATGTCCACTTACACTAATCATCGACTAGGGAACACATTTCATAAATGAAACAATCCAAGTCCTACTAAAGAAGTTTTTGATCGACCATAGATGAACAAAAAAATATCACCCCCAAGAAAATGGAGTTGTCGAAGCATTCAATAAAACACTACATAAAGGACTCACAAAATTTTGCAGTGTCAACAAAAATGATTGGGATGATAAAATTCCCACAGTCTTATGGGCGTATAGATATTCTTACAAATGATCAACTATACATATTCCATTCAATTTAGTCTATGGGAAAGAAGTCATTATTCCTTTACATTTTTTGTTGAACTCCAAAAGGATAGCAGCTATGGCTAAATTCGACTAGGACAGAAGCATAAATGATCGACTGTATCAATTAAATAAACTTGAAGAAGAAAGAGAAATTGCAATGCAACATCAGGAAGTACAAAAACAACAACAGAAAGCATGGCATGACTACCACTTAAATAAGGACATAATAAATGGAGACATGATCTTGTTGTATGACAGTTGAGTAAAAGGAAAACCGATAAAACTAGAAACAACATGGCTTGGGCCTTATGTTATTGAAGACATTCGACTGACGGGAGAAGTCCAACTTCAAAACTTGTTAGAGAATCCATTCAAGAAAGTAATTAATGGAGCCCACTTAAAAAAGTACTATGCATAGAAGGTAACAAGCCCTGTTGGAAAAAAATTATCATGAAATGATGCCAACAGGGACCGACCAGAGATAGAACAGACTGGTTGAACTCGAAAAAACATAGACTAATCACATCATCAAGAAAATAAATCTTGCTTGTATTATAATAAACCAAAGTCAGTTACAAAATTCGGGTATAGAAATACATGTATAAAAACCGATGGAAGAAAAGTTGAGTATTAAAAATATATCAAAGCCTCAAATTAAAGTAACAAAAGGAAGAATGGAGAGAGAAAGAAGCCCCTGATCGAGCCATAGACAAAGAAAAAGAAGACATGATTGACACACCACCCCATCTCCCGACTTAAGACAAATACTATTGAAAAGGAAATCAAGTGATCGAGACTGATCCCAATCAAGAGAACGAGGTTCAAGCAAGTGTAGTTCAAGCAAGCATGGTTATCATATAAGTGGGAGTAAGCACAAAAAAATGGACGAGCATGCTATCCATCAAGAACATTGACTAAGTAGATCCAACAACAATGAACCCGATGACTCAAGAGAAATAGACAGTTGATCCATATACTGACCACGGATCAATAGAGGAGACATAGTTGGCCACACACAAGAAGACACAGAACACGAAAAAAAATTGACTCCAAAGAAGGTGATGCAACTATGGCACGGCAGGAAAGGAACGACAAGAAATACAAAAACATTAATGACTAACGTGATGGATATGACTATTGTACAACCACTAACATAAACTTGTCTCGACTCAACACGAACAACAATAATTTGAAAATCGACATAATGTACACCCGAAGCACCTCACATAAATGCCAAGTCAAATTTAAAAAATTCATCTCCTCGCACGATCTCGCCAACTCTTCAACAGTCATGGATAAGACTTGTTTTTTCCATGAATCACTACAAGAGAACAAATAATATCTATATTTAATATCATAAATATTTTTTCAGTAAAAATCATATCAACAAGAGTCGACTCGATAACAAAAGACAACGTTCATCATTAAGCATTAAATTTTATCTAAATCCAGGATCTAGTAATATCCAACCACGAGCGAGATGTCCTACTACCCTATCAGTTGTCTTCAAGTTCATGAAACTGGAATCTATATATCAAAGCTAGAGGAAAGCAGGAAAAACCATTCTACACATAGTTAATTTTGTATGCATCAACCATGGGGCCAATGAGCATAGCAGATGATGACCCTCCTAAACTAGACCCTCAGAATGTAGAAGTTTCTCAACCATCATTGTTACAAACATTAGAAGAAGATATTATCTCTCACGCAAATGAAGGGGTGCCCCCCTCTGGTTTCATCCACTTAATTCTCAACATGGGGGGAGCACTCATGAGCGATCCCTAAGATCAGAAGTCACAGTCTAGTTCAGGTTACTTGGAAAAAACATAGAAGGAAAATGTCAAAAGATCGTTTCAATTAACATAATTTTATGGGAAGAAAAGGTGGTCGTAGAATCAAAATCTGGGATGATGTCAAATGTGGGCATTCAAGGAAGTAAAAATAGATACTAAAGGATGATTAGACAAATCTACATAAATTCTTCAAGCATCCAAAAATTTTCACTATATTACCTCTTCCTTCTCT